>OX451384.1:14550565-15036652 GCA_949629135.1 Eremobia ochroleuca | reverse complement strand
CCATCTCGAAAGTCACAAGTCACTTCGCTTCTCATGTCGCTTGTACAAGTTTCGGTATTCACATGTCAAGATCAAGGCCAAGTGAAGTGAAGTGAGTTCCGAAAACTCAAGTGACATTGCTCTATGGTAGTAGGGTAGTGACGCTGAATTGTGTCTTGTTATAATTTATATCGACTCACTGAATTTAGCTGAATTTGCGTTTTACAATAATAGTTTATAGTTTATTTCAGCCATAAATGCAATGTAAATGCATAATTTTGTACGTTTTAATATTTACAAGTTTTATTTGAGATGAGAATGAAAAAACTAGGCTGAACGCAGTATCGCCTTTGCCTCATGTCCGTGTATATTGAAAAAAAAAACGTTTAAAATTGTTTGTTTACAAACAAGCAGTTTAAATTATATTTATTTTTCCGCGATTTTTCAGTAAAGTGAGTAAAGTGATTAACAAAATGAAGTAAGTACGATTTCTGTGGTAATTAGTTACTGCCGGTATCGATATATTCACATTTAAGTAATTGTTAATTCTCTACTTCAGTGCCGAGCGTACTTCCCATCCATCTGCGGCCCAAGTGGAGACGCTAATAGATTTTTTAGAAAGGAAGCCTAGCTTGGCTCTGCCAAAAATTAAAGCGCCAAACAGGCAGCTAATAAGGAGTAGGATCGTATCACCCTAACACTAAATAGTATGGGTGGAGGTACGGTGAAGACGGCAAAAATTGGACTAAGGTAAGTTGGTCACTTCAGTTAACGTATATACAAAGTATACTTAGTTTATTGTGCGTATGTTATTTACGCCTCTGCCTATCATGCAGTGTGAAATTATTATTATTTCCGTATTTCCCATTATAGTATTGGTCTGACAAAAAAAAGTGCAGTAAAAAAGAAAGTTGCTGAACGCGCCGCTTTTAGAAGTACCACAGGCTTAGGAATGGTAGAAGGTGGCATGCCAGAGCTTTCGAATATAGAAGAGCGGATACTACTGTTAATGGGTGGTGAAGGTTTTGCTACAGGCGACACACATTTACAGATAGAACCATTTAATGTACTTAGGTATGTTATTTTTTTTACATAGGTTTCATAGCTTACTCATATAAAGGTATATAATTTATTAAATTGATTTTATAGGAACCTTCACAGGAAAATAGTCCCTCTATTAGTATATAAGGACTATTTTCCTGGTACCACTGGATTGTGCCACTGGTGCTAGTGCACCAGTGGCACAATCCAGTGGTACCTGCACAAATATGCCAGTAAGTGATTTAAGTATTAGTATTATAAAAATATTCTTCTTCATTCCACTGTCAAGATCTGATCTCAATAAAAATGTCTTCGAGCTTACTTCACCGTGCTGCCTCACTATGCAGACTTCACTAGGCAGAAGTCAGTGTTTTCAAGCTGGCTGGAGGCCACTTATTTGGCTTAATTACTGTCATTGTATAACAACAGCTGAGATCAAAGACTTATATATTATAATATATGTACTTACATACACTCCCATGCATGAAGGAGCTTCAGAGTTTCAGATAATGTAGGTGATGATGGGCTGTCAAGTTTTTTTAAACTGGCATATTCAATTTGCAACATTAATGACTCTTATTTTTTTTTATTACTAAGTTTTGTTTTTTTTTTGTTATATTTTTTACATTAAAAATGTAATGTTTCAGGATATTGATGAATGTCTATTTGCGGTACCAGGCACATCAGCTCTTGTTGATCCAGTTATTGTATGAAATATTCTATATTTTCCTTATTTAACATAATTTGTAATATAATAAGTATTAATAGTTATACTTATTTAACAGAACACAGCAGACGTGGACTTCAGTTTGGGTCATAGAGCCCAATCAGAATTAATGGTGTGTTTTTATCATTATTATTCATTAAAATTCTTATTTTTTTACATGTATATTCCTTAAAAAAAAAAATCAACATAAAAACATTTAAAAATATAATAAAATAATTAAAAATATTTTCTAGAACAATCTTCTGGGCCCAGAAACGGAAGTTGCCACCACCACCAGTCCCACCAGGCCTAATGAAAGTTTTACAGTTGTAAGAAATTGCTCAATTTTTTTCTTTTGCTTCTCATTTGTATTATACATTTAATTTTGTTGTTTTTGTCCAGAACATCACAAATCAACATCTGACGCCTGCTATTCGGAACCACCAGCAGCAGCAGTCTGAGCCTGCTAGGAGCACCACCGAGCAGCACTTACCTCCTACTACTCGTACAAGACCTTCATCATCTAGGCTTACAAGTAAATTACTTTGCTACTTTATCGACTCAGAGCAATATTTACAAACGCAACAAACAACGCAAACAAGTAAAGGTTCGACTGATGTAAAGCTGCTGCAAGAGTTTGCTAATTGGCAGGGTGCACCACATGCAGGCTGCTTTCCTTTGTATACCTTATATTTAGTGCCAGTACTGCACCAATTGCGGTGCTTCTAAGTAAATGTGGCTTTGCCGTACTTGTATGTTTTGATTGGTGGGGTGCACCACATGTAGGTTTGGTGACGTCTAAGATAAACCATTTACATGCTGAAACTTGTTTTGTTTTAGGTCCAAGACGACCGCGTCGCAGGATTTTACAGGCCACAAGAAGAACTGACCAGGCGTCACCACCATCTCAGCGACATAGCAACTTAATAGGCATGGCTGATACATTTTTGCAGGTACAGCAGCAGCGTTTGGATTTAGACAACAGAATGCTTGCTCTCATGGAACACAACAGTGAGAGGGACCGTTTGCTGGTGGAGGCTACTAAAGCTGTGGGAGAAGGCTTAAAAGCTCTGGCGGGAGCAATCAAGCGCTAATATGTCAATGACTACTTCTGCACACATGGCTTCCCTGGTAGTTCATTAACTGCATTATCTTGTAAATGTCTATTCCGTTTTTTTTGTATTGTTTTGTATTAATTATTTAATTATGAATTATAATTTTTCTTTTTATAACATTGTTTTTGTAAATTATATCATTGTTTTTGTATATTATTTAGACCACAGCCACCTTAACTTCATTAGTGATTTATTATTGTTAAAGCCTTACTCTGGTTTATTTTTCCTTTGGCCTTTCTTCTCAGAGTAGTCAGATAGGAAACACCGACCTCACTAGTTTTAAAAAAAATATGATTGACATGTAAAAGTGTTTGTACAAACCTACTTACAGAAAATAAATCATTTATCATTATCATTTATTTTATTTACCTTCTTTTCTATGATGTTGTAAATGTGAGGACTTTGTAGGCCTTGTAGACTTTAGATCTGTAGACCATTTTTATTTTATCAAGTACCTGGTACTTGTAGACTGGCCTACGCTGTCCTGGGAATACCTACTGTAATTTGAAAACATTGTAAAACCCAATTATTTTTAAAAGAGTAACCGTGGAGTTTCTTGCCGGTTCTTCCCCACAGGAAACGACCAATTGGAACTGTGCACCTAGCTTCTGACGTTTCATTAGTGCCCATGTAGGCTTATGTGAAATAAAATATTTTTGATTTTGGCCAGACCTCTTCCTTTTTGTGCGGTCACGGGTAATAGACGTCTAAGTTCTTATTCTAAATTTCTAATAAGCTCCTCTGTTAATCTGTACATATGCACTTAGTCTTGACCACGGCTCAATATGTTCAGATTTCTAATATTCCGGGCTTGGCGATTGCTTGCGGCAACGTCTAGGGTATCAGCTTCTTTCAATAAACTTAATATCAAGAAAGAACGAGACATCTACAAAAGTTAGAAATAGATGAAAACACAACAAGTTCATAGAGTTTTATAAGGTCGGTACCTAAGTATATTAGTTCACACTAATCGTTTCAATTTTTCTGCAATAAAGTCACAAATATATGATTATTATTTTTGTTTTGCGTTAATTTCATTACCTTTATTAAAAACGCTTCAATTCGCTCAAGAAATAGTTACTTTTCATTTGACAGATGAATTCGTGTGTGAGATGCGAGATGACTTTCGATATGACAAGAGAATTGTATTTCAGAATACAAAATCCTATAGACAAACGTCAAAATACTCACTCGTTTAGTTCCTCTCACTTTGATTGTCACTTGGTGGCGACAGTGGCGAATTCACTCCATTTAAGAATACGAAACTTTAATTTCACAAGTTTTCACTGCGGATTCAGAAGTGATTTCGCAAATAAACTTTTCGGAATAGCTATGCAGGTGGTAGAGTAGAGTCGTAATAATATTTTTATGATGTGCTCATTACTAATTACTTTGCTTTTGTTTCACATTGGTCAATAATTAGGATTATTTAGCTTCTGAAAACACGTGTTTACGACTTACATGAGTTTACTTGGGTTTGTTCACAAACAATCTCAATTAGTCTAAACTTGTGGTTTCTACAGTGAAGACGTCTTAAAATGGGAAAAACACGCGAAATTAGCCGTGAAGTGCGTTCTGCCATCGTTGTTTTATATAATGAAGGGAAATCCGAACGTGAGATTGCTTCACAACTGAAGTTATCGAAGACTTGTGTTCATGGCACAATAACTCGATACAGGGAGACAGGCAGTTTTCAAGATCGTCCACGCTCGGGAAGGCCGAGAGCAACCACGTCTAGTGAAGATAATTTCATTTTTGTTATCAGCAAGCGAAATAGACGCTTAACAGCACCAGAAATCCGCGTTGAAGTAAACAAAACCCGAGTTAAACCTTTATCATTGACTACAGTAAAACGGCGACTGAGAGATGCGAAATTGTATGGTCGCGTCGCCGTTCGAAAACCTCTGCTAAGGCCACAAATAAGAAAAAACGGATGCAGTGGGCTCTTGCCCATCGAGATTGGACTGAAGAAGATTTTAAAAAAGTTCTTTGGAACGATGAATCCAAGTTTGAACTATTCGGTTCAAAACGAAGAATTTACGTTTGACGCAGTACCCATGAAAAGATGATGCCAGACTGTGTAGTCCCAATCAAGCACGGTGGTGGCTCAATTATGGTCTGGGGTTGCTTCTCTATAAATGATAAATGATTTATTTTCTGTAAGTAGGTTTGTACAAACACTTTTACATGTCAATCATATTTTTTTAAACTAGATGAGGTCGGCGTTTCCTATCTGACTACTCTGAGAAGAAAGGCCGAAACAAACTCAGAGGTCACAGTCTCTTTTAAAGTCCAGACATAATCTTGGTCAGATAATGTGAAGACCATGTAGATTAGTGTCTGAAATGGTCTTTTGAGTAAAGAACCACACAGATTGAGCGGACCTGTCCAGTCAGTGCACGCATTTGTCAAAAATCGTGCAGCTCAACTCAGAACTTGAGGAGCCTTACGATTCGACGAACAATACCAATGAAAGGACATTTGGGTAGGCCGCATAAATGACTCAAACTGCCAGATCATGATTAAAACTAACTAAGAAGGAAAACCGAAAAAAAGAAATGACCCACATAGTCTTCACACTCACAGTAATAATAATAAAAATAAGATACTTTACAAAGTAAATATCCATGTCATTGTTTATATAAAATTCATCAATGTCAATGTGTATATAAAAATCCGGATATAATCTTTGAGGACCATGTAGATTGGTGTCTGAAGTGGTCTTTTGTGGAAAGAACCACACTGAGTGGACCTGTGCAGTCAGTACACGCATTCGTCAGTAACCGTGCAGCTCAACTCAGAACTTAAGGAGCTCAACGATTCGACGAGCAATACCAGGGACAGGACATTTGTGTAGACCGCATACACCACTCAAACTGCCAGACCATGATTAAAACGGAAACAATGACCCACATAGTCCTCACATTCACAATAATTAAAATAATATAAGACTTTAAACAGTAAATGTTCATGTCATTCTGTATATAAATAGATATGTATTTAGAAAGAAAAGAAAAAAAAAAACAAAAGTGTAAATCAGCAAAATAAAAAATAAACAACATTCACTGTCTAGACCTATTGGAGCAGCTCAATCCCAAGCTTTTTTGTCCTCAATATAGTCTTTTACAGTATAATAGGCTTTCTGGCATAGTTTTAGCTTTATAAAAGATTTGAATTTATTAATGCTTAGTTCTTCAATGTGGCTAGGAAGTTTATTATAAAAATGTATACATTGGCATCTAAACGAGCCACCTATTTTCTTGAGCCTTGTTGTAGGAACAACATATTTGTGTTTGTTCCTAGTATTTATATTATGGATATCACTGTATTTTTTAAACAGATTAATATTTTTATGTGCATACAAAAGATTATCATAAATGTACTGAGAAGGGACAGTCATTATATTAATCCCTTTAAATTTGTCTCTGAGGGAGTGTCTGGGACTTAATTTATAAATCGAACGAATTGCCCTTTTTTGTAAAATAAAAATTGTCTGAATATCGGCGGCATTTCCCCACAACAGAATACCGTATGACATCACACTATGAAAATAACTAAAGTAAACTAAACGGGCTGTCTCTAAATCAGTTAAGTCACGAATTTTCCTAACGGCGTATGCTGCAGAGCTAAGCTTTTTTGACAATTTATCTATATGGGGGCCCCATTGAAGCTTGGCATCCAAAGTTATGCCTAAGAATACTGTGGTATTTTCGGGTTTTAACTCATCACCCTTTATAAGAACACTAGTTTCTACTTGTCTAACATTTGGTATCGTAAACTTAATACATTTCGTTTTTTTTTCGTTAATAAGTAGGTTATTAACATTAAACCAGTTAACTACTTTTGCGAGGGCACTATTTATATTGTCAGTGACCAGCTGCTGACGTTTGAGTTTAAATAAAAGTGAAGTGTCATCTGCAAACAACACTATATCATGTTCGTCCCTTATGAGGTAAGGCAAGTCATTTATATAAATAAGAAATAAAAATGGGCCAAGAATTGAGCCCTGGGGGACCCCCATTTTTACTACAGATCCGGGTGACCTTTTTCCGTTAACATCAACTCTCTGAATCCTATCACTCAAGTAAGAAGTAAGAAGATCCAGAGAGGCGTTCCGAATTCCGTAGTAGTGAAGTTTCCTGATTAAGGTTTCATGAAGAACACAATCGAATGCCTTGGACAAATCGCAAAAGATACCCAAAGCATCGCATTTGTCCTCCCATGCATTATAAATATGTCCTAAAAGTTCAACTCACGGCATCAGTAGTTGAACGACCCCTTGTAAAACCGAACTGTTTGTTATGCAGTAATTTATTTTTGTTAAAAAATCTTTGCATTTGGTTTAAAATAAGCTTTTCAAAAATTTTACTCTAGCCAAGGAACTGGCGATTAGATAAAAATTGAAGGAATTTTGAAAAAGAAACAGTACAAAAAAATTTTAGAACAAAATGTCGTTCCTTCCGGGTTGCGATTAATTGGAGATGGATTCATTTTCCAACAAGATAATGATCTAAAGCATAGCTCAAAATTATGCAGAGGATATTTAGAGTAGAAAGAGGCACAAGGGGTATTAAAAAACATGGTTTGGCCTCCTCAGAGCCCGGATCTCAATCCCATTGAACTTTTGTGGGAAGAGCTTGATTGGAACGTCCGTAATCATGGCCCATCCTCGCAAGAAGAAATGTGGAATGCTTTATGCGAAACTTGGAGCAATATATCACAAGACACCATCAACAAATTGATTGCCCGTATGCCGAGACTTGTGAAAAAAGTCATAGAATGTAAAGGAGGATTTTTTGTTGAAAAATCAGTTTAGCTGACTATAGTCTTTTTAGCATGGACTGTTAATATTGACAGTCATTAGATATAATAATTGATATAGAAGAATAATAAAAAAATAATGATCCCCACTTTACAAATAGGGGGGTACTTAAAATCAATTGTCTTTCGTCATCCGAAAGTGCTCATGATCCTGAACAACTTTTCCTACGGCTTTATATTCGTGTCTCTTAAGGTTTAGTTGGGCTGCTAGGGTTCCACAGCAGTTGTTCTATATTTTCAATTTTTATACGTCAATAGAAAATGCCCATCACGTTAAATACTTTTTTGTAAGACTTTTTAATTATAGCTCTTATGGTTTAGCTGGGCTGCTAAGGTTCCACATCAGATATTTTATAGCCTATATGTTGACTAATATATACAACGTGTAACGTTAAATGCGCAAAACCTCTTAAGGGGTCATTGTACTCATCATTATGAACAACTTTTACTATGGGACCAAACCGGAAATCGCGAAAAAAAAATCAGCTGTTCCCTACATTTTGACGAGTTATGCGAACATAAATGTCAATCGCATAACTCGTCAGAATGTAGGGAACAGCTGATTTTTTTTTCGCGATTTCCGGTTTGGTCCCATAGTAAAAGTTGTTCATAATGATGAGTACAATGACCCCTTAAGAGGTTTTGCGCATTTAACGTTACACGTTGTATACAAAAAAAAGTTTCATCAAAATCCGTCCAGTAGTTTTTGTGTGAAAGGCGAACAACAGACAGACAAACAGACAGAAATTTCAAAAATCATATTTTTGGCTTCTTCTTTTGAGGGGTCCGTGGCTAAATAATAACAGCCGCACAGGTCGATCGATCAGGTTAAGCTACGCTTGTCGCGGTTGGTCTGTGGATGGGTGACCATCTTTACATACCGAGACCCCTCCGTGTCTTGGAAAGCACGTTAAGCCGTTGGCCCGGCTGTCATTCGTAGATCTTTGACAGTCGTTACGTTAGCATAACAGGATTGAAACCGGCGTGCTAAAATAGAAATATGGCAGTGGCACACGAAGAAGAATATGAAAGACGTCTAGAATATGGAGGAGAATATTATCAACAGATAAGTCAGGATCGTGACAACTTTTTTGTGTATGGAAAGAGAAAGAATTGACGATATACGTCAATTAGAAACGAAATCCTTGCGCGAACGAAGTCGCGGGCACAGCTAGTTTAATATAATATAATATCTTTGTATGATGGCAAACGTTTGGGAACGAACGCATCGAAAAGAACAATGGCAGCCACCCATACATTGTTTTAGCTGAGATTAAATTCCTACGTCTTTAAATGAAAAATATCTTGTTTAACTCAGCGTCACCTTCTGAATTAGTTTGTGCAAGAATTTTTGTTCGGGAAGGCCGAGAATAATAGATATTCAGTCATGAACTTTTGTAGGTTATGTCTATGGTAACTTGGCTAAGGGTCCCGAGACGATCAAATGCACTTGACAAGTCGTGATTGAAGCGAATATTGGTCGTTTACCGAGTATACTTGACGCTACCGTCAAGATAAAATACACGGTACGTTAAAATGTGTATACAATAGGTGTTTAAAACAGGTCTAAGGCTGCCAGTCACCGTGAGCATTGTTTTAGATATTGAGGCAAGCCATAGGATTAACATTCTAGGATTTTAAAAACACTTGCTAAGTTTCAGCTAAGCAAGTATTTATAAAATCCCAGAATGTGTGAGGAATATGTTAAGTTGATGTGAATCAATAAAACAAGTTTGTTTTTACATCTATTTATTGTTCATCATCCTCTCTAACAATGATTTCATCAAAAAATTCTGCAGGTGTGGTAATATTTTGCTACAACAGCAACCAATCAACAATCGTCAATAGCCAAGCTATATATATTTTTTTTATTTGGGATACTAGTCTTTTTGCCGGTCAATAATTAAAAGTAATTCATTTATTTTTTACACGTGTTTTTACCTCCCTGCATTGAACACTTACACTTAAAAATAAACTGCGTTGTTAATTCACTTACTCCGTTTAATTATAACAACAAAATAAAACTGATTATAATTCAATAATGCTGTACTTACTGTCACTTGGCAGAATAAATATAAAATGGCAACACTAAACGGTAATGAAAAAATCAATTAACTTTTCATTTAAAATATTTTTTTTATCCGGCCTGGACTAGTTAATGTGATACTTTGAAAAAACGTAGAAAAATAATTGAACTTCCTTCGTACATAAGTCACGTTTAGACGCTCAAATTTAACTCAGCTAAAATTTCGCCATTGTTCTTTGAATTTTAACGCGCCACATTAAATATTTTTAAGTACACTTACAGTACTTACGTACATTAATAAAATACCAACTTTTTATGTACATACTTGTATCTATTGTTATCAAAATTAAATTATAAGTTTTGACTTGACCACGACTATGTGACCCCCTCCTGGCGCCAAAGCTGAATCCGCCCTTGCATCAGCGTGTTTGCCAGGTTTCAAAATGGGTATCATAATATGAGTTTTCCACTGATCAAGGACCCAGCAATTAGTATAACAAAAAATTAAAATGTCTAAAAAAACTTTTTGCTCTATGACCTGCGTGTGACATAAAGGAATAGACAATACCGTCTGTACCGGGGGCTGAGTCATGAACATATTTCAAAACCGAGTTAAGCTCCTGCATAGAAAATGGTAAGGGATCCTCAGAAGAAATGAGGGCCGGCTGATAATGTTAAGTTTCCGATGGAACATACGGAGGGGCCAGTTTATCTCAGCAGTCTCCCTAGGGATGGGAGCAGAAATTGAAAGGGAACATCCAGATCTCAAAACGGTTGCTCTTCTTCCATACGACTTATAAAGGAGTGGAGGCGGATAGATAACCACAAAAGTCCACCCAACCGCCGCGTTTCTTCCTTCGCAACAGTCTTTTAGATTTAGAGAGGGTCCTGTTGAACGTTATTAGGTTATGACTAATAACGTTCACGTTACATAGGTTAAGACTATTGTTACTTAGCCAATGGATTTCTGTTATCTGAATAAATAAATAAATAAATAATAATAATAATTAACACGCGCTAACGGCCGACCAGCTGTGACATGTGTTGTGCGCATATGATTGCGGATATGTATGTAGTGTCGCTCAGTGTCCAACAATAGTAGATTATTAACCAAGGTGATAAAGCAGTGTCTTCTGTCGCGGGTGACGATTTAAATCGCGAGCGTAACGAAGGACTTGCGGTTTACTCCCGAGCGTAGCGAGGGTGTTAAAAACTTAAATCACGAGCGAAGCGAGGAATTTAAGACTAAGACAGCTTTATCTCCGAGGAAAAAACTCTACTTTTCGTACCATTTGCAAAAAAAATAACACAATAATAATACGAGATAAGCATTTATTAAAAATAATGACAATTAAAAATAAATTAAAATAAACATAACGTTTATGTCATAGACATATATATATGGACTGGAAATACCTACGAAAAAAGGGTGCCTACCTACAACTCATATTGTCTCAAAAAATGGCTGCCATTGCTAGGGTTGTATCAATCAAGGAACATTGGTGTTACTATAACGAGTATCGATACTAAATACGAGTCGTACTAGTTATCACGTTTGGATCATAATATAGCATACTAACTTATAGTCCGTTCTAACTAAGGTTGCCTACTTTATAGTAACGTATCCTAGTTTATTTTCGATAAACATACTTTATAATTAGTACTCATAGCACAAGCTCTGCTTAGTTTGGGACTAGATGGCGTTGTGTGAAAGTTGTGGAATATGATTTATTTATTTATTATTATTTTTATATATGTAATTAACATATATCTATTTATTTATTTCAGGCCAAACGGCCAGGCTATTATTAATCAATCATTTTAATATACATTTACCAAAAATGCTGTGGGAACAGAGTTATCATGTAATCTCATTACATCAAGTGTTCTATTGAAACAGCTTTCTTCAAAGTGAAGTGAACAGAGGTACCATTCTTTATGTCGGGGATTAATATTTTCTTCACCAATAGTATCTAACCACTTTTTCTTTAGTCCTTCCTTTTTAGGAAACCTATAAAAAGTGCAAGTATTTTTATCAATAAATAATTTTGGTTACAGCTATATTATATTAGCAAATGAAACTAAAATCAATAGGAAACGTCAAAAGCTATGTGCACGGTTCCAATTGGTGGTTTCTATGGAGAAGAGTCGGCAAGAAACTCCACGGTTACTCAAAATAATTGGCTTTTACAATGTTAATAGGTAGGGGAGGACAGTGTAGGCCTGTCAACAAGTACCAGGTACTTAAAAAAATAGAAGACATTGTAAAAGCCAATTGTTTTTAAAAGAGTAACCGTGGAGTTTCTCGCTGGTTCTTCTGCATAGGAAACCACCATTTGGAAACGTGCATCTAGCTTCTGACGTTTCATAAGTGCCCATGTAGGTTTATGTGAAAGAAAATATTTTGATTTTGGTGCTGTGAACCACGGGCCGGACCTAGCAAGGTCAATCGGAGCTAATAAGACGCAGGACTATTTATGTTAACATAGCAGAATATACCGATATCGTTCCAGCTTCCTCCGCTGGAACGATATTCTTAGGCATAACTTTGGATGCCAAGCTTCAATGGGGCCCCCATATAGATAAATTATTGTCAAAAAAACTTAGCTCTGCAGCATACGCCGTTAGGAAAATTCGTGACTTAACTGATTTAGAGACAGCCCGTTTAGTTTACTTTAGTTATTTTCATAGTGTGCTGTCATACGGTATTCTGTTGTGGGGAAATGCCGCCGATATTCAGACAATTTTAATTTTACAAAAAAGGGCAATTCGTTCCATTTATAAATTAAGTCCCAGACACTCCCTCAGAGACTTTAAAGAGATTAATATAATGACTGTGCCTTCTCAGTACATTTATGATAATCTTTTGTATGCACATAAAAATATAATCTGTTTAAAAATACAGTGATATATATAATATAAATACTAGGAACAAACACAAATTTGTTGTTCCTACAACAAGGCTGACGTTTCATAAGTGCCCATGTAGGTTTATGTGAAAGAAAATATTTTGATTTTGGTGCTGTGAACCACGGGCCGGACCTAGCAAGGTCAATCGGAGCTAATAAGACGCAGGACTATTTATGTTAACATAGCAGAATATACCGATATCGTTCCAGCGGAGGAACTAGTTCCGGAAACTATTAGGCAACGGTACAACACTATTCTATTATGACATATTATTGTAAACAAACGAATGAATTAACAAAATAATAAAAAGGTCTGTTATACGGAAATTCACCCAAATATCAATACTTTAGCCATGAATTCATGATCGCGTTACAATTATATCATCGAATGTCTATTATTGTATGTGTTATTGCATGAAAACCGGCTACTAACCTGTGCAAAGAAAGTTGAGGTTGATTTTCATTCTTCCTTGCACCACACTTCACAATACAACACACAGGCATGTTGAATTGCTGTTTTTCAACATTTACATGCAGTTTTAAAGGTAAAGTCCTCGTAATTTTCTCGCAAATCTCAATAATACAAAAAATAAACAACCATTTGACAGCTGAACTACCACGAAACTTGGCGACAAAGATGGCTGCTCTGGCACCTATCTACAACCGTGTATAGAATAACAGGGCATCTCCTGTTATATCCCATCTCAAAGGTTTATGTATTAAATTTGAAGAAAACAAAAACGCGGCAAATGCCTACAGTAATATTTTTTTGTCGGAAAAGTAAAGGCATCAAGCTCATACGGCCTCGTCGGTTTTCGTAATTTTATTTAATAATCATAACTGCATAATAAATGCGTATTCCTTTTTCAAAAAAGATTATAATCCCCTCGCCTTTTTAATTTGTATATAAACCGACTGATTGTTGAGCTCAGCAATACTGGTGTCGGCTGTCATGTTGATGGAGTTGCTATGAACAACATCAGCTACGCGGATGACATGGTTTTGCTGAGCCCATCAATCAGTGCATTAAGACGTTTGCTGAAGGTCTGTGAGAACTATGCGTTGACTCAGGGGCTTAGGTATAATGTCACTAAGAGTGAATTACTTGTTTTTAATGGTGGTGCCAGAAGATATTTAAATGTTCCTTGCATCTCTTTAGCAGGTACACCCTTGAAACAAGTCTCAAAATTTAAATATCTGGGCCACTGGGTCACTGAGGACCTGTGCGACGATTTAGATATCGAGAGAGAGCGTAGGGTGCTGTCTGTTCGAAGTAATATGCTGGCCCGTAGGTTTGCACGGTGTTCTTACGACGTTAAAATGACGCTTTTTCGAGCCTACTGTCAAACTTTTTATACCTGCAGCCTTTGGGTCAAGTATACGCAGAAGGCATATAGCGCCCTGCGTGTACAGTATAACAATGCCTTCAGGATGCTTGTGGGGCTGCCGCGGTATTGTAGCGCTTCGGGTATGTTTGCCGATGCGAGAGTAGATGATTTCTATGCAATTATTCGAAAACGATGCGCTTCTCTCCGGCACAGAACAGATACCAGCACCCACGGTATGTTGAGAGCATTGAGTGACCGGTGGGACTGCCCGATACTTGGTCGATGGGTGAGACTGCACACACAGGTTGGTTAGGTAACTGTGCGTGCATTTATTTTATTTTATTTTATTTATTTTATCTTTATTACTATTATGTTATTATTATTATTATTCTGCCTATGTGTGTGTATCGTGTTATTTTTATGTGTCAATGTCAATTAATTTAATTCTATGGACTTCAATGTCTGCAAATAAATGATTATTATTATTATTATTATTATTATAATGCTTTATATACAAACTCAATGGTGTAAACAAAGATGTAGTTCAGTATAAATTTCGGTAAGTATTCCAAATTTAAATCACATTCTCCCCCTAGAGGATGAATGAAATTCACATAGACATATATATATGGACTGGAAATACCTACGAAAAAAGGGTGCCTACCTACAACTCATATTGTCTCAAAAAATGGCTGCCATTGCTAGGGTTGTATCAATCAAGGAACATTGGTGTTACTATAACGAGTATCGATACTAAATACGAGTCGTACTAGTTATCACGTTTGGATCATAATATAGTGTACTAACTTATAGTCCGTTCTAACTAAGGTTGCCTACTTTATAGTAACGTATCCTAGTTTATTTTCGATAAACATACTTTATAATTTTGCATAAAAATACAGTATGCGAAAATACTTTATTTCTAATCTTTTGTTATGCGTAAAAGACTCATATGAACTATTTATCGATAGGTACAGACGCCAGCACATCAAGCTACCCGAAACTGTCAAATTATCGCAATCAACTTTCTTCCCTGAAAATAAAATTAATGCCAAGTGTTTTTTCGGCACAGAATTAAAAAACACTTTTTAATTGCATCACGTTTACGTATTAAAGTGAAGGAAAACAGCGTGAAGAGATATGTATCTATATGCCCAAAAACAGGTGCTTTCGCATATTATACCTTTGGGTTGGGAGGCCAGAGAGCAGTAGTTTCTGTTAGGTATGCGGACCCTAGTGAAAAACAAGATAATCACTAGGGTGAATGAATAATATAAACTTCCCATCACATTCTCCGTGAATGGGATGGGATGCTTATATTATTGTGTTAATGAGTGGTGGAGTAAAAATAAAATAAAAGTATTTTTTTTTGCCTTTGTTTATTGGTATGATAATGATTAACAAATATAACGTTCAATTATCGTTCAAATATAACGTTTGATTAGTAAAATAGGCTTACAAAAGTAATACTTTGCGAATGCGATGCTTTGGGCATCTTTTGTGATTGGTCCAAGGCATTCAATTGTATTCTTCATGAAACTTTAATTTGACGGTGTGCTTGAGCGTAGAATAGCTGGACAGCTCATTCCAGATGATTCGCAGTTTGGTTTTAGAGCTGGGTTGTCCACGGAAACTGCTGTTCTGGCGCTCAAGCATACTGTTAGGTACTATACCGATAGAGGGACTCCGGTGTATGCTGCATTTCTGGACCTCTCCAAGGCGTTTGACCTGGTTAACTACAAGATCCTGTGGTCAAAATTGCGGGAGAAAGCCGTACCTCATGAGATAGTTAACCTCCTCGCGTATTGGTATGACCACCAGGTTAACCAGGTCAGATGGTCGGGTGCAGTATCTGGTGAGTATGGACTGGAGTGTGGTGTGAGGCAGGGAGGTTTGACTTCCCCGGCGCTCTTCAGTTTATACATCAATCAGCTGGTGGAGGAGCTTGGTGGCACTGGTGTCGGATGCTCTATTGATGGTAAGACTATCAATAGTATAAGCTATGCAGATGACATGGTGCTGCTGAGTCCCTCGATTGATGTGCTTAGACGGTTACTTGGAGTGTGTGAACAGTACGCCGCGGCTCACGGTCTCCTGTATAATGTCAGGAAAAGTGAGGTTATGGTGTTTCGTGTGGGTTCCAGAAAACTGACGACAGTTCCTCCTGTTTACTTATATGGGGTGGCGCTTAAGAGAGTGTCTCGTTTTAAATACCTTGGGCACATGTTGACGGAGAACCTTTTTGATGACGAGGACATAGAGAGAGAGCGAAGGGCGTTGTCGGTGCGTTGTAATATGCTGGCCCGCAGGTTTGCTAGGTGTACGAAGGACGTGAAAATTACGTTGTTTAAGGCGTACTGTCAGACGTCTTACACCTGCAGCCTGTGGGTCAGGTATACGCGGAGGGCCCACAACGCCCTCCGTGTGCAGTACAATAATGCTTTCCGGGTATTACTGGGGCTTCCGCGGTTCTGTAGTGCGTCGGGCATGTTTGCCGAGGCAGGCATAGACAGTTTTGAGGCGATCTTGCGCAAAAGAACGGCATCCCTAATGCGTAGGATACGTGGAAGCTCCAATAGCATCCTGAGGATTATTGTGGAGAGGCCAGACTGCCCTTTTCTGATGCACTGGTCCCGTAGACATAGCTGCGGGCCTGGTGCTGAGGAAAGATATCTAAATTGATTTTTTTTTTTTTTTTTGTGAGGAGAGGACATTGGAATTTTTTAAGTTGTATTTTATTTTTATTTTGATTGTGATTTTGATTGTGATTTTGATTTTAATTTTGATTTTAATTTTGATTTTAATTTTGATTTTAACTTTGATTTTATTGTTAAGATAATTTTTAATTTTATTCTAATTTTTAATTTTTTCGTTCAGTTTTAATTTAATTTTGATATATTACGTGTACTAACATAGTTTTTTAAAATATTGTATTTACTAACACAATATGGATTTTTTTACTATACGAAATAAACATTTTCATTTGATTTGATTTAATCAGGAAACTTCGCCACTACGGAATCCGGCACCCTCTCTGGATCTTCTCACTTCTTACTTCAGTGATAGGATTCAGAGAGTTGATGTTAACGGGAAAAGGTCACCCGGATCTGTAGTAAGAATGGGGGTCCCCAGGGCTCAATACTTGGACCATTTTCATTTATTATTTATATCAATGACTTGCATTACCTCATAAAGGATGAACATGATATAGTGTTGTTTGCAGATGACACTTCACTTTTATTTAAACTCAAACGTCAACAGCTGGTTACTGACAGTATAAATAGTGCCCTCGCAAAAGTAGTAAACTGATTTAATGTTAATAATCTACTTCTTAACGAAAAAAAAAACGAAATGTATTAAATTTACGATACCAAATGTTAGACAAGTAGAAACTAGTGTTCTCATAAAGGGTGAAGAGTTAAAACCCGAAAATACCACAGTATTCTTAGGCATAACTTTGGATGCCAAGCTTCAATGGGGCCCCCATATAGATAAATTATTGTCAAAAAAACTTAGCTCTGCAGCATACGCCGTTAGGAAAATTCGTGACTTAACTGATTTAGAGACAGCCCGTTTAGTTTACTTTAGTTATTTTCATAGTGTGCTGTCATACGGTATTCTGTTGTGGGGAAATGCCGCCGATATTCAGACAATTTTAATTTTACAAAAAAGGGCAATTCGTTCCATTTATAAATTAAGTCCCAGACACTCCCTCAGAGACTTTAAAGAGATTAATATAATGACTGTGCCTTCTCAGTACATTTATGATAATCTTTTGTATGCACATAAAAATATAATCTGTTTAAAAATACAGTGATATATATAATATAAATACTAGGAACAAACACAAATTTGTTGTTCCTACAACAAGGCTGACGTTTCATAAGTGCCCATGTAGGTTTATGTGAAAGAAAATATTTTGATTTTGGTGCTGTGAACCACGGGCCGGACCTAGCAAGGTCAATCGGAGCTAATAAGACGCAGGACTATTTATGTTAACATAGCAGAATATACCGATATCGTTCCAGCGGAGGAACTAGTTCCGGAAACTATTAGGCAACGGTACAACACTATTCTATTATGACATATTATTGTAAACAAACGAATGAATTAACAAAATAATAAAAAGGTCTGTTATACGGAAATTCACCCAAATATCATTACTTTAGCCATAAATTCATGATCGCGTTACAATTATATCATCGAATGTCTATTATTGTATGTGTTATTGCATGAAAACCGGCTACTAACCTGTGCAAAGAAAGTTGAGGTTGATTTTCATTCTTCCTTGCACCACACTTCACAATACAACACACAGGCATGTTGAATGGCTGTTTTTCAACATTTACATGCAGTTTTAAAGGTAAAGTCCTCGTAATTTTCTCGCAAATCTCAATAATACAAAAAATAAACAACCATTTGACAGCTGAACTACCACGAAACTTGGCGACAAAGATGGCTGCTCTGGCACCTACCTACAACCGTGTATAGAATAACAGGGCATCTCCTGTTATATCCAAGTAGGTTGCAGATAAAAGTGGAGGCAACACTCTAAATACTCAAGTGAAGACGACTGTGGTTGGATACTCTCTTTCTAAACACACACATAAGAACGAGACAGAGATATATGTTTTCTCTGTCATATTTACGTATTCAGAAAGAGAGTGTCCGACCACAGTCGTCTTCACTTGAGTATTTAGAGTGTTGTCTCCACTTTTATCTATAAGCTTCTTGGTTATATCCCATCTCAATGGAAATTCAGTACAATTTTCTTTCCCTGTTTTTAACAGATTAAAAATGACTATAGTTATGTTCGCTTTTTGTGGCATAGAATGTTACTTGTTTGAGCAAGTGGTACGAAAAGACTATTATAACCACTATATTCTCTATGGTGTCCAACTTGTTACCTTTTTAAATATTTTTGGGACAAAATATAACATGGTGTAAAAATTATTGGAATCGATTCAGTTACTTATTCTGATCAAACTATATTCACGTTGGCAATATACTAAAAATAATGTTGTATATCCAATAAAATGGCATGAAATTAATTCCATGCTGAACCGCATAATGGTCGTCTTATAAATGATCATGGAGGTATGTATCCACAAATAGCTAAATAAACTAAAATAAATAAATTACTTTAAATAATATTAACTTATAATGTTTCGTCATTCTATTTAGCTCATTATTATATCCGTTATAAATACTGATCCCATAGATATTATCTCTATATCCCGTTATAATTCATTCGAATAATAATATTTTCCTTTCCCTATCTTTGTTTCCTTCGTTATAAAGAACAAAACGTGGCATTGGTTGAATGCACAAACCGTGCGAAGCCAAAGGGGAAAAAAAAAGAAAAAACGCGCTCAATTCCATAGACAGTAGACTCCACAGTCCACAGCCACACCAATTGAATTGACCAATCTTTGCCTTTATTACGATCTCAATGTACCTACTATCCCAGACTGTAGTACGCACTCATTATTTATTATGAGTAAATCCGTGTTTTTTGGGTTGGGTTAACTTGGATTTTGAATAGTACTTTGCGGGGCGGCGCGTACTATTAGTAATGAAAAGACGATGAGCCTGTAGTGCTGGAAGTGGTCGTGTTTATTTCGACAATTTTAATTTGTATAAAATAACACGATAGCAGCTATCATACAAGGCTACGGTACGTATTTGAAACGATGTATTAATATTTAGATACATAGTTTACATGATTCTTCTCATTATTATACGGAGTTTGTTTTGCAGTTCATGAGTAATAATATTGAACAAAATGGCCGCCAGCCGCCTGTACCGCAACAGACAGTGCCATCAACAACGGCACCGGCGGCGACGGCGGTAATCAACAAGAATACTAAGTCATTGGCTCCAACGGACCCACGGATTAGAAATGCCAATGTGACACCGACCGAACAGCAAAGTAAAAAATGCCGTGATTTTGTGTGGGGTATATGTACGAAAGGCGCTCAATGCAGATTCCGTCATGAATTAGATGTGGAATCTATGAAAGACATTCTGAAGTTCTGCCACGATTATCAGAACAGAACGGGTTGTACCAGGCCAGATTGCACATATTTGCATACGTCAAGAGAAGAAGAAAACCTGTTTCTGACTACGGGTCAGATACCTAGAGCGTTGGCTGAAAGGTATGCAGCAATGTCCACTGCACAGATGAACTCCTATGTGAGCGAGTACCTGGTGCAGGCGCCACCGCCACCTCCGCCGCCGCCGCCGCCGCCGCCGCCAAGCGCAGCCGCGCCGCCTCCACCACTTCCAGCACCTCTGCCTACCCTACTAGCACCGCCGCCCCCTCCGCCGCCGCCACCGCCACCGCCACCACCAACACCAACACCAACGCCAACACCAATAGCAACAACTACAACTGCACCTGTTAGGGTGACACCACCCACATTCTCAGGTATTTGTTTTTGCCCTAGTTCTCGTCATAATGTGTGCCACGTCGAAAGATACTTTCTTCAAAGGATCTTTTTGATAGTTTGTTACCCAAGGAAAACCTAATATGTTCAGGGTTTCGACCATTGGGTTAAGGCAGGCTTGAGTCCCTAGTAAGAGGTAAAAAGTACCATGCACATGTAAAACTACTTCATAACAGCTATTTTCTTTTTTACAAACATCTTGCTCAGTAGTTTCTTAAAAGATTACTAAATAGTTCTCTGTATGGAAAGAGGCCTTTGCCCTGCAGTGGGACAGTGCTATGGCCAACTGAGGTGTCAGGAATGCACTCTCTTAGTGGGTGCACTTTAAGGTACCCAATCCCCTAAGTATTTACTTGCTAAGAGCATACTAACTAAAAGTCACTCCTCCTCTTCTGTATTTTTTTGAGGTAAAAGTTAGACAATGTTTAATGAATCTTTACTAATATAACAAGTGTAAAGAAATGTCTAATGAAGCCGAGTTCATTTTTTTATGAAAAAAAAGTTAACTTTAAATATCTCCATAACCCCCCCTGTACTGTTGGATGCACTTAAAAGAACAATGTTTTATGTGCATTACATTGAGAAAAAACAGCAATTTATCCACACCTAAATAAATGTGAAAGAAAGTCTGTCTGTGACCTTTTCACACTTTCACAGCTGACTGGAGGCACACTGATAGACGATGATGTGGATAAGGATTTCTATCTTATGGGAAAATTTCTGACTTCCATGCAGGCGAAACTGCAGACAAAAGCTAGTAATCTCTAATAATTGGACCCATTTTTGCAAACAAGAACCAACCCACAGCAGGTTGGCTGTGGGTTGGTTCTTGTTTGCAAAAATGGGTCCAATTTATTTGTTGATTGGGTATTTACATAGTTTAAAAATCTAACAATTGCATACTGTACTTGTTAGTGCCTCCTGTCAGGTCACAATTGATGAAATTACCCCAATGGCTAATATGCCCTAACCATCATAATATGATGAAGCTCTCCTTGGGTAACTAGCTGGATAAAGAGCCTATTTTAAATACATTATATAAATCAAAATCATTTTTGTGTCTTTCTTCATGACCACTTAGATCTTCTAAGCTTGATGTGATTTTCACTATAATTTAGAGCATTTATTACAGAAAGGTTTTTGTGTATATAACATTATTATTTTGCTTAAAATAGCATTGAAATGTCGATGTTTTGACATGTCAATCGCACTTCTGCATAGCAAGGGCAGGGCATTAGAGTAATTTGTGCGCTTGCCGTCGGTATAAGAACATTTTTATTTTTTAGGGAGCAATATTATGGTTATAATAATAATGATTTCTTTTACAGCTCCGCCTCCCTTCAACACTCCTACAGTGTTTCCAGTTACCCAGCCACCACCTCCTCTACCGCCCATGTAAGTAGTTATTAATCTATGTTACTTAAATATTTCCAGTCAATAAGTTTCAAACATGGGATCCAAAAAATGGACAAGCATGAAGGATGCATCTTACAATATGTTTTGTTAACATTTCAGGTTTGATGCAAGTAGACCTCCTCCTCCATTTCCAACAAACGCAACACCAAGTAAAAGTGGTGCAATAAAACGTGCTGCGGGACCTTCTGAGGGTAATTATCTTTCTACATTATTAACTGATTATTTGCCAAATTTTACCAATTCAATATTAAAAGAGAATGGTTACTGAAGTATGGGAATTTACTCCACCCTCCTATAGCTATAAGATATAAACCAATGTAATGATAATATATTTACTGATTTAAATAATTATATAAATCTTCAACATATGTCTCCCAGTTATATTTGATCGGAAATATGACTATTTCATGCAAACATGAATTATCCCTATGTGTAGAAGGCACTGTATTAGTAAAAAAAATATTAACAATGTGCAACAAATTAATTTGATTGATCACATTGTTGCTCTAACTCCGAGTGGTCTAATAAGCTACACAAACAATCCCCTAAAGGGTTGGAAGAGGCGGTGGTGTCCCCTAAAGGCTTGTATAAATCTTATTGCTATTGAGGGGTGGGGCAGATTAGATTATTCAAATTCAAAGGAGTTAATTGCTCAGCGAAAAGCAAAAATAATATCAATTGTCTTCAATGAGTTCAAGAAAAGTTAAAATCAGAATAATGAATTCTAGCATTCGCGAATACTTAGCACAGAATACTATGGAATACCTTAAATATAATTTACTGTGACATGCAATATCCCTTTTAACTATAATGACTAAATCAGATTAGGCTTCGTGCTTGCAACAGAGATTTCTGTTTCTGATAAGTTGTAACAACTTGATCTACTAACTTGCTTATTTGTTGTTACAATTTGTATTGTCACATTCATTTGACTGGACATCAGTTTTCGTAATTTTTGGGCGAAAATAATTATCACATCCAAAATGATATATATACATTAAAAAAAAATCAGGATTTTTTCAGACATTAGTTTGTACAAGTTGAGTTTATGGGGCAAAGGGGTAAATGAGCCCAGAGGGCTCCATTTGGGAGAAAACTAAAGTACTACTTTATATAGTAGTTTTTTGATAAGTTCTTGGTCTACCCACAAAATTGAATAAAAAGGTGCAAAGAATGAATGTATGAAATGAAATAAGCGAAAAATTCACCTACATTTTCTTTAAAGGACTTCATCCATTTTGGTACCTAATTGAAAGTACCAAGATTTTTTTTTTGCTATATCCAGTTAGAACTTATCCTTCTAAGCATTTGTTATTATGGCACCAAAACTGTAGGGCCATTGGCTTCTTACTTTGCCTTGAGAAATAATTCTTTTCATACATTTTCGATTTAATAAATTAATAAAACAAATGAAATGTCCTACCATGGCATGACATTTCGAAAATCTTCTAGAAATCAGAAACAATAGTTTCAAGTCCAATTTTAATGGCATTGGAACTGTTGAACTTTCATTGAAATAGTTTAGAGTATTTTTGCGGTTTTTTCTGAGTATAAATGAGAATAATTTACAGATTATATGTATGATTATATGTATCGTCATATTCTGGCACAAACAACAATTCTCTAATCCAAATTCTGGAGGTGTTAAGGATATTATTTATACAGGATGTAAGACGACACGCAAACATATTTCTTTGGCCGGAACTTTCCCATTTGGACGGTATATTTATAAAACCGAGATGAGCTCTGTACAAATAACATTCTTTTGCTAGATTTGATCCTTACTGGCCCAGTACGGTCGCTGGGTGATAAAAATTTTGGGGTTGGTTCCTGGCCCACCATAGGTACTTATTTTCATCCTGTATGTCAAAATAATAACATGTTTTAAATTTCGTGTTTATATCAATTATTTCAGTGTTTTTACGGTATTATACACGGTTTTTTATATCAAATTTGGTTAGACAAGCAATATATTATTATTTCAACTATGACCCTGCAATACTCGGCAATATTATTATTTTTTCCCAGACAACATCAATTATTATTTGACATTTTTTAAGTGTTCTCTATCCATATAAGTACTGAGTGTTGGAACGAAGCTCTTTTACGGAGCTTGCGGTAGGAGTAAAATGGGAGAAATCGTCACGGTAACAAAAAAGCGTTATGCTCCATGCGACTTTTAATTTATTTAATAGAAAGAGAGAGAGAGAGAGATAGTTTACATGGTTTCCGAGGGTGCTGAAGACGATAGTGAGAACAAAATGAAAATCCAAGATGGCGGTTGCACCCGGGTGTCACCACTGTGTGGATCGCCCGGATGACACGGTGCAGCATACGGTGGAGGTCTGCCCGGCTCGGGCGGAGCGAACGGCGGCGGCGATCTCGCGTCCGGCCCCGGTCCAGAACCCTAATTGCGTAACACACTATTACTCTCAATTTGAATCATTTTGAAGCATATTTCTAATCCATTGCTCCACATGTTCGAAAAATGTGTCTGCTCAACAACGCAAATAGCGCAATGAATGTTGTTGAATTGTCAAAATGAAACCCATTGCTACTGATAGTGTTTTACGCAATTAGGGTGCAGGCCATGGTACGGAGCGAGAGTGTATGGGAAGCTGCCACCTCCTTCTGCGAAGCTTGCTGCTTGCGAAGGAGGTGGCGGAACGCGTGAGGGAGAGGCAATCTTTGCGCCCTCACGCCCCTAGTCACCGCCGGAGACGCCCTGAGCGTCGAGAGTCAAGAGCCGACTCCCGGCCACCGTAGGCGCGGGCTTGCAGACGGCGGGCAATGGGCAGTTCGCCGTCCGGTAAGGACCAAGCCCGGGTCGACGGTCAAAATGAAAATCCAAGATTTTCATTTTGACCGTCGATTGTCTGCAAAAATGTACAAATTTTCGTAAAATTGTGTTTTTCGCAGCCGCCATCATGGATTCTTATTTTGAACTTCGTTCCTGCCGGGGTCCTCCGACCCCAGGTTGGTAACCCGCGCGTCGTGTTTGTCGCGATGTCATGTGTACGGTAGAGGACTTCATGAAAATAGTGATGTCAGTCAAAGTCGGGGTGATTCTTAGCTTTGTTTTATAAAAATCTGTTCTGCCAGTCGGAAGATGAACAGCTCTTTTCTCTCAATGGAAATTGTATGTAAAGGGGATTGAAGATTTTTATATGGAGGCTGGATTTTCAAACCCTTTTTTATACCGTTTGACTAAATTAAAATAACCCTATAAATTCTCGTCTAATAATACCTGAGCACATCAAGTTTATTCTTATATCTCAGAACTGCGGAAGAAAAATTCACCTAAGCTTTCAAGAATTACATTCTCAAGAAGCCCTAGAAGAAGCCTATATGACCCGCATTACTGTTGGTTACTTGGACTGTCTTAATCCATTCGTGTTTTTGCCAGTGCACGTTTACTCCTCTATACATATATATATACACATATTATTGCTGCAATGAGGTCTGCAGTGTTATTAACAAAATAGCTTAGCCTATGTTAGTACTTAATAACTAAAACAGATCGGGTCCTATTTGTGTGCGCCCACAATAGCGGGATGTCTGCCCGGTCGGCTATCGATTGTAGGATAGTGTTGGGACTGCCATGCAGCCTGAGGAGTAACGAGACATTTTTATTACGTCATAGTGCACAGACGTCAGTGGGTGCATCTGCAAACATTGCCGCGGTGCTACAGAAGCGCGGCAGTCGCAAAATACCCTGAATGAGTTATGGTATTGGATACGCAGACCATTGTAAACCTTTTGGGTATATGTGAACCAGAGGGTTCTCGGGTACAGTGCTGTGCAGTATGCTTTAAAAGGATTATTTTTACAAGCTTTTATTTTTTTAATTACGTCTGTACTTCGAGAAAATCTGCGGTCGAGCAAATTTGCTCTAACTGACAATGCTCTGCGATCCCTCTGTAGATCTATATCATCTTTCAGGTCATCAGTAACCAGATGACCCAGGTATTTAAATTTATTTACTCTGTTTATCGGGTGACCTTTCATTAAGAAGAGCAAAGGAAGACAGGCCGGCATGGCTCCGATAGCTCTTCTGTCCACAGCACCTGAGTCTTTTGTTTCAGGCACCAGTGCTTGAGGAGCCATACTAACTCAGGCAGTAGCACTGTCTCTTCTAGCTTTTGCCTAAGATGATCGAATGGGGCACGGTCATAAACAGACGTATTTCTAATCGTATAATACCCGACAGCGTACGTCGTTGCAACACTGTAACATTGAGCTGGCCTAGCGTAGTAAGTACGGAGTTTCAATAGAATAAGGTTACTAAAATATATAGGAAAAAATTGTAGTACAAAGTTATACATAACTAATAGACAAAGTGCTGCTCTCGTAGCTAATTAATTGAGTAACCTGTATTTGTTTGTTTCAATGGCATTAACTGCGTTCATATTTCTAATTGCCGGGACAAACATTTTCTGGCAATAGTGCTCATAATATATTGCCGGCATGGTCGGGTCTTAGTTGATAAGATAATATTGCAGGTACATATTTGGTTATATGTCATAAAAGCGTAACTAAAATTAAGTTAAAACAAATTGTTATTCCCCCTTTCTTCACCGATTTTAAAATGACAGACTGCTATTATTCATGAAATGTGTTAACACGTGCGGGGCTAAAATAAGCAATAGTTAAGCATTTAGCCGCTACATTAAATATTTTCTTCAGATGCTATTTTCATGTGCCAAATATATTTCCTTAGCAATAAATTTTGTTGAACATATTAATGCATTTCTAATTTGCATTTGCGTAATTTCGCATTTTAACACTAACAAAGTCACAATAGGTACTTATTGATATTAATTTATCGGAAGTGCATATTTGAACTCAAACAAGCGGAAATGGGAATTTTGTATCTGATTTCGAACCTAGTAAGTTCGTGAGTCGTACAGCGCGCATAGCTTCTAAAGCGTGGAGGGTCGACAATAATTAAAAAATTAAGCTATTAATCGCTGGTTTCTTATGAATGTTTCATTTTACTTAATGACTCGCAGCAGTGTTACCCAGTAAATGGTTTGTGGAGGCCAGATAGGCAGTCACTCCACGTTAAATGCAGGTATTCAGCTGCATTCTGCATTCGGTTAGACTAGAACCCGACCCCAACATAATTGGGAAAAGCTGGAGAGATCATGAAAGGTTTTCTTAACTAGGCCATCCAATAACATAATTATTACACGGGTCGAGTTTCTGAAATGAAATATACTTTAGAAGTGTTTGTGTACTCAATTTTGTAGAATACAAGATTTTATATTTTATTACTACTGTTTAATCCGAAGTTCCATGAGTATTAATAATCTAAGAGGTATTTGGAACTAGGCTATACAATTGCGGTAAATAATGGCGCCGATTCCCTTGTTCACGAACTAAACCAAATTTAAGTTCAGTGCATCTTTTTCTTTCTATTTCATTAAGAAAAGTACAGAAGATAAATATTAGTTTAGTCCTGTCAAATTAAGATACTGAGATTAGACGTGATTAAAAATTGTCTAATAAAAATACGTCAGTTTACGTCAGGCGCTGACTAATTTGACAGGACTAAACTAATATTTATCTTCTGTCCTTTTTTTAATGAAATAGAAAGAAAAAGATGATCTGAACTTAAATTTAGTTTAGTTTGTGAACAAGAGGAATCGGCGCCAATATCTCTAAAAGGCTCTAAAAGTTTGTGTTGGGTCCAAAATCAGATATGCAATTTAACTCATTTCTACATGTATAGGTCAATAAACCAAGGATGACTATTCCACTGGTGACAGTGAACAAAAAATGCCATTAGTCTGCAGTGGAAATACTCATCACATTTTGTTTTTGTGATCCTTGGTTTATCATATTATAATATTACTGTTTGTTTAAGTTCCTTAACCGCTTCACAATGAATAAGTTCTATGCATTTTGCTCATATTTTTAGTAATAAAATAAACTTAGGATAGCTAATGTTATTTGCTTGGCGCGTATTTATTTTGTTCCCAGCCGGGCCAAGCAAAGCGAGGAAAGCGGAGAGCTCCAAAGTAGTTGAAACTGTCTGCGAAAATTGTATCCAGCGGGAACTCAGGTTTGAAATGATAAGATTCTTCTCCATATTAATTTGTCCGCATGATATAATTTGAAATATATTTAAGTAATAATAATTGACGCTGTGTTATTTTATCGGGAATTGTTTGATATGATGAAGTATGAGAGTGGTCATGAATCGGCGAGTGTTAATAAGCGAAGCGCGTTCTGATTAAAATTACAATATTTTGAGAAGCGAATTTTTAGTATTCAGTATGTAATATTATTTATATATTTGCTTGCATAATGCAAAATTTTATAAATACGCAGACATCTACCTCGTCAAGTTAAATTGTCCGGTTTACTTGAATGAAAACTAACATCATAACGTTAAAGAATTTAATGATAAATTACTCGCGGGTTGAAATGGAAATAAAATGCTGTGCGATATAACAAGTAAAGCAAAAAAGGTAAATCAAAATAACATTACGAGCCAAAATACTTTTTAGAACTAGTATTTTAATTTGCAAAGCACTATGCCATGTAATGTATGTAAGTCTCGGATACATCACTTGGATCAATGTAATTAAAAAATATTCACATTGCAAGCAATACACATGGTATGAGCCTGCACAGCGATGATAATATCTAAAATTCTAAATAATGATACAGTGGCTCTTGGTTTTATGGTCTAGTGTTGTTGAGCGTTATCGCGCCCTTGGTGATCTGTTCGCCATACTATCCGGTAATCATCACAACTGTACGGTTTATTGGAGATCGCTTATTTGAAATTAGAAAATAGCTGCTACACGCTAACACACACCTGTTTAGTTTTATGAAAAGCATTGTATGACTAAACTTTTCAATATATCTTTAGGAATGAGCTGTACCTTCAGGAATTGCAAAAATTGGAGCGCGAGAGTGAATACCAATCCTACATTTATGAGAAAAAGTCTGCGGAAAATGCAAAAGGCCGGTTGTTGTTGCAGTCGACAGTAAGTCCAGAGCTGTTCCGCATACTGGATAAATATACGGAGGTAATTTCAACATACCAAATATTTGACTGAAATAATTTCATACAAATTTTGACATTTATTAATGTAGTATTGTGTTCATATAGGAGCCGACTCAGCAGGTGCAAGTTCAAGATTTGCTGGGTCAGTTCAATCAAACTTCGTCGTTCGATTCTGTAAGTCTGATAACTTTTGTTCGTGTATTTATTGGGGAAAATTTCGTAAAGCCCTTCGTTCAGGCATGTCCTACATCTGCTCAAACGAATTTAAATCCGAAGACTGTATGGGCCAGTCCAGGGTCACAACATTATGTTTCTACTGCCACTGACTTATCATTCGAGCACGTGTCGCATGTGCAATCTTGAACCTTATGCCACCGGTGAGGGCATCATATCCCTAGATTTTTTTTTTGTTTTGTTTGTTAAAGCTTTAACTAAGAAGTTTTGTAGGTAATTTAAATTTTCCTTCACAATTTTAACTACTATTATACGGGCAGAATCAAACTGAAATTGCACTAGATTCTTGGCAATTTCTATACAATCATGGTAGTGTGCTGTACATTGGTGCCGATTCCCTTGTTCACAAACTAAACTAAATTTAAGTTCAGTGCATTTTTTTCTTTCTATTGCATTAAGAAAAGGACAGAAGATAAATTTTAGTTTAGCCCTGTCAAATTAATCAGCGCCTGACACTACTCCATACAATTTTAGACGTGATAAAAAACTTCCCAATTAAAATTAGGTACGTCAAGCGCTGATTAAAATAATTTCTAAACTAATCTGAATCAAACGTGAGCCTAACAATAAAAAAAAAAACTAAACATGTAGGTAAACTTGTAAATTAACCAATTCAATCATGTCGCAAGAATTGATAAGAATAATAAAAAATAAACTGCGCGTCCCGGCCCACAGTGGGCTGAAAATCGGCTTTCATAGACATTCGATTTTTTTTTTTCGAATTGGTCAAATTTTTTGATTGGAATTGTTTAAAACAATCATGACCTTGAGGTATAATTGATATGACGTCATAGAACATAGTGGAAGTGTATGGGAATTATCATAAAATCTTCAATATCTCAGCTATCGCATATTTGCGCATAATAATTCTTTCACACAAAAAATCTCCTATTTTTTTGTCAATTTTTGATGTATTTCACTTTTATGGCAAAGGTGCGATAAAAAAGAAAAAAATTAAGAATAATTTTATTATTTTTATTTCTTCATTTATAACGATTATAAATGAATTGAATTACATATTTGAATAATATAACAAAGAATATATAGCAAAATAGTCTAGGCCATCGTAAGCCGCTTTTCTTATAATTGATTTTTAAACTACCTAGCAGAAAAACAACATCTTATACGTAAAAAAAAATCTTAAATTGTTGACAACAGATACTCGACTTTATCAGAAGCCTGACCCTTTTAGCCTATAACAATTACCGAGAATTATTGCTAATAGGTACCTACCTATTACCTAATAGGTAGGTGATCACTGATCACCTAATTTAAGTTTTATTATGATAATGAAGGGTTTTTAGGCTGATTACTAATCGTTCTCCAGAGTTAGAACTTACAGAATCACTGTGCCTAATGGGTTATTATCATTAGGGTATAATAACAGTTAAACATATAGTCAATATACAACTACAAATATGACTTACATTTAAATTTTAAATACACTCACCGGCACGGAAACTTGGCCACTCGTGATTTTCCTGATTATTTGCATAAAAAAATTTGCATTTGCATTTATGCCAATAAATTAAGGGTAAGTGGCTTTAATACGTGTCTCTTATGCTTTAAGGACTTAGAAATTAAAAGATTACCTCACCAATAAATCAGTTTTTAAAATCACGCACTTTCACTGAAATTAGAAATTTTTCACTATAAATTTAAAAACACTACAAAATAAAAAATAAGGTCTTTTTCGTTATTGTCTGTACGTTTTAATATCGGGTGTTTCCTCCTCTAGCCCTGATAACTGCCTGCATTCGATCTGGCATACTTTGGATGATGTTTCGGACATCAACTTGCAGTATATATGCGCCAAGCGGCCAGCGCTGCAGTACGGAGCTGGTTTAGAGTTTCCGGCGGGTTGGAGCTGGACTTTATCTTTCTTTTGAGCATGTCCCAGACATGCTCAATTGGGTTTAAGTCTGGGCTACGAGCTGGCCATTGCAATTTTTGTATGCCAACCTCTTCCAGATATTCTTCAACGCAATTTGCAACGTGTGGGCGTGCATTATCGTGCATTAGGAGGAATTGGTCGTGTCCAATGAACCCCGAATATGGTATTACGTGCTCCTGAAGAACTTCCTCGATGTATCGAACAGCTGTTAGCCGATTATTGACGATAACCAACTCTGTACGTGCGTCGGAATTTATACCTCCCCATACCATTATTGAGCCTCCATGGAAACTCACTGTTTGAGTGGTAGTAATGGGTAAAAACCGCTCTCCTCTTCTTCGCCACACTCGTTCTCGACCATCTGGAGAACGTAAAGCTATTCGACACTCGTCTGTGAACAGTACTCTAGCCCATTGCTCGTGGGTCCAGTTAACGTGTTCTCGTGCGAAGTGAAGTCGAGCTACTCGGTGCTGTCTCGGAAGTTCTGGACCTCGTGCTGGTCTACAAGCTTTTAAATTGACTTCCTCCATTCGTCTTCTCACCGTACGCTCACTAACATTAACGCCTCTCACAATTTGAAGCCGCTGGCGTATCTCGACAGCGGTCAGGTAGCGGTTTCTCCAAAACTCTAGGACAATAAAGCGGTCGTCTCGGGCCGATGTGCACCTTACGCCTCCACTGCCTGGCCTGCGGGTGTACTGGCCTGTCTCCTGGTATCTTTTAAGGGCATACTGCATTGATGACCGTGGTACTTTAAGAGCAATAGCAACTTCACGCTGTGTCAGCCCTTGGTTAATTAACGCAACGGCTTGTGAAACCTGTGCTGGTGTTAGAGGCATTTTTATTGCTTTTAAAGCACCTTTACTTATTGAATTAAAAGCATAAAATCACAATAATTCAAAAACCGAACAGTAAACTTTGCACAACACACAAATTTAAAACGTGAACTTAGTCGCTCAAATGACCCGATTCAACTGTAAATTAAAAGTTTCGTCGTGGTGCACTTAAACATAATGGATTACCCTCTTGAACTAAAAGTAAACATTTTTTGACATACCTGCACAACAAATATTCATCAGAAACACTTAAAACTTTTGCTATCGCGAGATAAGCGCTTGGCCAAGATTCCATGCCGCTGAGTGTAGTTTTATATAAAAAAATGTAGAACAAAAATAGTACCTAACCGTAAATAGGATATTCATAATCTAAATACATTCTAAAAATAAAATATAATTGATTATTTACAGCCATGCTCTAAATTAATAATAACAAAAGTAAAACTAATAAAAAGTTAGTAAATAAACAAAAACATCTTAACCTACTGTTAGTCACAATCACTACATTCTGATTCTGATTCAGATTCGGAATCTAATTGAGATATATCGCAAAATTCGACATCGGGTTCTTGCAGGTTATCCAAAAGATCCCGAGTTTCAGGGAAGAGAGCTTTCCTGTTCTTTACATCCATAATTGGTCTAACTGAAGAAATGAGAGGGTCTGAAGTGAGAAGAAGCATGTTTAGAATGTCTTCATTAGAACATTGTCTGCTCTTTTTTCTAGAATGATGACATCTAAATCTCCGAAAGTCCTTATTACGAGCCTCTGATGCTTCTTCTGAGAGACACCCAATTGGTACTACTGCATTACAAGCTATAATATCTGCCGCATGTACAAGTAACTTGTCCACAGTTGACGTCATGTAATACCAGTTATAAAGTCCCAAATACCTCTCTGCTGTCTTTAGGCAGTACTCTTTAAATTTTTCAATATTTATATTTTCTTCTGATGCCTGTAAAATAACAGCAAATCTTCGAATCAAATTCTTATCCAGACCTGTAATGGCTGCGGTTTTTTCCGGAAATTCAAAAAATCTCCGTGCTGTATTTCCATCGTTGGTTTTTCCTGAGCCTTGTTTAACCATACCTATGATCAGGTTCAGTTCCAGCTTGAAACCGTCTTGGATTGTTTTTTTCCTTGCCTGCATAATAGCTTTATCTTCTTCCCCTTTTGCCATCCATTTTTTAATATCTTAACTGTAAGAAATATTTAAAAGGCATTCCATGCAATTGATGCGTGCATGTAACGAAGACAGCCCAAATTCGTATAAATTCTCAGAAACAGGCCTTTTTAACACTTCCGTTAAATTGTTGATCTCTGAAGGTTTTGCCAAGCATAAATAGCAAACTGAGCTGGCTTTGGCTTCAGAGATGTAAGTGCAGACCTTGCCATCGATCATGGTCATCTTAAGGTCATGGGCGACCTTGTTGCTGCCACTATCTGTCGGTCTCAACGCATTTATTTCTTCTTTCATACTGTCTAAATGCTCATTGACAACCAGTTTGCTTTCTTTCATGAAGCTAAATCGCACGGGACGACAAAATGATGCATAACAGGGTTTCGGGTTTTTCCATATGGTGTCACTGCCATTGATTAGTTTCAACGGAACTAATGATGTCATGAAGACACTAGAATCATCATTTTCACTGTCCATTGTCTGTTTATATCTGCTCTGGCTTGACGCACCGTCAAATCCCCACTTTGATATTAATATTAACTGTTTCTGTTCTACGCACTCAGGTAAACTGTCGAAGATTCTTTTGACTGTTAAATCTAATAATCCTTGAAGATAAATTTTTGCTGATGAATCCGTCACTGTTATTGTTTGTTTGGAAGGATAACATTGTAATTTCGCCTGTTGAACTTTGTAATAAGATGCATACCAATCTTTTACGCCTTCACGTATGGCTGTTTCTCTCAATGTTATATATTGCCACTTAGATAATTTTAAAGAGTGAAATATGCCAAGTGCCTCCTCGGGTGTGAAAACTTGCTTGGCCGACGATTGATGAATTAAATTATTGAACTTATCAGCTCCTGGATTTTTCAATATGAATTCTAGTGCTGAAGCAATATTCTCCTTTCCTTCTTGTCTCAACTTTATGATAGCAGCATATGCTAGCTCACTGGACTCACAATTTTCTTGATCTGTAATTCTCCTTCTTTTTTGTTTCTTTCCTAGATCTTGAAATGGTTTACGAGTTGGTGCCTTTCTTTTTGTCATTGTTCCAACTTATATTGCTGCTGATGTAGATGTGGAAGGTTGAGGAGATATGGCATTTACTTCAGAATCCACAATGCCTGAAGCAGCAGGTACTTTTATGCAACTAGACCAATCAATATCAGTCTCAAGCCAGTTTTTGTGTTCCTTTAAGAAACACTCCAGTTTTCTGTTGGCTTGCTTCCATTTCCTTGTAATAGCTAGTGTAATCCTTCTGCAATATTTTTTTAATGTTAAATTATCTTCATCGGAGAGATTTAAGTTCAAACGAGAAACTACAGCATTATATAGTGCAAGCCTGTCACTGTACTTCCCCGAATTCTTCAAAATCATGAAGAAATCTAGGTAAGTAGATAAACTCTCCATTTTTTGCAAGCACAATTTCACTGAAGGGGAAATCAATGTGAACTGAATAATTGTTCCCAATACTGCCCTTTAAATACCTTTGAGATATCTGTACAGAACTAAATTAACCCTAATGATAATAACTCATAAGGCACCTGCACAGTGATTCTGTAAGTTCCTCTGGAGAACGATTAGTAATTAGCCTAAAAACCCTTCATTGTCATAATAAAACTTAAATTAGGTGATCAGTATTAGCAATAATTCTCGGTAATTGTTATAGGCTAAAAGGGTCAGGCTTCTGATAAAGTCGAGTATTTGTTGTCAACAATTTAAGAATTGTTTTTTTACGTGTAAGATGCTGTTTTTCTGGTAGGTAGTTTAAAAATCAATGATTAAAAAAGCAGCGCACGATGGCCTAGACTATTTTGATATATATTCTTTGTTATATTATTGAAATGCGTAATTCAATTCATTTATAATCGTTATAAATGAAGAAATAAAAATAATAAAATTATTTTTATTTTTTTTCTTTTTTATCGCACCTCTGCCATAAAAGTGAAATATATCAAAAATTGGCAAAAAAAATAGGAAATTTTTTGTGTGAAAGAATTATTATGCGCAAATATGCGATAGCTGAGATATTGGAGAATTTAATGTAATTCCCATAGAAGTATTTTGAAAAAAAATCAAAAGTCTATCTTCCACTATGTTCTATGACGTCATACCAATTATACCTCAAGGTCATGATTGTTTTAACCAATTCCAATAAAAAAAATTGACCAATTCGAAAAAATATCGAATGTCTATGAAACCCGATTTTCAGCCCACTGTGCGGCCGCCCGCTATACGTACGATGCAAGGTTGCCAGGTTTACATACTCAAAGTAATAATATTTAAATTCCGCGCAGTTTTCATCAAGCGCACCGTTGCCAAACCTCTCCAATGCCGCTATTGCGAGAACACAACAATAAACATCGTCCCGTCTCACTCACACGAGCTGGCTTCTCATGAGGCTTCTGGACTTCTCACTATTTGTATAGAAATTATTCACGTTGTTGATAACATTATTACGTACTTATTGTACTGATTTTTAAGCCTGGCTTTTGATTTTTTTATGAATGGAACGTATAACAAAGCGTATGTGTGTCCCAAGTAGCATTGCAAGCTGTATTTAAGTTCGTTTTTATACTATAAGCTGTATATTCAGGCTGTATAAAGGCTGTTTAAGCGCTTATACAGTCCTTATAAGTAAAAATTTATATAAAAAAAAAACAACCGACTTCCAAAAAAACACTACAAAGTGAAAAATAATTTTAATTTTGGAAGTCGGTGTCGTTGGTTCCGCATTTTGGTTTTTTGACACCGACTTCCGAAATTAAAATTATTTTTCACTTTGTAGTGTTTTTTTGGAAGTCGGTTGTTTTTTTTTTATATAAATTTTTTTATTTTTCACTTTTTAGTTATATCTACCCCAATCAAATTCATATAAACACTACTTGCTATGTAAATATCAGTGACAGGAAGCTGCATCTGCGTTTATAGGGTACAGACGTGATGTTATGTTGTGCGATTGCGTAAACAGTGCATACATATGCGATAGCAGCAATCGCGGTTGTTTTACTGGTATTAATTATTATTATAATAAAAATTATAACCTTTGTAGTGAGTACAGGCGTGATATTATGTTGTGTGATGGTGTAAACAATGCTTGGATATGCTATAGCAACAACCGCGGTTAATCTGCTGTTATTTATTGAAGAGTTCCCCCGATTTCTACAAGATCCCATCATCAGATATTGAAATGGTGACAATGGGACCACACGGGAAGCACCAGCTTTCAAATAAAAAAAGAATCATGAAAATCGGTTCACCCAGTCGGTTATTATGAGGTAACAAACATAAAAAAAAAAAAAAAAAAAAAAATACAGTCGAATTGATAACCTCCTCCTTTTTTTGAAGTCGGTTAAAAAAAGGGCCCATATTATACAGCTTTTTGCGTTAGTAGAGCTGTATAGTAGCTGTAGAAGCAATAGAGAAGCTGTATTAGAGCTGTTATTCGGTGTGCAAAGAAACCAGTATACTACAGATATTATCTTGTATTTTGTAAAGAAAAGTGTTCTAAATAGGTTTTTGAAGAGAATTACAGAAGAATAAAAAAATCAACCAACTATTTTGACGATGACATACAGTCCGCGCGCGAGCTCCGAGGAATCGGTGGCTGAGGAAGCGGGCGGGTGTGCGCCGCGCCCGACCGTCGCTCCATCCCACCCCGCACTCTCCCAGTACTAGTGTCGACCTTGACGCGAAAACACGCTTATCGAGTCATTTTTAATTTTGCGATAGTAGGTAGTGTTATTTTCTACTATAAATAGTACTACACTTATAATTATGTTGTTTTGTGTCACGATGTAATGCGATTACCTCCTTATATGTGCGACTTGAAACCAATAGAGCTCGCATGGGCAAAAGTTAAAAGGCTCGTGAGGGAACACAACATTACTTCAGATTTTTCTCTGACGAGACTGAAGGAGATCGCCGAAAAAGCTATCACGCATGTCACAAAAGAAGATTGATGTGGATATGATAAACATGTTTTGGCATTAGAGGAACATTACTGTCAAAGGGATGGATTAATGGAGAATGTTGTCGACTTATTTATTATTGAAGTGCGTGAGGAGAGTTTATTTTCATATTTTTTTTTTATTTCAAGAACAAAATACCCTCATAAAATGATTTCATGAAGTACACTCGCGCGGAGGCTCAAGATGTATTAGTAACGACAGTGCAATATCGACTAAATCACAACTCTAGCTCATTACGTCAACATTCTTTATCATTCCTCGGAGCTCGCGCGCGGACTGTACGTAAGAAACGTACCGAATGGCGACATTATTATTTAATATTTATTACTAGAAGTAAAAGATAATCGTGGACTTGTATATATGATGGTTTTAATTAGTGAATATAAGGTGCAAATTTAATTTATTGTAAACCTGCGTATGTTTTCCGTCAAAATATTCACGCGCCAGCAAAATAATCGAGCTGACATAAAATAAAATACCAAATACGGTAAGTAAATGTTTGTTCTTAAGGTTAGAATTTAAAAATAATTTCAAAGTAACAGATAAGAGGGCACAGTGATCATTATTCGAGCTTGATAATCATGATAAGGCTTTAGCTGTTGTTAAAAAATCCTTTAATTATACTTTAAATTTTGTTTTGATAATGGCGACAATTTGCTAAACATCCTAAACCGTATTTGCAGAGTATTATAGCCTGAATAGGTGTACTAAGTAAGTTATGGATTACATTGTACAGCTGTTGGATTTTAATCAGCTTTATAATAGAATATTTTTATTACTTCAGCTGTATATCAGTTCTTTATGCATAACATATAATCCTCTTTACAGTTACTTAAAAGAAATTAAAAACCCTGAGCTCAAGATTACTTTGATCCGTTCCTCACTTTATCAATAATATTTTATTAAAAATGCATTTGTGATTTGGCAGTATAGGTCTCCTCATCATCAGGGCGAAGAGGACGAAGAAGGAGGTATAAGTCGCATCATCATATTCCGAAGGTTGAACTAAATCTACACATTGCCATAACTGCAGTGCTATTCTGTAAAAGTCTCACCGTGAGAACTTAGGTGAAGTGAGCGGGAAGTGAGCTCTGTCATTCCCTTATGGTAGGGATTAACAATATTAAGTGCTCACTTCACTTATGATTTCAGGGTGAGATTTTTACAGAATCGACCGGCTGTTATGCAATTTTAAGTTATATTATTATAGTATTGTTTTGTGATATTTTTTTATCTAGTTTATAAGTATTCTTATGTTTGTAGTATTTTCTATAGGCCCTAGTTGCCTTAAATAAAGGAATAAATAAATAAATTATCATCACTGTTTAATGTTTTTGCTACGGAACCCTCTTCGTTGGACGTCGATGGAATTGACGCTTGACTGTAGGTGGTCCGATTTATTAATAATTCTCTATCTTCCTCAATAAATGATGGCTCACTATAAAAACTGTTCTTTGGTTGGTAATTTGGTATAGTCAAATATTCCCTTTCTTCCTTTAATAATCCTCCTCTTGACTGCATCAGATCTTTTTTTTTTCCAATTCATGCGATCGAGCGACTGTGTCAGTAAAACAGACTAATGTTGTAGTATAGCTGTCACTTTTTTTTAGTATCTATTATTTACAATAGTGTACAATTACGCCCTAAAACTAAGTTTGTGAACGCAGTTTGCATATACCATTATACAGAAAAAAGTATCAAGTGATACTATAATAACACTTAGAGCTGTATTAAGTAAGTGATCACATGCGAAATACAGCCTTTGTACAGCTTTAACGATAAAACCAGATTGGAGTGTCACAAAATACTTAAAAGTTGTGTAGTAGAGATTTAATATTCTGTTTAAGCACCCTCCTAAGCTTACGCGGATCCCTCAATAAAGATTTTATACAGTTTGAGCTGTATAATAACTCATAAGTCACTCTTACAAAGACAAAATCATTTTTTGACACTCTTTTACGTCTCTAAAAGAACTAAGTTCTAAATAGGCTGGTATATTGATGTTGAAAACGCTTGCGTGCTGCTTGGGGTGTAAATACTATGAATGAGCGCGAGTCGCTGCGCAAAGCTCGATCTATAGAATGATACAATTTCAAATTCGTTCAAATTTGTTATGAGCGGTAATTGGTGCATTTTTTGCTTTTATATTTTCTGTGAATTTAAGTGTTGTGATTAGTTTTGCGGTGATTACCTTTGTTTTGAAGTGATTAAAAAGTTTCTTAATCTTAACATTAAAATGAATTCGAAAACGCATGCTATTGTTCCTTGTGATAGATTAAAGTATGTGCAATCGTTACTCGGAAAGGTAAATACTTTGAGTTTTACAGACGAATATAATCTCATTACTTCACCTAAACCTACCCTTTTTTGAGTATTTCCCAGAAATCTAAATCACGTAATAGGCATTTTAGTCGAAAACTGCCTTCACGATGCCTTTCCGGAACTTTTAAAGATAGCTTATTTAATTGTGACCATTCCTGCGACAAGTTTTTTCGCGAAACGTGCTTTTATATGTTTAATACGTATTCACACATATTTAAGAAACACGAACAAGACCGACTCAAGAACAAGACCGGCATTCCGAATTATCGAAAATTGCAATAGAAAAACAGCTGCTGGTAGAATTAAAACCTTCACCAACTTGTTATGCTGATGTAATGAAATTATTTTTACAGAAAGATAGACGTTTTGAGTTGAATACAGAAAGTAATTTTTATATTTTGTAATGTCCGCTTAATTAATTGTACAAATTAAAGCAAGCGCCAGCGTCATGCTCTCTAATGAATTGACAACAAACGGCTTTTATCAAAGCCACTGAAGGTAAATCTGTAAATCTATCTAGTAATATCATGCCTTCCGTGTGCTTTGATGTTTGTCATCTGTCTGTGGTAAAGAACCGAAGAATGAAAAGTTATGGCTGTTCACATTGTGAGTAATTATAAATATTATCAACATCGTAATCAATGTGTAGTTAGAAATTAATCAATTATTTGTGCGCCATCTAGTGGCCACCCGGCGAGATTGTAATATTTTGCCTATAGCGACTACTGCGAGCGAGTGATATGAACTAACTCGAAAAGCTCTGTTGTGTCAATATTTTTAATAGATGGCTCTTATACGTTTTATCATATTTTACACAAAACTTGAAAATGAAAAAGTTACGATTTTGTAAAGGATTACCAGAGTATTGGTAATCCTTTACAAAATCGTAGCTTTTTAGTATTTAATTTATATAAGAAAAAAAATGGTGCTTTTAAAAAACATTTCATTTTAATAGCTAATACTTATCAAAAACTTACATTTATGAAATAAGAATATTAGAAAGAACTAAACCGCCTCAGTTGGTAGGCACAACTTTGACAGGGGATACGGTAGGTAGGTACTTAGTGTTTTTTTTTTAAGTACCACTACCTAAGTACCACACACGCCACTGCTAGGCAGATTGATTATTTCTCATAATGAACAAATGTATTTAATTCGGTTGGACAGTCACTGTGTTGCCGAGACCTTGCCAAGAATTATAAATTGCCCGTGTAAGCCCACCATAACTATGGTTATAAATCAAAGACTGGTATTCATTATTACACATAATTTCCAGGAAACATCGACAGTGCCGAGACAGTTCCTACTCCAGCTAATGGGATGCGTTTTGAAGCAAAGAACTCTCATGGAACCTGTAAGTATAACAGATAGGATTATAAAAAAAAACCGCCCAGGAGCGGGTCGCACTACACTCAGTCACCAACACAGTCTGTGGAACGGTCGCTCGCCTGTCGTAATTTCTGTAATGCGCGTTTACGAATTCGTTTTCTAAAATAAAAATATCCTAAATTACTCCTTATAACATCAGCTATTTGCCAGTGTTCGTCCACCCGTCAAAATCGGTCGAGCTGTTTCGGAGATTAGCCGGAACAGAGACAGACAAAATTGAAGAAAAAAAAAAACTTGTTATAAGTACCGTATATACTTTCATATGCATTTAATAAAAAGCTGTTATTTTGACATTACAAACAGACACTTAAATTTTATTTCTATGAAGTAGTAATCATATAGATGATTACTACTTCATAGGTCATAAGGCCTTCGTAAGAACCTACATATTATTCAGTTGTAACTTTGTCGCAAACCTCTAGAATTTTCCTATAAAAAATGGATAATTATTTAATAACTATTAAAATAATAAAGTTAGGAGATATAAGGGGCGGTGCGGGGACGGCAATTTTTAGCAAGTTTTGAGTTGTATCTTCAAGGCCGTTAAGGCAAACATGAGAATAGTTATTGAATCTTTGATATGTTAATAAACCGCTTTTTTTTTCTAAGTTCGAACTAAACCCCAAATGAAAAATTTAAAAAACCGCAGACTCAAACAAAAAAAATATATTGTAATGGTCCTTTCAGTTTAATATAATTTGTAGGAAATACTTTGATCCAAGAGTCCTCGCGTCGGGGGACGGCTAATAAATATTGCAAGTTAAGAGCGTTAACGCCAAATCCGCGGCACCAAGTTTAGGTAATTGCAGTGCTCTTTGCACTCACACAGATGCGCGCGTGTCTGTGTGCGTAGAGTTGGTGTGCTCTCTGTCATTATAGTCAAACTAACCCATGTTGATCCGTTGAGTTATGTATAATGATACTTATTTAACCGTTAGTTGATTTTTATTTACTGTTCTTATTTTTATTACAACCTTGTGAAATAAATAGGCAGTTTTGGATACTTTATCACTACATAGTATAAAACAAAGTCGCTTCCCTGTCTGTCTGTCACTATATATGCTTAGATCTATAAAACTACGTAACGGATTTTGATGCGGTTCTTTTTAAATGGATAGAGTGATTCAAGAGGAAGGTTTGTATCTATAATACATGCATAATATAGTAGAGAAACACTGATAATTTTAGAGGTTTCTAATGTGATGTCGTAATTAAACACATTTTTTTGCGCTTACATTGTAAACGCTGGCTGAACCCGTCGAGATAGATCAAAATAATGTACTACAGTATTGTACACCTTAAAAAGGTCTACAAAAAAGTCCGCGATTGTATATGTCTATCTCTTAGGGATAACCCACAATAACCATTTTTTATCCTATACTTTTTACGAGGAATAGTGGCTCTAAAATTATCAGTTTCTCCATTGCACCCGTGCGAAGCCGGGGCGGGTCGCTAGTAAAGTATATATATACTAATCAGGGGTGAAAAGTTAGAAATGTAGTACAAATGTAAAGTCCTACAACGATTAATATTATATTAGGTCATCCCACTTCCGGTGTCATATTTTTTTATTATTATTATTTTACAAAAACTGACTACTATATTATATAACCTTGTGACACTAATCAATAATCTCCACCACTATTAATCACTCGCTCCCAGACTGCTGGCAAATCTTGAACACCATTTAAAGTACCACTTTCATTTAATTCATCAATAATGCTCTTTAGTTTAATATCTAACTCCTTTTTGCTATTGTATCGAGTACCCGACAATTTCCTCTTCACATGGCCAAAACAATTGAAATCACAAGGATTCATATCCGGGGAATATGGCGGCTGAATAATTTCAATCCATCCTTTCCTTCAATTAAATTCTGAACTATTTTTGATTTGTGCGGTCTGGCGTTATCATGTAAAATTATAGGACTCGTTATATGATGTTCGTCTGCCCAAATAGGAATATTTTCTTCTAAAAATGACTTATATCGCTCTCCAGTCATAGTTGTATTTTCATCATAAGTTCTCCAAAAAGCAATGCCTCTGACATCCATAGGTACTATTAGTAGTATTTTTCGTTCATGTAGCTCTGCACGTGGTAAATGTTCAGCTGAAGTGCCCGGTTCCACCCAACATCGTGACTGATGTCTTTGACGAGGAGTATAAAATTCGACCCAAGTTTCATCAAGGCGTATGAATCTATTAAGTATATTTTTCTTACGGCGATACCACGATAAATGGCTACGCGCAGTTTCATAACGAAACTCCTTCTGATCCGTGTTCAGAGTGTGAGGCACCCACACTGCACTTTTATTGACCAGACATAAATCCTCCGTGAGTACTCTATGTATAGTGGAATGAAGCCGTTTCTAATGCTTTCGAGTTTTCCTGAATTTTCAGTGTTATTTCACTGAGTTTTTCTTTTTGTTGAGTCTGAAAATAACAGGTAGGTATAACATAGTGACACCGGCGGTCGATTGTCGGCTTGAGACACAACAATGTTTTATTTGTGCTAAAATATGTATATAACGACCAAGTAATTCTTACAAGATTCCCTGCGTCAGGATCTTGAGATGAAGCCGTTTCTAATGCTTGCGAGTTTTCCTGAATTTTCAGTGTTATTTCACTGAGTTTTTCTTTTTGTTGAGTCTGAAAATAACATGTTGGTCGGTTTGTGTCGGTTAGTGACACAAACCGTAAGCATCGTGTCCGGCGGCCGATTGTCGGCTTGAGACACAACAATGTTTTATTTGTGCTAAAATATGTTTACAAATGTCCAAGTCATTCTTACAAGATTTCCTGCGTCAGGATCTTGAGTTGGAACCGTTTCTAACGCCTGCAAGTTTTCCTGAATTTCCAGTGTTTTTTCAGTGACTTTTTCTCTTTGTTGAGTCTGAAAATAATATGCAGAGTATAATATGAAGTGACACAAACCATAAGAAGCACCACGACAGGCGATCGATTGTCGGCTTGAGATAAATAAATAACGAAGAAATGTCTTATTTAGTTTAGGTTTAATAGGTGCTAATTCAAAATAAAGGAAACACGTGTCTGTTTAGATATAAAATCTCAAAAATTGCCATAACATATAAAGAAGTAAAAAAAAATAAAACTTACAACAGCATTTTGAAATATTTTTGAACTTCTCTTTTCTGCCTATAACAACGAATCGGATATTAATTTTATCTTATTACTACTGTGTTTCATAAAAATACCCAGACAAAAAGTAATTTGAAAAAATTATATTGACTTCAGAAAGTAGTAAGTATAATATTGTTTCTTATGGTTTACTAATTACACCTAATATAGATATTTTTTTTATAAGTAGAGAACCCACCTCGTTTCAGTGGTATATTCTCAACTATCCAAAACTGACAACCCCAGAATGGTCAATTCAGTTTATGAGATTATAAGACAGAATAAACGCAAATTATTACGAATTCTATCCCCGTGTAAGAAAAATATGAATTGGCTATAACCTGTTACATAGTTAAAAAGTGGCTCCTCGGTAACTTACCTTTTAGCTTCATTAGCCTTGGCTAAATTTTCATATTTTTTTCGTTTTATTCCCGTATAGCGCCTTTTGTTAGCCATATCTAAAAAAAAGTAAAATCGAAACATACATAAAGAAGTCTAATTTAATCTTCTTAAGTTAATTGAATACCATTACATTAAAATATGTACTCACCAAAGTTCTGTAATATAATAAAAATATATTATAATAAAAAGTATCAATATGTCCCAGTCGCGCTAAAAACTCGCGAAAGTACGATAATATTTTACGCGACACGCAGCGATGGGAGCGACACACGTCCTGCCTCTGAAAGGCCTCAGCCGGCAATGAGCGGTGGCGTGAATCCGCGCCGATTATATAGCAATACTAAATAATTCATAGTAAAATAAACATATAAGTTATTAAAAAAATATTTGAACCATGTTTTAGAACATAAATGTCTTAATTTAATAGGTCTAAAAGAAAATATAAATATTTCAGATTTCATCCTAAACTAACACGTTTAATATCTCGAAAAGTGGCTACAATTGACACTTTTGAATATACTTTTCTTGAATGAAAACTTACAGTAATCGTGTTTTTTTTTCAGCCATGCACTAAAAAATGTTCTTATTTTTTATAAAGTAATGTTGTAATAAGTTTGTCATATATGGTTTTACTAATATCTAGCATCTGCTTAGACCGTCGATCGCTAGTTTTAAAAAAGGCTTGCATAAAAACGGTTCTGATGAGAAAACTAAACAAAAAATTGAAAATGTTTTTCAGCCATGCACTAGATTATAAAATTCCCAATAATATGACGTCAATATCTCATCTATAAATTAAACATATTATGGTTTTATTGTCCGTCGGAAATCATCAATTTTGACTCCAGCATGGCTCTAACGCATAAACCCTCTTAACCGCAGCTATCATTTTTAACACGCTTTTATTAATTTCACCTGTATGTTTGTTTGTGTGTATGTAACTTACTCGTTTGGGCTCGTTTTTGCCCACTTTAAGCGATCAGATTTACTTTAAACGTTGTAGACTTACCGACGACAATACAATATTTTGATAAAAAAAAGTTGAAATAAAGAAATACTTTAAAAAATAAAATATAGTTTAGAAAAACAAAGAAACACGCTTTAATAGCAAATCGAACTAAAAATCAGAAAATACCTTTTAATTTAAAATTCTAAAATAAAAATAAAGTTATGAAAAAAAAAATAATTTCATTGTAAAAAAGCGTGGGGTGCTCGATATTGATTGTTGTAAATATATAATTAGTAGTTATTTGTAAACGTAGAGTTAGTATAGAAATATGATAAAAAGCACCCCACGCTTTTTTACAATGAAATTAATTTTCTTTTCATAACTATTTTTATTTTAGAATCAGAAAATAACTTTTAATTAAAAAAAAATATTTTCTGATTTTTAGTTCGATTTGCTGTTAAAGCGTGTTTTTTTAACCTTTTGAACGCCAGAGTATAAACGTATCGCCGTACCCCTGACGCCAGGCCACTTTTTCTGTCAAATGACCTTCATAAGAAATAGGGATTCCAAAACATATATCGATATACAACTGAGTTTATATTTTCGTCTTTAATTTTCTAATAAACCGTACTCACGACACTGAAAATTTATTTAACCTGCCACTATATTCCAATATAGTAATCTTTACACAGCATTTAACAGAGACTATCAATGAAAAAGCAGATATTAGAAAAATAAAAATATATATTTATTACAATATGGTTACAACATTATTCAACATGACTTGTCTTCGTATTGTGACAATGGCGTTGCTTGCCAGTCAATTTTATGACATTCTCGCATCTGAATTAGGGATGTAGCAGTGTACACGTTGGTTATCGATTCTATTAGGTTGTCTCATAAGTTCTTGCCATATTTTATTTTTGTCGAATTTTCTCGTATTTAAACTAAAGTGAATTCAAGAAAATTCTAGATCTTTCTAGTAAGGATGAGTATCTTTTATGGTGAGGGTATAAATAGGCGCGGACGCAACGCAATAATTAGTCTTTAGTGAAAATGGATCAGCGTCAACTGCGAGCTATTATGCTATATGAGCTTCGACTTCAAGTCTCTTCAACAGAAACGGCTAAAAAGATTAACACTGCATTTGGACCGGGTACTACTAGCGATCAGACTGTTCGTTTCTGGTACAAGCGTTTTGACACCGGTGATATCCTCAAAGATCAACCTCGCCCAGGCCGACCCACCAGCTTTGATAAAGATGCTTTGCGTCACGAACTTGAGCTACATCCAGACTATAGTACGCGCGATGTAAAAAAGGCGCTTGGACAATCCCACACGACTATAGATCGTTATCTCAAATCGATGGGATATCGCAAAGTGATGTCACGTTGGACACCTCATGCGTTAACGGACCATGACCGGGCCATTAGTGTGGCCATTTGTCAAAGTTTGTTACTTCGTCCGCACAGACGAGACTTTCTCAAGGACATTATTACATGTGACGAGAGCTGGATACATTATGAAACTAACACGCGTCATGCATATTGGATTCCTCGCGGGGAAAACCCACCAGCCCAGCCTAAACTTAATAATAATAATAATAACTTTATTTCGGATCAAAATAATCCATAGCGTTAGTAAACATACCTATAACAGAAAACTTATTATCTAGTGTTAGTACCCATCACCCTTTGCACAAACAGTCTCATGATAGGAGAGCTATAGCTCTCACCTACTGCTCTCAGGATGCTGTTGCAACTGTCTCTCACTCTCCTCAGAAGCGATGCTGTTTTTTTGCGCAAGATAGCGTGAAAGCCATCTGTGCGAGCTTGCGCAAACATCTCTGAGGCACTACAGTATCGAGGCAGTCTCAAGAGCATCCTGAAAGCATTACTATACTGGATGCGCAGCACATCCAGCGATCTTTTAGTGTAACTGACCCATAGACTGCCCGTGTACATACTCTGGCAATAAGCCTTGAAAAGTGTGATTTTCACTGAGTCAGTACACCGGGCAAATCTACGGGCCAGCATATTACTTCGGACCGCTAGAGCCCTCCGCTCCCTCTCAATGTCTGCATCGTCTTTAAGGTCGTCAGCAAGAAAATGACCTAGGTATTTAAAGGTAGATACCCTTTTTATTTTTGATCCGTTAATACACAGATCAGGTCCATCCTCACGGCATTTGCTACCGACCTTAAAGACCATGCATTCACATTTTTTTACATTATAAATTAAACCATGCGCGGCAGCGTAGGTTTCACACACCTTGAGTAGCTCTCCGATTGCCCCTGCTGACGGACCCAGCAGCACCATATCGTCTGCATAGCTGATGTTGTTAATTCTAACTCCACCAACGCTGCATCCGACACGCATGCTGCTGAGTTCCGCTATGAGGTCATCTACGTAGAGGTTGAAGAGCAGAGGGGATGTCAGACCTCCCTGTCTCACCCCACACTCCAACCCATACGGCTCAGAGAGTGTACCGTCCCATTTCACCTCATTGGTTTGGTTGCCATACCAATACTGGAAAATACGACATATTTCCACCGGTATACCTCTGTCTCTCATCTTCCTCCAGAGCACATCATACGAATGAACACGGTCGTAAGATTATGTTGTCTGTTTTCTTGGATTGGCAAGGAATGATTTTCTGGGAACTCGAATCTCATCAGACTATTAACGCCAATCTATATACGCAGCAGCTTCGCAAACTAGCAGAGATGTTAAAAATTAAGCGGCCAAAACGACTTGGAGTCCAAGTTTTGCATGACAACGCACGACCTCATTGCGCCAAGTTAACACATAAACAGCTGGAGGAGCTAGGATGGCTGACTGTTCCACATCCACCGTATAGCCCGGATCTTGCGCCTTCAGACTTTCATTTATTTCGAGCTCTTAAATTTCATTTACTAGGAAAAAAATCGAAAATTCTGGAAGTATTAAAACTGAACTTGAAAATTTTTTCGGGTCCCAGCCTGCCTCATTTTGGGAGAAGGGTATTCAAATTTTGCCCAGTAGATGGCTGACTGTTGTTGATAACGAGAAAGACTAAATAATTGATTAAATGTATTTTTTATCAATAAAAAATATTAATAATAATTTGTCTTTTAACTGGCAATAATTTATGAGACAACCTAATACATAATAAGTATTCTTATCTAATATAATACGTTTTATTTCTCCTGATACCAACTTATACACAAATAATATACTCTGGACTAAAATTTCATATTCATCTTAAGTTTTTATTGATTTTACAATCATACGTCACAACACTAGCTGTCACATATAGCAGACTACGGCGTGTGAGGCACTCCTTTTATACGCGTTTAACATCTACTTTTAAAACAACAAATTTCTCGATATTGGTGGTTTATTTATATTAGTTTCATGCAATACAATATAGACGGGACCTTAAACTTTTAAATTATATAAATAAAAACACACAAAACTAATGATGAAATTGTTTATTTCATAATATGGTGCGACGTGTATTTTGTCATATATTTGTGACGTTGGCGTTGAGGGTAAGATTTCGTTTGTCACGTATATGTGACAATGGCGTTCAAAAGGTTAAACTATATTTTATTTACAATACCTTAAAGAACAATGGCCAATTTCTATAGGAGCTGGACCTTACTTTTATTTTACATGTCCCAAAATAAGCTTCATCTAGATTGGTTTGTTCTTATGTTGGAAACATCATCCCGTTTCAAAATCATTTCTAAATAGCCACATTTTTTTTGTAAAAGTGTCAATATTATACTGTTGAGGTAACAATCAACAACTACCTTTTATCCGACTGTTGCGTAGCTTACAAGTATACTTAGCGATAAGCAAGAAGGGTAATTAGCGATCTAGTTTCTATTTGTTGCGATTTCTCTTAAAGAATTTCCCAAAAAATAGGGCATCTGTCAAGGCGTTGTTGCGCTTTGACAGATGCCCTAGTTTTTGTGAAAACGTCACTTGTCGATGACAAATGACGTTTCATTGTACGTAATTGAACTAAACGCTTTCACTTAATTATCTTTTATGACAAAGATCCAATGCATAATAAATAAGCATAGTAGTGATATGGTGCCTAAATACTAATTTAATTGAATAACAGTTAACAACTATTCAGAAAAAAATGAATATTCATAGTCTTTGAATAACAAGTCATTTCATACGCGAAATGAATCGTCAATAGGTGCGTTCTGAAACTATTATTCGAAAATAATTTAGAACAAAAAAGAAAAACTAAAATAAGGATAACTTTTTTTTGTGGCCACTTAAAAAGATATTTCTTGTGTTTTTTATGACCTTAAAAAATAAGGGTATTTTTCATACATATAGCATATAGGGACACTATCGTTTCGTCGCCAGGTACGTTTTGGCCAACCTTCTTTATTATTGTTGGATATAAGCCTCATCTGTTTGGCGTTTGCATTAGCAATTGGAATTGGTTTTGCGTTGTAATTTCCATATTTATGTGTGTAATTTATACGGTGTACATAATAAAGAGTATTCTATTCTATTCTACCAGCCGTCCCCTGACGCGAGGGCGCTTGGATCAAAATATTTCCTCCTACAACTTATATTAACCTTAAAGGGCCAATATACAGCGTGTAACGGAAAGGGGGTATCAACCCTGAAGGAGGTGAATGTGCTCATGAAACTCAACAACTTTCCCCAAAGAACATAGGTCGAAATATGAAAAAAAAATTTGGTCCTCCCATAGTAAATCAATCAGCTGGTAGTCAGTTTTGTAAGGGAGGGCCAAATTTTTTTTTCATATTTCGACCTATGTTCTTTGGGGAAAGTTGTTGAGTTTCATGAGCACATTCACCTCCTTCAGGGTTGATACCCCCCTTCCGTTACACGCTGTATATAATTTTTTTAGTTATTACAAGTTTTCGTTTCAGTCGGGGGTTTTTTCAATTTTTAATTTAACTTTTATTTCTTGCTTTTTAAACTCTGTAATATTATATTACTAATAAAAATGCTACAATCTACACGTGACTCGCTGAAATCTGCACAGCTGTACGTATTTTTACCACAGTGAAGCAAGTTACACGTGGTCGTTGGCGTTCATTCCATACTAACGTATTCCTCTGATTTCTCTCTGGTTAAGGATACTAGTCCAAATATTTTGGCTTAAATAATTAAGCCCAAATATTTTGTTGTCTATGTTAACATAGGCACATGATAGTGGAAAATATAAAACTGTTTATCTATTCTACTTGTTTTTATTTTTATTTTTTATTATAACTACACATTTTATTTGGAGTCGTTAAGACACATCTCATCGTTATATGAGCCTCATCAGAACTCATCATCACTCGATCGGTTTATTAGCAGTTATTCAAGAGTTTTACTATGTAGCGTCCTGGCATAGTATAAAGAGGGGAAGTAGGCTATCTCCGGCCTAATCCGCGATATAATTGCCTACTGTCTTAGGGTTGTCACTTTTAGGAAAATTTTAATTCAGTGCAAACCAACACAGAAATGTAAAACAAATACAGAAATGTATTCAAGATTCAGAGCAGTATTATTTATAAAAAAAGGGATAAAATAAACCGGCGCGCGGCGGGGCGGTGGGGGCGCGACTGTCCGCTCTTCGTCAGATTCGGTTGTCGCCCAAAACGCTAACAAATATTTATAGACAAAGAGCTCATATATCATATCATCGTAAAAAAAAAATACAAAAAACTGTTTAGTATAATTATATACTTACTAGTCAGTTTTTTGTATTTTTTTTTTTGATAGGCACAAAAATTTGTACACATAAAGGACCATATTTATTTTTAATTAATACAAACATATCTATTGAATCACACATTTATTACAAAATTACAAATTAGCTACAGAAAAATACATTCTTCGGTTTCGACTATTACGAAACGCCTTGTTATTAAACTTTAATGTGTAATATATCCGCATCCTTATAAATAACTTTTGCAAATATAATTTCGGAAAGCATGGGCAGGGCCGTGAAAAATGTGAATCTTTTATTTGTTCATAAACAAAAGCCGCGACGCGCGAACCTCGTGCGGTGTTAGCCCTGACTGGCGCTGTGAGAAACGGGTCGAGATTTTGATTTGTGTGCGTGCGGCGACGCATAGATACTTTGGCGCACACATACAAGCCGCGCGCGGTGCGTTTGTATGAAGATAACTTACTTGTTTCCCCTCTTTATACTATGGTCCTGGTCAGTCCAGGACTCGTTGAGATATATTTAGTGAGCCCAAATTTTACGGTTACGGGTTATTTTATGGTTTACTAGTAGCTATTCTAAAGTTCCGTTATCTAGGGTACAGGTCAGTCATCAGGTAAAATGAACAGTACTTGTTGAGACACTTATCACACCTGAGGGGCTTACTAGTAGCTATTCAAGTTACTTTATCTAAGAGTCCAGGTCAGTTATCAGATCCTCGTCATCAGGTAAAATGAACAGTACTAGGTGAGACACATCCAATAAGCCCACATTCGAGGGGTTTACTAGTAGCTATTCAAGAGTTCCATATTATTATGAATGTCGAGGCAATCCAGCTTCTCGACCCCACAAACACAGAAGACTAAAAAGAACAAAACCGTTCGAGCTAGTGTTTACTGTTAGTGAATATTGTAAAGTACAAAAGTGCCAAACAGGCACAAGAACGAGCCGCGGCGTCGTCACCTTTCGCCTTTAACAGGTCCTCACCAGAAACGGTTGCTTCGGGAGGTTCCTTTTCCGTATAAGACTAGAGGAAACGCCCGGATGTCACGTGAGGGAGAGGCAATCTTAGCGTCCTCACGCCATAGTCGCCGCAGGAGACGCCCTGGGCGTCGAGAGTGGCGAGCCAATTCTCGACCACCGTAGGCGCGGGTTTGCGGACGGCGAGCAATGGGCAGTTTGCCGTCCTATAAGGGCCAGGCCCTGGTCGATGGCCCGTTGTGTTCCTTCTACGCGCGCCTCTTAGAGATGTCAGCACTAACTGACGGGGTCCGCTAGGGCCGATGCCTGCCTGAGTCGCTGCCAGGGTTGTTAGAAAGAGTTACCGTGACCCCTGGCACAGGCAACTGAAGGAACACGGGGTAGGTGTGTTAGTCAGTAATTTGATAATTTTTATTGGAATAAATTTCTTAAGAAATAAGCAGTACCTTTGTACTCAAATTATTACTATGTCATATCCATATGTTTTTTACTGTGTGTACATAAATAATAAAATAAATAAATAAATAATAAATAATTTTACATGATAACGCCAGACCGCACAAATCAAAAATAGTTCAGAATTTAATTGAAGATAAAGGATGGATTGAAATTATTCACCCGCCATATTCCCCGGATATGAATCCTTGTGATTTCAATTGTTTTGGCCATGTGAAGAGGAAATTGTCGGGTACTCGATACAATAGCAAAAATGAGTTAGATATTAAACTAAAGAGCATTATTGATGAATTAAATGAAAGTGGTACTTTAAATGGTGTTCAAGATTTGCCAGCAGTCTGGGAGCGAGTGATTAATAGTGGTGGAGATTATTGATTAGTGTCACAAGGTTATATAGTATAGTAGTCAGTTTTTGTAAAATAATAATAATAAAAAAATAGGACACTGGAAGTGGGATGACCTAATAGTTTAGGTTATAATTAAATTACTTATTAGTCTATTTTTAAGGCTAGATTGTAATAAGATTAGGGTCCAACCTATTGCTGAACCATAGGACAAGAAAAAAAAATTAGAGTTCCGTTATCTAGCGTCCAGATCAGTCATCGCGTAAAATGAACAGGCCTCGTTAAGACACATCTAATAAGCCCACACTCGAGGGGTTTACTAGTAGCTATTCAAGAGTTCCTTTATCTACCGTCCAGGTCAGTTATGAGGTCCTCGTCATCTGATAAAGGGAACAGTACTCGTTGAGACATAATATCTAATGAGGCCACACTCGATGGGTTTACCAGCAGTTATTCAAGAGTTCTGTTATCTTGCGTCCAGCCAAGTAATTGCGTAACACACTATCAGTAGCAATGGCTTTCATTTTGACCAATCAACAATATCCATAGCGTTATTTACGCAATTTATATATTATTTGGGCAAACAAATTGTTCGAACATATGAAGCAATGGATTAGCAATATCCTTCAAAATGATTCAGATTGAGATAGAATGTTACGCAATTAGGGTGCAGGTCTATCATCTCACCAGCTCGATGGTCCCATATGATTTTGTTATGATTTGCGATTATTCAAATTAAGACAACTAGAAGTGATCTACTATTCAAGTATTCTGTTATCTACCGTCCAGGTACGCCCTACGGAAGATCGCCATAACTTTTTTCACACAGCGATTTTAAAAGAACTGCCATAGTATTTATTATTGCTTTATTAAAATGCCTATCTAATGACATATGTTTGGTAGTTAATGGCCGTGGCGACCATTTTGTCCGGTCCTTCCATTTCTCTTTCCTACTCCATCATCAGCCCCGGGTCACTATATATCTATAACCTATTTATTGAGACCATTTATAGGAGCCCAAAGACGATACCTCTGCTGTAAGTTAAGGGAGTAAGGTATCCTGCAAATACTAGTTGATGCTGCAGCAGCAGTTCAAGGTTACTATGTTCTTCTAATATCATTGAAGTAACGAAATGCCAAATTTCGACTCAATCAGACCGGTGGAAGATGCTTACATCAATTCATTAACTAGAAACGAGCTGATAATCTTCAAACGGCTGAACCGATTTTCTTTGATCATAAGCTCACTCTCGATCAAGTAACCAACCAAATAAAAAATAAAAGGAAATCGGTTCAGCCATTTAGGAGCTACGATGGCGCAGATAGACATACACAAATACACAGACACACAAATCACATTAAACTTATAACACCCCTCTGTTTTTGTCGGGGGTTAAAAAGGGTGGTATTGCTCTTTGACTTGTCACCGAGACCTAAAAAATATGCCAAAATTCAAATTCCTATATTGCATAGATTTCGAGAAAACCTTGTGTAAAAGGCCCCTTTTTTAAATTCGTCACCTTATAAAACGACATATCGTACAGACGCCAGCACATCAAGCTACCCGAAACTGTCAAATTTTCCCAATCAACTTTGAACCTTATGCTTTAGCGATAAAGTTGAAAATATATTAACCTTTTGAACGCCAATCACTTGTATACAAGTTCGAGATTTTCGTGCCCTCAGCGCCACTACTTGATTAGAAGTAATAATAGTATAAAATAAATTTACGACTTTTACAAGACCTTTTATTTTGGTTTTATGGAAAATTGCCCTGTTATAAGCCATATTCTTAACTTTTTCACACATAATAAGTTCTTGTTTGTTTTATATTAAATAGAAACAAAAACGCCAGAAAATTTTTTCGTGCCCCCAACGCCAAATACTTGATATAAAGTAAGCCAGTGATGGGACACGATGAAGACATCGCTATATTTCATCTCGTCGAAACGATCATAAATACTATTATTGCAAGAAAATGACGTGAATAAATAAAATTTTATAAATGTTGTAAACTATAAACTACGTTTTATTCACCTTAATCAAGAATAAATAGGTTTTCTAATCATTGTCGATAGTGAAACACCGTTTGAAAAACCCATCCCTACAAAGCGGCTAGTTTTCCGTGCCCACAACGCCACGAACTTGTATAGAAGTAAATCTGTGACGTCATAAGCGGACGGGTTTCAAGGTCATAGTGACTTTGTGTATTTTAGTGTAGTGCAATGTTTACATCTTGCGTTGGCGCACATGTTCTTACAAAAAATGAGTGACGGTGAATATGACGAATTATTGCGAGTTTTACAAGGTGTGGAGTCAGAATCAGAATTTGATATAATAAATGAAATAGTTCGTCGTCTTGACATTCCGTTAAGTCGTCAACTTCCGTTTCAGGAATGTACTTCCGTTTTCTATTAGTTTCTAAAAACAAGAAAAATCATTGCTAGTATTTTGCGACACCTATACCTACCATTATGGTTGTAAAAATACCGTATAATACCCTAGGTATTAAACAGGTATTTTACCATAACTTACGGTATTATTGGTATTTTATGTATTTTATATTTTGATTAACTTTTTAAAATCCTGCGTTATTACGAAGAGTTGTAGTTTAATAAATAAAATATATTTGAAGTTTCGATTGTATTCTATATTTTAGAATGACTAATTCTAATATAATAATCTAATCTAATAGTCGTGTACACGACTATCAGATCAGCGTATTAGGTTTCTGCTTGAAGGCACCCAGAGCAGTACCGACAATCTACGAAGATCATCATTATCATCATCATCGTCATCATCATCATCATCATCATCGTCATCGTGATCGTGATCGTGAGCGTGATCGTCATCGTCATCGTGATCGTCATCGTCATCGTCATCGTCATCGTGATCGTGATCGTCATCGTCATTGTGATTGTCATCGTCATCGTCATCGTCATTGTGATCGTGAGCGTGATCGTGATCGTGATCGTCATCGTCATCGTGATTGTCATCGTCATCGTGATCGTCATCGTCATCGTGATCGTGAGCGTGATCGTCATCGTGATCGTCATCGTCATCGTGATCGTCATCGTCATCGTGATCGTGATCGTGATAGTCATCGTCATCGTGATTGTCATCGTCATCATGATCGTCATCGTGATCGTGAGCGTGATCGTGATCGTGATCGTCATCGTCATCGTGATTGTCATCGTCATCGTGATCGTCATCGTCATCGTGATCGTGAGCGTGATCGTCATCGTGATCGTTATCGTGATCGTGATCGTCATCTTCATCGTGATCGTCATCATCATCGTGATCGTCATCATCATCGTCATCGTGATCGTGATCGTGATCGTCATCGTGATCGTGATCGTCATCGTCATCGTGAGTGTCATCGTCATCGTGATCGTCATCGTCATCGTGATCGTGATCGTGAGCGTGATCGTCATCGTGATCGTGATCGTCATCGTCATCGTGATCATCATCGTCATCGTGATCGTGATCGTGAGCGTGATCGTCATCGTGATCGTGATCGTGATCGTCATCGTGATCGTCATCGTCATCGTGATCGTCATCGTCATCGTCATCGTCATCGTCATCTAGTGATGAGCAAAGCAAGACCAAGACCGGGACCAAGATACAAAGACTGGGACAGTCTTTGTATCGGTCTTCGTGTTGCTTACTCAGTCTTAGTCTTGGTCTTGCTTGTTCGGTCTTGGTGTTGGTCTTGCTAGTGTATAGATAGTCTTGGTCTTGCTCAAATACTTCGAGTCTTGATCATGGTCTTGGTCTTGGATTTTGCTCATCACTACTTCTATCTCATTCTCTCGCACGTTAAATCCTATAGATGTGTGTTTATCTCTTTTTACCGTCGCTTTTTCGTTTCATTGATTTTCAAATCACAACGATGCTAAAGAAGTGTTCACTTCAAAATACCATTTCATGTTTTATATCTGTGCATTTCCACCGTATTTTCAGTATTTTAATTATTACTCAGATAATTTACTTAAAAAATACAAAAACAATCGATTTATACATAAAATACCGTATTATACGGTATTTTTCGTTTTATACGTTTCAATACAAACGGTATAATACAGCACTTACATCTCTACCTACCATTAACAAATAAAGATCTGTAACATCTGCGTAAAACAGTCACCCTCCATTTTAATTTAAAAAAAAAAAAACACGTAGAAAACCACGTATCTAGCTTCTATTGATTGTATTTGGTTCTATTTGTTGTAAGTAAACGAAATAAATTATGCAATGCAATTAAATAAATAATCGGTTGAGGTTATGCACGTGTAACTCGACCACAGTGAATAGAAAAAAGAAAAATACCATAGACATCGACATCTAGACATCCTTACATCAGAAAGGATTTTGACGTGCCTCGAGCGCCAACGACTTGATATGAAGTAGAAGGATTACATTTGGAGACAAATAGGGATGTGCCTGCTAGAACACACGTCTAATAAATTTACAATTCTTTTCTTTTATTATGGCAAATATATATAGGTTTTCATATTGATTTTTTTAATGAATTAAAACAAAATATGAAAATACGGTATCAGTTTTTATTTAGCTTCGTAAATTGGTGAATAAACATTAATTTCGACTTATAATATTATTTGTCGATAGGACATTAATCCCATCCCTACGTTTTACTATAGATACGTTATACATTTGTAGCGTGGCGCTGGAGGACACATCGCGTATTATATAGATGGGCGTCGAAAAGGTTAAAGAAATTTGACAGATTGTAGTAGCTTGATCTGCTGGCGTTTGTACAATGCAAGACGTCGTCGTATTATACTGAATGTTGATGTATTTTTCAGACGCCCGTGCCTAGTGTTGGAATGGATGAATCTGAACTGTTGCACTCGCTGACTACACTTACCAGGAGAGCAAACCCAATCAGTCATACATCCTCTGATGTGATACAGGCAGTGTTGGAAGTCATTCGTAATTGTAAGTTATATATTCTTTGTTTAAAACCCCTGTGATATAAGTGAATGGGCATGGTGGTGTATGCTTGACATTTTCACATAAAATAAGAATACTCAAAATGTGAATACCACCATATACCACAAAACTTTACAATTATTGGATTGGATCATTTAGTTGAGCTGCATGGTGCTGAATCCATACGTCATGTATAATTTATTTTAATTTTTGAATTATTTTTTATTTTTGGTACGGACTGTTTTAATTTCAGCCTGAATGATGTATCCAGTATGTTGATTTAAAAGAGTCTGGAGTTTCTTGCCCGTTCTCCTCCATAGGGAGCTACTACGCTTGGGAATGGGCAACTTGCTTCATTTTTCTGCCTAACCCCAACCCCTTGACAATGTTTGAAAACTTATTATTAAGTTTGCATTCCCAGTAACTGAGCTGTGCAGGTCAGATAGGCAGTCGCTCCATGTAAAATACTGGTATTCAGCTGCATTCGGTTAGACTGGAAGCCAACCCTAACATTGGGAAAGGGCTAGGCGGAATATGATGATTTTGAAAATATTTTATCTGTTGTCCTAATAGTAATTATTATAAGCATTCATGCCGCCAGTGTTACAGGTTTATCCTAGTAATCAAACTTTGTACTTAATACCTACGTTATTTCTTACATTTATAGTGTATTTTAATAATTTTTTTGTAGACCACAATGACTTTTGTAACTCGCCAATAATATTTGTATTTTTTTTTCAGCTTCGTCATTTACCTCTGACAGAAATCAAGGGAATGAATCTCGCACAAATGAAGCAACTAGTTTAGACAGAGGTAGACCAAGCACTTCAAACATAAGCAGCAATGCAGTCAACGGATTCGGCCACTTCCCCAAAGGCCATAAAGTCGAGAGTGCTCCTCCGGCAGCGGTCGCAAGCACCAGCAGATATCCGAACCCTACGAATGTTGCGGTCCGAACGTACTCCAGCGGAACGGCCAGCACAGCCTCACTCACGCAAAGTGCAGCGCCAGCACCGACGGCATTGCATCTACCCAACGCATCCCATCCTCCTGGCGTCCCGCGCCCTCCGAGCGCCGCCCATCCTCCTAGTGCCGCCCATCCTCCTAGTGTTATGCATCCCGCCAACGCCACCCATCCTCTCTCTGTGAGGGCGGTGGCCGCTCCTGCCGCGTACTTGTCGTATCAACCGGCCGTCCCGCCGCCAGCTGGCCGAGGCTACTATCCACAGCCATATCCATCAACCTCCAACCGTAAGTTATGGAAAGGACACTAAAACAATTATAACTAAGTCTTGACCATTTGGGTAACACTCCAGTAGGCGCGCCTCAACTTAGGACGTTAGTGCTCGCGTACTCTACTTATGTAGAGCACTTTTAATTGAAATATTTTTTAAGGAAAGTTTCATGAATAGTTAAAAATATGCTTTCATATTCAAGAAGGCTTTATTATGAAACTAAATGAGCCACAAGGAATAATATGTAATGTGATGTAGAGGAATACTATGAGTGTGTGTCCGTGTGTGACCTTCCATTGGCGCTCATATTCTAGGAGTGCGTTCTACAATTGTAGCCTACTGGAGTGATAAATTCATCTACACCAGATACATTGCATAGAGTACCTACGTTTTGACCATTCAATGAAAATGTGACTGGTTGTGTTGAATGTGACTGGACACTTGCGTTTGTCTGCAGGACGTTTTGCTGTTTAAGAGGGTTTATCTGTTAGAGCCATGTTGGAGATTCAAAATTGATGATTTCCGACGGACAATAAAACCATAATTAATGTGTTTAATTTATAGATGAGATATTGACGTCATATTATTGGGAATTTTATAATCTAGTGCATGGCTGAAAAACATTTTCAATTTTTCGTATAGTTTTCTCATCAGAACCGTTTTTATGCAAGCCTTTTTTTAAACTAGCGATCGACGGTCTAAGCAGATGCGAGATATTAGTAAAACCATATACTTACGACAAACTTATAACAACATTACTTTATAAAAAACTAGCGACCCGCCCCGGCTTCGCACGGGTGCAATGCTGATCACTACATAGTATAAAACAAAGTCGCTTCCCACTGTGTCTGTCTCTATGTATGCTTAGATCTTGAAAACTACGCTACGGATTTTGATGCGGTTTTTTTTATAGATAAAGACTGATTCAAGCGGAAGGTTTATATGTATAATACATGCATAATATAGTAGAGAAACACTGATAATTTAATTTTAGAGCCATTATTTCTCATAAAAAGTTAAGGATTCAAAATGGTTATTGTGGGTTATCCCTAAGAGATAGACATATACCATCGCGGACTTTTTTGTAGAACTTTTTAAGGTGTACAATACTGTAGTACATTATTTTGATCTATCTTGAATGGTTCAGCCAGCGTTTACAATGTAAGCGCAAAAATATGTGTTTATTTACGACATCACATTAGAAACCTCTAAAATAATTAGTGTTTCTCTACTATATTATGTATGTATTATACATGGGTAAGGCCACCAAAAATTGTTCAATAACACACTTGAAGTGTAACACACAATAACACACTGGAAATAATATAACACACCAGAAAATTGTAAAGCCTAGTGCACATAATTGACAAAATAATAAAACTAGTTTTCATTTGCGGCTTTGCTCGTAAGATTCTAAAATATATTACTAAAAAACACAAATAAATACTAAAAATCTTTATTAGAACTTTAAAATTGTTATAAAACTATCGTTAATTTAAGCACTGTCACCGGTAACAAACTCCGAACATAGGGACAAAAAAATGTTGGTAGGAAAATGTATGAAATGAAATGAATGAACTGCCAAAATCTGCTATTTTTTTCCTGTTCTTTTTAGTTCTTTCAGCGTTTGATTTTTCTGCGCTAAATTTTTTTCCGGGTCCCTTTGTTTGAGTCTTTCCCTGTACAACTTCAGCCTTTCAGCTTGCGTCATTGGCACCTAAAATAAAAAGCAAATTATACCCTTCACCGGCAAAGCTTAGCAAATACAATGTTGTTATGTAAAAACGCGACATTCACCATCATGCAAACGGTTCACTCGTTTTGCCACTCAGTTGCATATTTAAAATATGTACACAGTATGCGCTAGTTATGTTTATGGTTTTACACGGATTGGTAGCTCTAAACCGTAAATAGGCCATCGTGTTCATCATTGAAAATATTGATAAAAATATAAACATCCGAATTGAGAACCTCCTTCTTTTTTTAGAAGTCGGTTAAAAATAGGATGTAGTGACAATGTGAACTAGGCCTAACGTATCTTCTCGTGTGTTACGTAACACAAAACATAACACACGCAACATGCGGGAATAAACACACGTGAAAATACAACCTTTTTGTGAGAATAAAACTTTTAAATACAGTCTAAATGCACAGAAAACTAGTCGATTCCCCAAAAGACCACATTCTGTACAGTAATTCTGACATTAATAGATTAAATTTCAATATTTACCTTGACAAATTACGTTATATAACTGGGAAAAACTAGGAGACCAAAAATCCGCGAACAGCAAACTCACGAATTACTTCCACACTAAAATGGCTGGCAGAACTTTGACATTTCCCTATGATCTTAGGGAAGTTGGCCAGCAAAACAAAATATTTTTAGTGCTGCTGTGATTTTAAAACTAAAAACTATTAAGTATTTCGTGTTATGTCACACACGGGAATCAATTTCGGCCCATGTTTTTAAACGTGTTTTTCTTTTTTAAATAGGCAGACAAAGATTATTTATTTATTTAATAACAAAGCCATAACAGTATAAAATTGGAACAATGTAGCATTTATATGATAATAACATGATTAGATAATAAAAAAAACAAAAGTTTGGTGCTGCATGGTCGAGGGACATTTTGATTTTGTATGGAAGCTGTTATCAACCGAAAATGTTGATCGAAAATTTACATAAATAGATTAGATATTTTTGGATTTTAATTAATCCACGTTATGTAGGAATGCTCTATATATATTGATAAAACTTGAAATGGTATTAGAAATTATGGTACCGATTTCTTTTTTCAAATTTTAGTACGGGCCGCGTTTTATTTTTGAAATGAACATTTTTTCGTGGCCTTACCCACATATAAACCTTCCTCTTGAATCACTCTATCTATTAAAAAAAACCGCATCAAAATCCGTTGCGGAGTTTTAAAGATCTAAGCATATATAGGGACAGACAGACGGAAGCGACTTTGTTTTATACTATGTAGTGATAATAACATTTATTAGTGCATGGCTGAAAAAAAAACACGATTACTGTAAGTTTTCATTCAAGAAAAGTATATTCAAAAGTGTCAATTGTAGCCACTTTTCGAGATATTAAGCGTGTTAGTTTAGGATGAAATCTCAAATATTTATATTTTCTTTTAGACCTAGTAAATTAAGACATTTATGTTCTAAAACATGGTTTAAATATTTTTTTAATAACTTATATGTTTATTTTACTGTCTTAATTTACTAGGTCTAAAAGAAAATATAAATATTTGAGATTTCATCCTAAACTAACACGTTTAATATCTCGAAAAGTGGCTACAATTGACACTTTTGAATATACTTTTCTTGAATGAAAACTTACAGTAATCGTGTTTTTTTTTCAGCCATGCACTAATAAATGTTATTATTTTTTATAAAGTAATGTTGTTATAAGTTTGTCGTATATGGTTTTACTAATATCTCGCATCTGCTTAGACCGTCGATCGCTAGTTTAAAAAAAGGCTTGCATAAAAACGGTTCTGATGAGAAAACTATACGAAAAATTGAAAATGTTTTTCAGCCATGCACTAGATTATAAAATTCCCAATAATATGACGTCAATATCTCATCTATAAATTAAACACATTATGGTTTTATTGTCCGTCGGAAATCATCAATTTTGAATCTCCAACATGGCTCTAAGGGATGAACCCTCTTAAGCAGTTGCGTAGAGCTATATTATGATGCTAGGTGGAGGTCATATGTAACATTTCTTGAAGCATTCGTTTTAAGGGTTTCATATTTCTTAACAAATTGCATAAAAATGGAGCTGAGTCGCCCAGCATTTAAAATAATGGCCATTTTTAATGGGGAACTCGCAATAGATCGTGAGATTAAATGTGCCAAAATTATTTTCATGATAAAGGACCTAATGGTTCGTACGACAGTTTCCTCGTATCTTCTATGGATTCAGATTGAACCATACTGTCCCAGTTGGAAAATTACACACTGTCAGCAACTTTTTTAAGTACTTTATGTAACAAACACAATTCAGAAAGTGTTACATTGTATTCTGAGGTCATATATCCCTATGCCCTGGACTTGTTAGTGTTAAAGGGTCCCCTTTATAACACTCGATTATATTTCGAATGTCTTTCAGATGTACCTAATATTCATCAATCGTACCCTAACTCTGCTGCACGAATGACAGTGATGCCTCAAGTACCGGCGCGGCCCTCAACCTCGACGCCGGCGCCGCCCGTGCAAAACGCTCAGAACTACAATATGTATGCTATGGGCAGATATCCTCCCCAGCCACATAATTATCCCCCTTTTCCATAAACCTGACGAGGTATGTACACCTCACGTGCTTTGATGACGATGCTATAATTGCGAATTTTTGTTACATTAAAACCTGCATTAATAATAATAATTTGAGTATTTTTCCCTGATATCTGCATTGAATCGGATCTTGAAACTGATTTTTTTTTTTAAATGTACGTAATCGTCTCTTATTGATTCTAAAATTTTATTAATTTTTTGCAGTTCCTTTAAAAGTGAATACTCAAATTAGCCAGTTTATTCATACAGGACCCTAGTTTTTAAGAAAAAAAAAAGCCTTTGCGAGTTTATGCTAACGAGCGCGTACTTGTAAATAGATTGAGCGTGTAGTTACGCCTTTATAATATTTTTTAAAACAATATTTATTTGAATCTACAGCGTGTAACGGAAAGGGGGTATCAACCCTGAAGGAGGTGAATGTGCTCATGAAACTCAACAACTTTCCCCAAAGAACATAGGTGGAAATATGAAAAAAAAATTTGGCCCTCCCATAGTAAATCAATCAGCTGGTAGTCAGTTTTGTAAGGGAGGGCCAAATTTTTTTTTCATATTTCGACCTATGTTCTTTGGGGAAAGTTGTTGAGTTTCATGAGCACATTCACCTCCTTCAGGGTTGATACCCCCCTTCCGTTACACGCTGTATATTTAAATTAAAAATCTATGATGTTGTGCAAAATGACCGCGACGTGACGTGGGTCCCCTTACTATTGTGAATAGTTTGCCCGTATACCAATGGGCTTATTTAAATTAATAAAGACTGATATAATAGAACATTGAATATTATGCCGACTTATGATTGTCTATGTTAACATGATGAGTTGTGTAGGAAAAAATTGTAAAAAAGTAGTAACAGAGGGCAGTAGACTTTTTCACGCTCGTTTTTTCGGAATTGCTCGCCTAAATCTTTATACCAACACCTCGCTAAGGGAGAACACAAATGCGACGAGCATACTCACGCTCGACGACTTTTTTTCGCCCATGTGTCCTCTCAACTACTATGGTAATTCTATAATAGTAAACAGTATACTAACTAATATTATAAAGAGTGGTAGTTGACTGAATGAAGAAAAGAAGAGAATGAAAAGTAGAAAAGAGAGAATGAAAAGTTCGTCCACAATGATGGCCTTGTGCGAAGGCGTATTATCGTGAATAACAGAGAACCTCAAACTCCGCGCCAGAATGGAATAGTACATTGTTCACCGAGAGGATTGAAGCCCGAGCCGTAGGCGAGGGCTTTAAAACACCCGAGATCGGGAATCGCACTTTCTCTCGAGCGATACATAGTGCTTTATACTACACCTACGAGGAAAATAAAAAACGAAATCTTTATTTTACTTTCTACGAAAACTGAATCCTCAAACAACACACAAAATTGGAAATGGCGCCAATGGCGTCTGCAATTTTCACATGTTCTTTTTTCAAATTGTTTATCCTGCCGCCGCAGGGTCGCACTGCCAGCCCGACACCATCCAACACACAGCTAGTGGCCAGTGTCATTTTGCGAACTTGGAGATAAAAACTCACTGTAAAAACTTTTTGGCTTTTGATATTTAGGTTACCGGCGCATAGTCTTACCCAAAATTAAAAAAGAAAAACCACGTAAGAAATGGATTTTCATACACTTTTCTCTCCCGCTCAGATGCGTTTTCTCCCCGCATATTTGTTCGATATGCAATGACGTACTTTCTACCGTAAATTTGATAAAGTATCAAGGTACTTTCCAAGCAGGTGTAGTATAAAACAGTTGTGCCAATCTAAAAAAAGAAAAAACTGAATTTGGAACCATAAACAAATCCTCCATTCCCGATACTTTTTTGACTGAATGTATATAAATACACTAATGTTAAACTTACATAATTATACAGAACTCTCCATATTCTGTCAAGTCGTAAAAACCGTGCGAAGCAGGTGCGAGTCGGTAATAAATAAATAAATATGGAGCCCGTTTTATTAGCATTGGGGGGTATAAAAGATTAGTGATGTTGGCAGGCAAGTCATGAGGATGCTAGCGATCTCATCCTTCTAAAGAAGGGAACATTCTCAGACGTACATAAGCCGGCATTATATTTACGTGTACACAATAATATGTAGTATCTAGTTGTAAGTTAACATTAAAGAGTATAAAATCTTAAGATTTTACTTAAAATCAATACAAGTATTTTAAAGCTACCGAATGTTCCTAAATAATAGTCATTAGAAAATAATTTTCAAAAAATACGGTCAAATGAGAGCTGTACTTGTGGCCTGAAGATTCCGTGTTCTATGTAATTTACAACATTAGCTCTGCTACTTACCAGTCACGGTAATCAGTTACCCGTCCATCTCCCACTTGACTACTTTTTGTACATTGTTTATATGACTTACAGCTATTTTTGTATTTAAGATAAAAGTGATATGTAATTATTGAGACTGATTTTAAATTAAGTTATCTTGGATTGACTTACTAGAATAAGCTTTCTTGTAATCTAAAGTAACAAAAAAACGACTACAAGCTAAGTACTTACCAACAGAGAACACATCAAAAAATTATTGCAACTTATAATAATCTTCGATCAAGAACACACTAGGTACAGTAGCACAAACAAAAACTCATGTCTCAACTGGCTGCGATTGATAGATAGTACTGTACATTTATATACCTAATTTAAAAATATATATGAAAAGGTATTTTAAATATTATGAACTTCAGATTATTATCAACCATAATGGTCAATCATAAAGTTAAATTAGGTTTGCGATATATAAATGTTAAGAACTGTCTGTCATCGGAGAAAATGTAAAACAAATTCGCTTAAACCTTAAAAATCAAAGTAATTTTCAAATAAGTAAGTACATAAACATTTATTCTAAAATGAAACTTAACATTTAAGAAAAAAATAATATGTTGGTAATTGATGGTTTATTCTATTTTTGAGTCACAAATTTTTGATGCGCTGGCCCTGAACCTATATTCTTTATCGAAGCTTACAGTTCTGTTAATAATTAGCAAAGACGTTCATCGCATTTGTTTCAATTCTGATACACAATATAGTCGGTATAGATCGTCTAAATTAAAATTACTCGCTCCTCCACCAAATTTTGTATACATTTGTACGTAACAAGCAGGGGCGCGCAATTTTAAATAAGATTAGCTATATATCTGTGGAATTATGTATTTAAAAAAAAAAATTGTGCCGAAACAAATGCGCCCTAGCTCGGATATAGAGCGGTGTTTTTGATCAGTGTATTCATTATGTAAAAAAAAATTATAATAATATGTACTTTATGGAAACGCACTGCAAGCGATTACACCTGTTTAACATTGCGATTTAGTTACGTTGTTGAATGAATTTAACTTAAATTCATTTTGTTGCTAAATCTCAAAACTTTTCACACAATGCCTCTGCGATTGTATTATGTTTTAAAAGTTTTGCGAATAGAGGTGAATATAACAATATGAAGTGACCAACTAGTTCCCAACAAAAATTTTACTCTGACCTTTTCATGTTCGCTACAAAATTATTAACCAGATTTTTTCATTGTTACTGTTCAAATCTTATTCTATTCATTTAATTAATGTTAAACTAAAAAAAGTTTAATATTCAATATTTCTTTTTCATCACATACATCAAATGCCATAATAAATCAATGTAAATTATCTCATAACAAATATGTGACATCAAAAGAACACCGAAACCAACTGACGAGACAAGCGGCGTCAAAATGTAGGATGCTGCATCGGCTTCAAAAAGATTTGACAGCGCTTAGAATGCAATAATATCGGAATTGTCTTGCGATTTAATAATTTTGTTGTATATACAGACAATACGAGATTTTCTATTAATTACGTCTAGACAGGATCTTAAAAAATAACTTAAAATATTACTGAGATATTCTGTGAGATATCACATATTTTTGCAATATTGCGGCATTGATTAAGTATTGGGAGCCCAGAGGGTTTTTGAGCAAGCATATGCAGGCCGAAAAGATGATAGCTGAGTATGTGTGGCATGATGAAAGAACGTGAATTGTGGCGGCACGTTGTATTATGTATATCATAATCATAACATATTAAAAAACAAAGTCCCCCGCCGCGTCTATCTGAACGCGATAAACTCAAAAACTACCAAATGGATTTACATCCGGTTTTCATCAATTAACGGAGTGATTCATGAGGAAGGTTAAGTGTATAGACACTATAAACTGAAATTCATTGTTTTGTAAATCATGATATTCTGTAAATTCAAATATTTCGCTTCGCAGGGGTAGCATAATTATAGAATTATGCTACCCGTGCGAAGCCGGGTGGGTGGCTAGTTTATACAACGTGTAACGTTAAATGCGCAAAACCTCAGACACCCCAACTGATTTTTAATTTAATTGACCTATTTTAGAGAGAAAATAAGTCATTAAAAAAATAGTAAAGGTTTTATGTGCTGTTTTAGTTTTACTGGCCATTGTTATCCTTTTTTGCGTCTGCGACGACGCTTTATCGAGGGAGGAGTAGTCACCGGGCCGCTGCGCCGCGCTGACATTGGCTTGCTTGACCTATTAATAAATAGACACGGCAACATTTTTAATGAAGATTTAAAAAAAAATGTGACCTATATTAAAAAGTGGTTCAATGAATACTGCTCGTTATTCTGATCAACTATTTTCAGGTTTTGCGCATTTAACGTTACACGTTGTATAAATATTTGAATTTAACCAATAAATAAATGTTGGAATAACATTTTGAGCACCGTGGGACTTTTAAAATTGCATAATATTGGGTTTCCCAACCACCCAAAGTAAAATTAATACGGAGTCTAAAAGTATTACTACGCTAAATTAAATCAATAGATAAGTAGGTAGATAGTCTTGATTACTCATACTACAATAAAGTTAATCTGCAATAAAGATTGAGTCTTTTATATTTTATCAGTTACTTTAATTCATAAAGCCAACCAGAAGGAAATGTCTAGAAATGAAATAGCAGGAAACATTGGTATTTATTAAACTTTAACAATAAACACGTAAGTAATTACAATATTTTATTACCGTTTTACAGTAATACAGGTACTTATCATATTAGTAATGGATTTGTAATTTTAGTGTTCGCGACTATATCAAAACAAAGTGTATGAAGAAGTTTACATGGAAGTTTAACATACTTATACATAGTAAACCAGGTCGAGATTATCATAACTGGAGACAACTGTTTCTTAACAATTTTTTGACACCAAATTAAAATTCAAAACAGTAAGCGTTCCGTGGTAATCAGGTAAGGGTTGTGACGAGAAAAGCTCACCACGTAATCCTTACCAAGGCACCTTTATATCTCTGGAATCATTTAATGACTATTTTCGAGATTTGGCATAGCGTTATGACTATTTCTTGACTATTTTTTGGAATTGAAACATAGTCGATACTCCCAGCCGTTTGGTTACACTAGAGGTGAGGATTATGTGGTGAGTCTCCACATAAGTTGTGGAGACATGACTTTGGAATCATGATGAGACCACTTTTTTGGCCTTGGTGACTAATGTCTATTTCTTGACTAGGTATTTTTTGGCGTTCTAAGAAGTGATTTTCTTGATGTTTTCAAAGGTGAGGTTTGTCTGGCGAAGGACACCTCATAGTGAATCATTGTTTATTATGTTTATTATTGGTATAAATCGACATTGTGTATTCCGACGATGTTTTAATATTGCTACTTAGCTTTTAATCATTACTATTAAGTGTTTCATATTTCCCAACTTCTGAATAGCGACAAATCTTCACAAAAGAGTTAGCTTAAAATTCAAATAGCAATCAAAACTACTCGACTCGTTGATTTAGAGATAAATGCAAAATTATAACCACCTTTGGGTACTTTTGCGAATCAATGAAATTACATCATATTTTCCAAAAGTCTCCATCAATCCGTTACATATTTATATATTCACTATCAGAATATGTAACGCTATTGCACAGAATAACTTTTATTCGCCCTGAATATCCTTTTAAAAATCATCCACATCTGAGTTTTCAAAGTCGTCAGATTTAGGGAAAGCCCACAATTTTTTCGTCAGATTTGCCTATTTATGTCATTATGGGTCAGGCCGCACACGATCATACCAAAATCAAAGGTTCAGAAGATCACTTTATTTTTGGCCCTTTGTGCAAACCTGAAAGTGGATTCCTGACCACGGGGTTCTTATCAGAATCTTTTCACATATATTTTCGGAGTTCTCTCATCCTGCCGCATCTACTCAGCTATCAACTTTTCGCTCTGCATATTATGCTTTCTCAAAAACCCATACAAGAAAACTCGAAACTTACTGTTAGATTTTTAAGCTGCCAAAGTCATGTCAGATATTTTTTATTACGAGGTATCACATTCTTCGGAATTCAACAGAGTAGAGTTAGGGATAAAAAAAATATATACAACATGTAACGTTAAATGCGCAAAACCTCAGACACCCCAACCGACTTTTAATTCAATTGACCTATTTCAGAGAGAAAATGAGTCATTAAAAAAATTGTAAAGGTTTTATGTGCGGTTTTAGTTTTACTGGCCATTGATCGTTTCTTGCGTCTGCGACGACGCTTTATCGAGGGAGGAGTAGTCACCGGGCCGCTGCGCCGCGCTGATATTGGCTTGCTTGACCCATTAATAAATAGACACAGCAACGTTTTTAATGAAGATTTTTTGAAAAATGTGACCTATATTAAAAAAGTGGTTCAATTAATTCTGCTCGTTATTCTGATCAAACTATTTTCAGGTTTTGCGCATTTAACGTTACACGTTGTATAACAAGCGACCGATTAGACATATTTATAACAAAAAATAGATATTTATAACGAAAGACATGTCTGATATTAGGGAATGCAAATCCGTTCTGTTTTTAAGAACGGATTTTTTGTCCAATCCGGATCTTAAGGATTTTTCATGAAAATAAATCTACCCATATTAGTTTGTTACTATGATATTTCTTCTATTTGTGTAAATGGATTAAAATAAAAGCACATGAAAATCATATCAACTGATTTTTTTAAATTTTATTTATTTGGAATTATTCAAACTATCATCATTAAATAACATAATGATGGTGTTATTGCCATAATATGTAAAGACGCCAGCACGCCAAGCTACCTGAAACTGTCAAAGGACATCACCCACATTCCATACATTTTTGGTCCAAATTTGAAAATGGCGGCCAAAGAAAAAAAATACAATATTCTGTTAGAACTTGTTCTGCTTAACAGTTTTTATTACGGCACTAAAACTGTGGGACTGGCCTTCGGTTTTATTCGAGGTCAAAAATCTTACTTTTATACATTAAAAAAGAACTATACTGCTACAGCATTACAATAGTTTTAAAGAATACAATAGGCATTGAGAAAATCCAGCCTGCTTGTAGTGGTTTTTTTGAAATTGTTATTTAATTTTTGTGTTTTATGAGATTTTCTAAAAATAAAAATACAGTTGTATCTTACATTCAATTGTTAATGAACCCTTTATTTCTAAAAGTACATACACGTCTTACAAGTACATTACTTAAGGTTAATCATCCTCGTCTGGAACTACAATAATGTTCTCTAATCCCAAAGCCGAGGGTACTAATACTTGTAAATGACGAGCGTAGCTCATGTACCATATTATGCACATAATATGCGAACAGCACCCAATCGTTCTTTTTCCTATTATGCACGTGCAATAATAGTGACGAATTGCACTTCGACCGGATAATGTTCTGTCTATTACAATATAGATATAATATTGGCGAGCTCGGACATGTCGAGATTGCAGTCGTCCTCGTATCATCCACAGATCGGTTCCTCCTAACTCTTCCAAGTATTCATTTGACATCTCATTGCTGAGCTCTATTGGAAATGATCCGGTTTGGAGGATATGTTCGCCATAGTAACTTTTGGCTTGTTTTAATTGGTATTTGGTATACGCCAAGAGCGAATAAAAAAAGATTATCTTCACTCAGCCTCGGAAAATCTGCAAACTCTGGCATATGTGCTGTCATGAGGGTGAACTGTACTCGTCTGCAATTATAATTATGGCGATTAACCACTTCTGCTAATACATTTTGTGTATTCATTTTTTCATTTATTATCTCCAAGATATCTGAAGCATGTGGATTGTTTTCGATGACAATGTGGTATTTATTTAAAATGGCTGCTGCGATTCTGAAGTAATCAAACATGCTTTTAGTGGCTCTATTGTTATATATATTTCGTAACAGCCGAAAATCTCTTTTAAATCGGCCGTTCACCACTTCTACTACCCAACGACAAATCGTAATCAGCCTTGATTTGTTTGCCTGATCTGTCGTGAGTTGTGTTTCATTTTGGTGTTTTGATTCTGGCATATGTGGTATGTAACCGCAAGACTCAAGGTTTGTCACAGAATCGCGAAATCCACGGTCCAAAATAAAAACATTTCCGGTCCTAAAATACCAATGGAATGCACTGTCTACATTTTTAATCATATCATTCATGAATTCGGCGTCGGACGTAACGGCAGCATACGGTCCAAATACCTCAATAATATGTCCATGTATGATATGTGAACCTGGCACCGTTGAAAGGACTGCAGTACATAACAGCCCATATCTGTCGCATCAAAGGCTTTCTCGTAGACCACAAACGCTAAGCAGAGACGCAGGGTATTAGGCTCTTCGGTCTTCTCTATAACCTGTCGCAGCGTATGTATGTGGTCTACGGTGCTAAAGCCTTCACGTAATCCGGCCTGTTCGGGAGGCTGGAAGTCGTCAACCTGCGCGCGGGACGGTTCGTGATGACTCTTGAAAACAGCTTGTAGACTTGGCTCAGAAGCGAGATGGGCCTATAATTCTTAAGAAGGGCATTATCGGCCTTCTTAAAGAAAAGTATCACCACTCCTCTGTTCCATACATGTGCTGTTTTACCCTCGAGTATGACGGAACCAAACAGCTTCTGAAGGGCCTTAAGAACGGGGTTCCGTCATCATTCGGTGACTTGCTGTTTTTGAGCAACTTCAGAGCCATCCTAATCTCGTACAGGCTGACATCCAGGCTTTCATTGGTATAGTGGCGTTTCAATTTAACTCTTGGGTCGTCGATTCGTAACGGGGTTACTGGTTGAAATGTCCATAGAACCTCTCGATCTCTCTCAACAGCTCAGGTTGGGCGGATACGATCCTGCCATCATCGGTAAGCCGGCACTGCCCAATAGACAGATCTTTAGCAAAGACCTCCTAGGGATCCGTCTATTGAGCTGCCGGTACTTGAGTGCATCATATGAAGACTGCAGGATCATCTCGCGCCTCCTTCTTGAGTCGCAAAGTGGGATCAGAGAGCCTCTTTTTTTTCATTTGTTCGACGGGTCTTGAAGACCTTAGACTCGACCATAGGGACAGTTTCTACGAACCCATCGAACAGCGAACTCTCTCGTTTCGATTATATTGTTACAATTTCTTATTATTGAAAAAATCCGGATTTGGAAGTCTAGTGAAAATGTGCGAATATTCGGATTTTTCGGATTACGGATAGTCCGGATTGCATTCCCTGTCCGATATTAATGCATTCTAAGAGTGACACATCTTTTTGAAGCCGATGCAGCATCCTATATTTTGTTGTTGCTTGTCCCGTCAGACAGATTTGGTGTACCTATGTTGTTATATATTTGTGCTTTCCACAAATGATCACATATGTCGTCAAGATCGACAGATATTAATGGATGAACCATAAAATCAGGTATTATTGCTGAGCTATCCGTAATAATATACGGGAAGTCCGAAAAGTCAAAAGGTAATCTTTTACCTGCTGATGGGCCACATTGAGATCTACCAATAAAAAAAATGACCTACCAATACATTTTTTTTTTCACCAGGGCCGATCAAAAATAAGGTAAAATTTTTATTTGGTGAAATTTTTAAGTTTGAACCTAAATTTTAGGTATTTAAAAGATGATATCTGTAACTTTCTTGTATTCAATCGATAGTAGGATGATTCAAGATGAAAATAAAAAAAACCTGTGCTCGAAAAAGTTTTCATTCGTAGAAGAAAAAACTGATCAAAGGTAGAGATTTTCCAAAATTTCTTTAAACATCAAAAAACTCTGAAACCATAAGACTCAACCATGGTAATTTTTTTTATTGGTATATCCCAATGTGGCCCATCAGCAGGTAAAAGGTAATCCATGACTTTCCGGTCACCCAGTATTTATGGTCGTGACTGTACATATATTTTTGAAGACATATTTCAAACATTCCTGTTATTAATTTCACGTTTACTCATCCACCCGTAGGTGACCTCTAGTGCAACGTGTAGGGTTCGAATTCGCATTCTCATTTGCCTGTACTACACCGGAGCTATAGGGTAGTTGTTGGTTATTTTGTTGCCATCTTAACATTAGTGGAGATTACTTGGCGAGTTATATCTGGCAGCCTGTACGACCTTAGAACATATACGCTTAAAAGTTAAGAAAAAATAAACCGTGTTGTGGGCAAGTAGTGTAAATGGTCTCTTAATCTTTTATGAGATCGTGAGATAATACCAATTTGTTAGGCTGCTATAGTTGGCATTTTGCCAAAAAAACGTTGTGGGGATTTCTCCACTGTTTACCGCATACGTGCTAATTTAAGCATGCTATCGCCACTATCTATGTATGCCTGTACGTAAGCAGAATAGTAAAATATAAGGTTATTTAACACTAATTTAAAGCCACTTAGGGGTGTGCGTTACTCCAGCGGAATGTTGTCGCTTTTCAGGATTTCGGTTTGACAGAAAATTAGTACCTAATCTCGTGTAATTGTGCCCGAAATTAATAATTTGTGCGTCCAGCCGATCCAAAGATATTCACGAAAAACAGATTTCGCTGGAGTAACGTTACTGCAGCGACATGTTTTTTTACCCGTGGTCGTAGCTGAATACAAACTAGCTACTTAGATAGATATAATTTGTGCCTAATTGTGCCCAAAAAATATAATTTGTGCGTCTTGAGGTTTCGGAGTTATTCAAGATTCCGCTGGGGTAACGTTTAGCAAATTGCTGTATCTCTTAAACGGCATGACATACAACTACGATTTTTTTTACTACGGTGGGTCTTAATTTGTGCAATTTTATTTTTTCTATAATTGACACCTTTGGATAATTAGATTTTTTTTTTCAAAAACACTAAAATCGATCCTCGCGCTTCAATGAGAAACCCTAGAAACTTACCAATTATGGTGATTTGTACCTTTCATGAACTCAAAGCATCATGTGAAATTCGATGTTTATATTCCAACTCCTTAGAGAGTTATTCCATTTTAATTAAAATCTGGCCACGATATAATGTAACGCTCCAATACATGAGTTATTATTAAGTGACTGATATTATGATTATACTAATAATTAGTACCCTTATTAAATTGTTTATCCTTAAAGTTTCAGCTGAAAAAACCTTCTAACTACTTAGATATAAGAAAAAAACGATAGGAAAAGAAATCACACGATTAACCAAACAATTTTGAATTACTACATAAAAGCGGGCTCGCAGTACATTATGCCCACCTTCTTAAATTGGTAGTATTATAATTGAATTTTTATGGGTACAGGTGCGTACAAAACGTTTAATTAGGTAACTATTTATTTACTTTTATATAAACTTGTGACATAGAGAGTTATCAGAGAGTAGGAAGTGACCTAAGGGCGAGCGCGCACTGCAGTGCGTTTTTGTAACGCATAATCTGTGAAGTATGGAATGTCTTTGAAGTGCGTGCACTGCGGTCATGCGTTTTGTTACTGTAGGCCCCGCCCAGTGCGCCAGAACTAACGTAAACGCACCGCAGTGCGCGCTCGCCCGCTTATTGTCGAGTTTATTACAGACATAATGTTTCGAAAGTTTGATACTTAGTAGATTTAAAAAATATTAATAACTCCATACCGATATTGGTTCGTATGGCCTGATGACGTCACTTGCCTTAAATTATTATGTACGAATATGCACTTCTACCACCATAGACTTATAAAAAAAGGAGGACTCCGCGCCACGCATATCGAAAGTGAAGCACAGTAAGTATGCTGGACCATTTGTACAGACGCCAGTACATCTAGCTACTACAATCTGTCAGATTTCTTTAATAGATTTTCAACTTTATCGCTAAAGCATAAGGTTCAAAGTTGATTGGGAAAATCTGACAGTTTCGGGTAGCTTGATATGCTGGGGTCTGTACAAACTCGCCTCACGCACACATTTACATCATAGTGTGCCGAACCGTCGCCATTACGTGACCATAAGCACAATGTACCACAAAACCAATGCGTATTGTCCAGCCGACATTACACGCGTTGTAATTATACACACAATTCCTTGAATTTCTGGGAAAAAGATAATGCGCACACGCTCTCCACACTCGAAATTGGCGGCCAATTACTCGTGTCAAATAAAATTAACACCGAACCGAACTAAAAGTGCGTTTTACGAATGTTGGTACCATTGTTTTTCATTGAAGAATGTTTACAAAAAACCATTCCATACGGCAACTTCGAATGAAGCAACGACAAACTCTGGGGATTCCCGCCAAGTAATATTTTACTATCCCGGTCGTTCTGACGGCATAGCATAGGGTAGATGTATTTTAGAATTGGCTGAGATAGACAACATAGACATCCACTTTCCTCAATTTGATCAATTTGTGAATATTTCTATTAAGTAGGTACCTAAATAATAAAACATAAAACAAAATTTTACAGAGGTATCAATCATGCTATTTTATTTCAATTAAAAACTAAATCTATAAAGGTATTTTTTCTTTTATTTTTTTGGCAATAAAATACACTTTCTCGTCAAATAAACCTTTGGTCTTTATTAGATCGCTGTACTTACTAACATTTGACTGAGAGTTAAAAGGTTTGCAAATCCTTAATATCATTTATGGCTTACACACTGTGTGTACGAAATACCTACGTGTTTTACAAAACAATAAATTATAAGTAACACTTTTGTGAGAGACTGTTACAAAAAACGAAATGTTGTACTACATATTTAAGAAGGTTGGCACCATGTACTGTAAGCCCGCTTTGATGTAGTAGTTCGAATTTGTTCGGTTAATCGTGTGATTTCTTTTCCTATCGTTTTTTTCTTATATCTAAGTAGTTAGAAGGTTTTTTCAGCTGAAACTTTAAGGATAAACAATTTAATAAGGGTACTAATTATTAGTATAATCATAATATCAGTCACTTAATAATAACTCATGTATTGGAGCGTTACATTATATCGTGGCCAGATTTTAAAATGGAATAACTCTCTAAGGAGTTGGAATATAAACATCGAATTTCACATGATGCTTTGAGTTCATGAAAGGTACAAATCACCATAATTGGTAAGTTTCTAGGGTTTCTCATTGAAGCGCGAGGATCGATTTTAGTGTTTTTGAAAAAAAAAACCTAATTATCCAAAGGTGTCAATTATAGAAAAAATAAAATTGCCCAAATTAAGACCCACCGTAGTAAAAAAAATCGTAGTTGTATGTCATGCCGTTTAAGAGACAGCAATTTGCTAAACGTTACCCCAGCGGAATCTTGAATAACTCCGAAACCTCAAGACGCACAAATTATATTTTTTGGGCACAATTAGGCACAAATTATATCTATCTAAGTAGCTAGTTTGTATTCAGCTACGACCACGGGTAAAAAAACATGTCGCTGCAGTAACGTTACTCCAGCGAAATCTGTTTTTCGTGAATATCTTTGGATCGGCTGGACGCACAAATTATTAATTTCGGGCACAATTACACGAGATGGGGTACTAATTTTCTGTCAAACCGAAATCCTGAAAAGCGACAACATTCCGCTGGAGTAACGCACACACTTAGGGCGTAAATAAATTAATATGAGATCTCCTCAACAACATTCTTACAAGCGTAGTTTAATAATTATATTAAATTTAAATCTACACTAATAATAATATTATAAAGAGGAAAGATTTGATTGTTTTTTTGTATTGAATAGGCTCCGTAACTACTGGACCGATTTGAAAAATTGTTTTACCATTAGAAGCCGACATTATCCCTGATGAACATAGGCTACTTTTCAGCGGGAAAATGGTCATTCCTACGGGAAAACGGATAATAGGACAACGGGTAGTATGAATTATCCTTCTGTACTTATCTTTTTCACATAACTTCTAAACGGCTGAACCGATTGGGTTGAAATTTTATATGGGTATTTCGATGGTTTCACAGACACGAATATATTAAGCCTACCTAATCTATCTTTCTATACATATATAAATAAACCAATTACATTAACCACATTATTTTAAAAAATCCTCCCCTGGGGAGGTGAAACTGGAGATCAAAAAACGGCGGGAATTCCGAATTCTACGCAAACTCAGTTGCGGGCGGATGCTACTTAACCCATTAACCGCCGCAGTTGTATATAAGCAACTTATCATTTTTGAGCCCCTGGCACCACAGTTGTAAATTCGCAACTAAAGTCTACGAAGTGATTTTCAAGCGTATTTTTATTTACGTAGCAGCAATTTCATAATAATTATAAAGACCACCTTTGCCATTCAAGGAATTTCTCTCATTTTCCTTAAAACCACTTATGCTAAGCGCCACATTAACGGTGAAAAAAATGAATAAAACTCATCGCAAAATGCAGGTGTGACCTTAACCTGTACCGCCAGAGTTGTATAAATACAACAGTAGTGATGTAACACATAAGTTTATTTTTTGCTCATTAATGCCAACTTTAGTTTATTCAAATAACATACAAATAAGTTAGGCATTCAGAATTAGAAAGTAATTCAATGCTTGTTGCTGTTTGATTCTATTTCTAACTATAACATCTAAAACTTCACATGATTTAAGGTAGATTCATATTACAATTGAAGTGACGGTTTTTACTAAATCGTATTTTAGTAACAACCCTAGCACTTTTAATGTTATCAAAGGAGTCCAGCGCCGGAGTTGTATATATGCAACCGCTTGTGACGTCATAAGCGAACTCATAATGATAATAGTGAGGGGACATCTGTTTTATTTGTTAAAAATGATTAATGAATTAGTGGGTACCTAATTTATTTCATTGGGTATTGTGGCTGTGTTTGAATCGCAAAATGTCGAGTGCAGAGGAATTAATAAGGAATTTAGAAGATTTCGAGGAAGATTGATCTTTTTTTTGCAGAAAGTAAAAATTGACCACACATAATATTAGGTCATCCCACTCCCAGTGTCATATTTTTTTATTATTATTATTTTACAAAAACTGACTACTATACTATATAACCTTGTGACACTAATCAATAATCTCCACCACTATTAATCACTCGCTCCCAGACTGCTGGCAAATCTTGAACACCATTTAAAGTACTACTTTCATTTAATTCATCAATAATGCTCTTTAGTTTAATATCTAACTCCTTTTTGCTATTGTATCGAGTACCCGACAATTTCCTCTTCACATGGCCAAAACAATTGAAATCACAAGGATTCATATCCGGGGAATATGGCGGCTGAATAATTTCAATCCATCCTTTATCTTCAATAAAATTCTGAACTATTTTTGATTTGTGCGGTCTGGCGTTATCATATAAAATTATAGGACTCGTTATATGATGTTCGTCTGCCCAAATAGGAATATTTTCTTCTAAAAATGACTTATATCGCTCTACAGTCATAGTTGTATTTTCATCATAAGTTCTCCAAAAAGCAATGCCTCTGACATCCATAGCTACTATTAGTAGTATTTTTCGTTCATGTAACTCTGCACGTGGTAAATGTTCAGCTGAAGTGCCCGGTTCCACCCAACATCGTGACTGATGTCTTTGACGAGGAGTATAAAATTCGACCCAAGTTTCATCAAGGCATATGAATCTATTAAGTATATTTTTCTTACGGCGATACCACGATAAATGGCTACACGCAGTTTCATAACGAAACTCCTTCTGATCCGTGTTCAGAGTGTGGGGCACCCACACTGCACTTTTATTGACCAGACATAAATCCTCCGTGAGTACTCTATGTATAGTGGAATGAGGAATGTTAAGTTGAGTGGAGAGATCACTGACACTGACCCTACGTGACTGACGAAGTGCTTCCTTGATTTTGTCCCTTGCTTCTAATCTAGTCGATGATAATGATCGAGGTGCTCGCGGTTCATCTTCAGCTGTGGTTCTTCCTTGTTTGTACATTTCAAGCCATCGCTGTACGGTTCTTTTATTTAAGGCGTTACGACCAACACACTTTACCAGTAAGTCGTACGCAACTCCTCCAGAGTAGTTGAGTAAAGCACAAAACTTTAGAAATATACGTTGCTCCACTACATTAATAGATTTTTTTAAATCTTCCATTTTAAATCAATGCACGTCTTGACAATACAACACACCAAATTAAACTAACATGATTGTACAAGACAACACATATATTAACTATTGCATACCATTGCGCAATACATAAATATTGGAAATAAAAAATATGACACTGGAAGTGGGATGACCTAATATTTTAAGTATTTACGTTTAGATGGCATAAAGCAATTGATATTTAATTAAAATTTAAATAAGAAAATTAACACATATATCTGCATTTGTAATTTCGGAGACTCGCAAAGCAATGTCCGTTAAAGCAGTGACACTTAAATGCCCTGTCATTGACCATAAATTAAGTTTTTTTTTTTTAACAGGAAAACTTTTAAAACTTTCTACTACCCTTTGTCATACACAAATTGAACATATTCATAGTTTGAGTAATAAAATCGATAACCGGAAATAATTTCACTTGTCCCCGCACTATCTACGCTCTTGTTTATCTCTAACTAGAGACCCGCCCCGGCTTCGCACGGGTGCAATGGAGAAACACTGATAATTTTTTTCGTAAAAAGTATAGGATAAAAATGGTTATCCCTAAAAGATAGACATATACCATTGCGGACTTTTTTGTAGACCTTTTTAAGGTGTACAATACTGTAGTACATTATTTTGATCTATCTCGACGGGTTCAGCCAGCGTTTACAATGTAAGCGCAAAAAAATGTGTTTATTTACGACATAACATTAGAAACCTCTAAAATTATCAGTGTTTCTCTACTATATTATGCATGTATTATACATATAAACCTTCCTCTTGAATCACTCTATCTATTAAAAAAAACCGCATCAAAATCCGTTGCATAGTTTTAAAGATCTAAGCATATATAGGGACAGACAGACAGGGAAGCGACTTTGTTTTATACTATGTAGTGATGTTAGCGCCGGGGTTGTATAAATGCAACAATAGGGATTCCAAAAACCGAATTTTGTAGAATTATGAACTAAACTCTATCTTGGCTTTGGTAGTGTCTATGTCCAGACGCCAGCACATCAAGCTACCCGAAACTGTCAGATTTTCCCAATCAACTTTGAACCTTATGCTTTAGCGCTAAAGTTGAAAATCTATTAAAGAAATCTGACAGATTGTAGTAGCTTGATGTGCTTGCGTCTGTACATGGTTATATGTTTTTGATGTGGGTAATTTTAATCTTATTATTGTTATGAGGGTAATGAATTAAAAAAACATTACATTTTCGTAAAAACGTGTAATTTTACTTTTAAAATCTTGTTTGCTGTAGGGATTGGTCCACATCACTATAGTTGACCTTGACAATCCGTGATTGGCGCTAGGGGCACATTTTTTTGCAGGATTGTCTGGCGGTTAAAAGGTTAATAATAATTTAACAGTTCACATGACCATGTTTTTGATTGATACATTCAGTAGTTTTTCACAACTTAAAGGTCTGTTGACCACTATCTCACCTGATAGTATAAATACGTGTATATTTTTTAGAAATGATAAATGATTTTATTTCTGTAAGGGCTGATTTTTCAAACGACAGATAATTCTTATTCGTGGAATAAAATTGCCGTCTGACAGATTCTATATCTACGGAAGAACTGAAAAATTCAAAATTATTCGTCGGATAAAATTGTCTGGCGTTGGGAAAATCAGCCCTAAGTAGGTTTATACAAACACGTCAATTATTTTTTTTAAGCTTGATGAGGTGCAGTCCAATTTTCTGTTCACTAGTTGGAACTTTTTAGACTTTCCTGTTTTGTGATAAAGTCGGCTGTGTAATATATCTGTATTATTATTAAAAAGAAATTGCCATAATTTTATAAATATTTTTAAGACACCTGATGTATGTACCTGACATTTTATTTGAATTAAGAGAATACAGTTTCTAGTTACATTATAACTAATGAGTTTTATTTCTTGACTGAAGTTTTTTTTATCGGTCGTCAGGTTGATGTCCGATAAACCATGATCAACTAAGCTTTGCGTTGCTATGCGTGAGTTAATTAATTGACTAGGCGACTTCCTGCGCGCGCAACTCGAGACAAGCGAAGGTAAACTATGCTCTTATTTCTCAAGGACATCATCCGTTTTAGTCTATTTCCAAAGGTAAAAGTACGGATGTCGAAGAAAACTTTTCTGAATTGAACTTATCTGTCTAAGCATTTGTATTTTGACATCAAAGCTGTAGGAACATAGGCCTGGGTTTAATTTGAGTTTGCAACATCTTTCTTTTTATACATTTTCGATGTAATGAATTAACAAAAACAAATGAAATGTCCTGCCATGGCACAATGACATTTCATGAAAAGTATTAAGTAAAAAAAATGGTTCCAAGTATATTTTTGACTAATTTGAACAACTGTATCGTCATTCTCTCGCACAATGATATCCTTTCTTCTTAATTACCTCGTACTTCGTTTGTTTTTGTTAATTCGTTACAAAACAACGATTTTCGAAACCCAAACAATGCCAAAATAATGGATAAAACTTGGATGATGTTCTTTCGTTCTTCTTGATATTGATCTTAATTGGTCTCAAGTCTTAGTTTTAAGAACGAGGGGAGGTCAAGTAGTCCGCGGGACGGAAATTGATAGTCTGCTGAAAGTAGTGGAAGGTACGGAGGTGCCCACCAAAACGGAAATCGGGAAAATAAAATCAGCTGTTCCCTACATTTTGACGAGTTATGCGAACATAAATGTAGGGAACAGCTGATTTTTTTTTTGCGATTTCATGTTTGGTCCTATAGTAAAAGTTGTTCATAATGATGAGTACAATGACCCCTTAAGAGGTTGTGCGTTATTTAAGTTACACCTTGTATTGTGGCGCAAAATACCTAGGCAATGCACGTGTGTAAGACTCAATTTACATTGCCGTGAAACGGAATCTATTTTTTGAGCGAAATTATACAAAGCTTACTGATCTTTTTATACCACCTGCTCGCTAGTATAAAATTAGGTATAATGTCATCCAAACCAGGTTAGGTTTGCACGACATGTAAAGCAAGACCTAGCCGGTCATTAATATTGTACTGGATATCATTATGACCCTCTGGTGAATAATGTGATTTGAATTCGGAAATTCGTGTCATTTCACAAAACTATTGAACAAAATGTTTACCAACCGCCCCTACTGTCAACGTCACTCGAGCGCTAAAAGATCTTTGAAGCAGTCTAAAATTTTGAACTTTTAATCGTTTTCTATTAGTAACGATGGCGATGATTTTGTCTTTTCACATTGACAGGGAGCCGTTATGGGCCAACATTTATGAACTAAATTGCGACGATAGTACCGATTATTGCCACACTCCAAAATATGTATATAGTTTTTACGTTACCCAATAAACTAGATCAAGGTAAGACAATTACCTTTTTAGGGTTCCGTAGCCAAATGGGAAAAAACGGAACCCGAATGGATTTCTCATGTCGGTCTGTCTGTCCGTCCGTACGTCACAGCCACTTTTTTCCGAAACTATAAGAACTATACTGTTGAAACTTGGTAAGTAGATGTATTCTGTGAACCGCATTAAGATTTTCACACAAAAATAGAAAAAAAAACAATAAATTTTGGGGGTTCCCCATACTTAGAACTGAAACTCAAAATTTTTTTTTCATCAATCCCATAAGTGTGGGGTATCTATGGATAAGTCTTCAAAAATGATATTGAGGTTTCAAATATCATTTTTTTCTAAACTGAATAGTTTGCGCGAGAGACACTTCCAAAGTGCTAAAATGTGTGTCCCCCCTGTAACTTCTAAAATAAGAGAATAAAACTAAAAAAAATATATAATGTACATTACCATGCAAACTTCCACCGAAAATTGGTTTGAATGAGATCTAGTATGTAGTTTTTTTTTTAATACGTCATAAATCGTAAACCGCAATTTACCTTTCATTCAATCAACTCAAATATAAAAATAATGAATTAAAAAATAATTTCATAATAATAATACTTTATTTGCCAAAATGTAGGTGTACAGAGTAGTATGATCTTAGATTAAATGTGGCCCATTTACATTCTACCATAACATGTGGTGTGCAAATATTTACATATACATTAAATTATTAAAAATGTCCTAATATTCCGTACAAATGTCCTAATATTCCGTACAAATGTCCTAATATTCCGTACAAATGTCCGCTTAAATAAATTGATTGCAAATATTAAATTTCACAGTACACACAATTAAAAAAAATGTCTTGTCAATGTTACATCCGTTACCAATATGATTATTATAAAATGTTAGATTTTTTAAATGTTCATGAATATTGTTATAATGTCAAAATAAAAAAAAAAAAAAAAAAATATAATAGTAAGTAAATGTCAAATTAAAAAATCAATAAAATATAAATATAAACCAGATTTATTGACATTACTTTCTTTCTTCGACATGTGACATAAATTCATTAACTGTGTAAAAACATTTTTCTTTAAGCCACTTAATCAGCTTTTTTTTAAACATAAGCAAAGGTAGTTCTTTAAAGGCATTTGATAATTTATTGTATACCTTAATAGCCATTATAAACGAATTTCTTTTATATAAATCGAGCTTGCATTGTGGCAAGCAGAGCCTATGTTTGTCCCTAGAGGCAACATTCCTTTTAGTTACATCTGTATGCTTGATAAAATTTTCAGGATGTTGTCGTACTAATAGGCACAATTCTTTAATATACATGCATGCTAAAGGTATAATGTTGTACTTTTTAAATAGTGGCTTACAGCTATCCATATACCCAGCTCCACAGATTGCACGCACACTTTTTTTTTGTACCATAAACGCTTTATTGGCATCCACCGAATTACCCCACAGCAAGAGCCCGTATGAGAGTACGGAGGAAACATATCCGTCATAGGCAGAAAGAGCGGCTTCAGTTGAGACCGTGGCTCTTAATCTTCTAATTGCATAGATAAATCTGTCCAGTTTGTCACAAACATAGTCGACATGCTTTTTCCAGTTGCAATTTTGATCCAATTGTATGCCCAGAAATGGAGCACTTACTACTTGTTCTATAGTAGTGTCATTATATTTAATAGTCAGCGTTAAAGGTATTCTCCTGTATGTTTGAAATTGCAACATTTTAGTTTTCTCCATATTAATTTGTAGGTTATTGGAGTTCAACCAGTATATTATATTTTTGATGGCTTCATTAATCTCATCCTCGTAGGTGTCGACTCTTTCACACTTCACGACAAGGGTCGTGTCATCAGCAAATAAAATAACTGTGTGACGAGTGATATTTGGGAGGTCATTGATATACAGCGTGTAACGGAAGGGGGGTATCAACCCTGAAGGAGGTGAATGTGCTCATGAAACTCAACAACTTTCCCCAAAGAACATAGGTCGAAATATGAAAAAAAAATTTGGCCCTCCCTTACAAAACTGACTACCAGCTGATTGATTTACTTCCGTTACACGCTGTATAGAAGGAATAAAAAAGGGCCCAATACACTGCCCTGCGGCACTCCGAAATTATTTTCCTTATAGTCGCTTCTATATGACACCTTTTCGCCGTTATGGATTCTGGAGATTTCCACACACTGTTCTCGGTTTTTTAGAAAGTAAACATAACATAAACCTAGTTACAACGAATTACAACTTTTATATTATGTTACTGGCTGCTACGGAATCCTTCATGGGCGAGTCCGACTCGCACTTAGCCGCTTTTTTTATATTGCAGAAATGTGAAATAAAAATTACAACTGAATTATTTAAATGATATTAGATAAATTCATATTTTTGAGAAATAAATTCGTAAAAATAAAGCCATTGGTCAGGTGATATTGAACGAGAATCACCAGTCGACAGTTTCAAATTGTAAATACAAACTTTATGCGTCAGACAGACAGTTTCTTTTAAAAGTCGTATCTGCTAAAGGAATGGTCTTGAAAGTAACAACACTGGAAGGAACACACAAGGAAAATTGTTAAACGGTTTCTCAAAAACGCCAACAAGCCTATTGAAATAAAGTTCGTTATAAGCGAAGTAGAAGCGAATTTGTACAAAACAATCTCGTTACAAACAACCGTTTTCACTCCGATCCGCGGCAATGTCATTGGAAATTGAACCTAAGAATTTTGATGCTTGACCTCCCGTCTTAGAAAATGTTTGCTAGGCTGCGCTTAAAGAAATTGAAATAATTATACTTGCTTACGATGCGCCGTTCACCGGCACAGCTAGTGTGTCAATGTTCATACAACACGTGTATCATTTTATTTTTATCATTTTATTGTATTTTCGCAGATTTTCGCCGCTTCGCCGCATATGGATTGTGAATGAACACTGGTGATTAGTGAAGTGATACGGACACTGTTATATATAGGTACCTAATAAGTTAGTCTAAGAATCAAAATAGTCCTAGAAAAGAGGAATTAGTGTGCAACTGACTTGTATACAGGGTGGATTTTTTTGAACATAAGAGCTGTGCCAACCGTTTAGTATTATTCAGACCTGACGGAGCGCATCAGCAGGGATGGAATCGTAACTAAACAGAAGCGCGCAAACGATGCGCCAGTTGTCCGTATCTACCCGACAGAGAAAGTGCGTCGGAATTAAAGTGTGGATGCGGACTACCTTCGTGGCACAGGTTCTTAAATGTTTATCACATGCAATTGTCAAATTTAATTGGGTAAACATAATTGGCAATACAATTTTATTTTAATCCTTAACTGACAATCCAATGACCAATTTAATTGCATTGTAAAATACGCTCCCTTAGGTCGGAACGGTACTTTGGCAGAGATAGGAAGATTTGATGATTAGGAATACATCCATAACGTTGTCAAGCTCATTAAACTGCATATAAGATTTTTTTTGTAACTTCTGCTAGATCTATCATCATCATCAACCTGGAATCACCAACTGCTGGGTATAGCCCTCCCCTCTCTTCTGCCATACCTCTCGGTTCCGTGCGTCCTTCATCCAGATGTTCCCGCAATAGGTCAATAAAACTTTTAAATCGGGAGATAGACACCTCTGTTTCTAACGATTACACAGTTGTACTTATAGACCAAAGTTGCTACAAATAGAACTATGCTTGAAAGCAGTCCCTACACCTACAATAAGTTCGCGCAGGAGCAATGAATCAGTCCTTGCAGTCAATAGTTTAATTATTTTTACGCAACATAGACGGCCTATAAGCTTCTTCAAAACAATTAAAATATTGTGCCGTAAAATTGAAACTCGTCCAAAATTATGTTCAATCTTCAATGCTAACCCTGAACGGTCAAAAACGACGCGCATTTCGTGATATTGCGCATTCATATTGTAGGTATAGGAGTCACCTAAGAACACAGCAGACTACCTATGATTAATGATAAGGTTTTTGACAATTGACAACGCACATACTTAAAAAAAGGCGTGATTCTCTCTTTAAAAATGGAGAACCAAAAGGCAGAAAGACCTTGTTGCTCTTTATGAGTGTCCTATTCTAGATCGAAAGCCGTTTGTTCGATTTTTTTACTTAGAACTCGTTTCCTCGACAGTGGTGCCGATTCCCTTGTTCACAAACTAAATTTAAGTTCAGTGCATCTTTTTCTTTCTATTTCGTTAAGAAAGGGACAGAAGATAAATATTAGTTTAGTCCTGGCAAATTAGTCAGCGCCTGACGTAAACTGACGTATTTTTAGTAGCCAATTTTTTAATCACGTCTAATCTTGTCTATGGAGTATCTCAATTTGACAGGACTAAACTAATATTTATGTACTGTCCTTTTCTTAAGGAAGTATAAAGAAAAAGATGAACTGAACTACGACCACCAGCTTCTTGCTACGATGCCTTGTTATATCTATGATACTTTCGATTTGATTATTTATTCTACGAATCTTTGCTATCGAATACACGTTATTAGGGCCATAGTAGATACGATACTATTAAGATTGGCCCCCCGACGCGGTCTTAAAATCCCTCGAAAATCACTAAAGTGGTCGAGAGCCTTGAACTGTACTTGGGCCACTGTGAACCCGATGGGAGTATACAAAAACAGAAAGGAAATACAAAGGTAATAGAGAATATAGATGCAATAGCGAGCGAAGCCAACTCGGGAATTCGGGCACTCCGCTCGTACAGTCGGCCTACTGTACGTTAGGTTTGAAGGCTCAGGCTAGATTCCATAATTTCGTTTCATAATACTTAGGTGTAGTAAAACGAGCTTATTTTTTTCTGCATAAGTCGACTATTTACCTAATCTCCTATTTCTGTTTTTGTATGGTCAAAAGAAAAGTAACTGCTTTGATTTTCGAGCATTCTTCACTATTTCATTCTTGCATTATACACTCTTTAATTCTGGAGCTTTCCTGCATAAATCAAGACAGCATAGTAACTACTACATAGTTCCACAATTGCGATGCAGCATTGACGCAGTCATCAAATCGCCGATCCTAAAAGTATCATGTCTGCTCTGGCTTGTATAGCGTGTATTGGATGGCATAAAATATAAGGGTGTAATAATCTAAGGGTGGTGGATCTTTGCATGAGAGTTTTGCAGAGTAACAATGTCATAATGTCATCGATGCCAAAGCATTGCAGTAAGATTTTCGATGTTGAATACGTTTGTGTTCAAGTTAAGAAAATCAAACAAACGGCTTTCAATCTAGAATAGGACCACATACAATATGAACCATCAGCACTTTACAAAACATGTATTTTTCAACACGCATGCTAGAAAAGTGACTCTTATTGCTCTTATTTTAGGTTCACAATGAAGTGTACAAGTATGTTTTTTACTTTGGATTCCCGCACTAATGGCGCATAATGCGCCAAAGAAATCTAAATACTAGTCAGAATGTGCTCTTTTTTAATCCCAGCAAAGAGCCTTCATGCTTTTTAATTTTGATAATAATATATAAACTGTGTAAATAAATGAAATGTGATAAATCAACATTAATTCATCAAATTATCATTAATTTGTGTTCTAAAATAACATTAAATATTCAGTTTTTATATATGTTTTTTTTTTATAATTATTGACTAAGTCACTGCCTCTCCTTCTAAATGAAAAAGACTAGAGCACAAAAAAAAACATCCGCGAGCCATCTTTCAGAAATAATTTGTGTAAAAATGTTATGTTCTTGGAATTTTAGTTATTTTCTCTTCACAAGTGTATTGTTAAACGTATGAAACGCGTGAGCATTTGGCTTGTGTGCAATGACAACTTCTGTCCAGTTGAATCTTAATGTACTTTTGTATATGGAACCATATCCGCGAAAGATAAGAAATCGTTGTTCGAAAAACCTTAAATGCAGTTTTATTACTTACTATTGTATATCGACCATCCAAAATACAAAACCTATCTGTAACGGTTAGCATAAGCCCAGGTTCACACGGGCGATTTTTTCCGCGCACTGGATTTTCAACTAACAAAACAAACAGTAAAAAATCGCCCGTGCGTACCTGCTAAGTACCGTAATAAGTTGTAGTGATCTCTGATTAAAATATGAGTTTAAGAGATGGAACGTCAGGTCTTGTATAATTTGTAACATTGGCGGTGTGAAAATCTATTTCAGGGCGGTCAATTTACGGCATTATCATGTCCTTTTACTAAAAAATCATTACAAAAGGCCATGTGCCAGTTGGACTCGCACATAAGCTTTGATTACTTTGCTTGTGAAACAGGTTAAAGATACATGACATGCAAGCTACTTGCATACTTTTGTGCTAGTTACAGGCATTTTTATAGGTATATTACGAGGTTTATTCTCGTGTGTATTTAGTTACATCCGGTTAGACAGGATGCAGACGTCAATACATTTGGGAAAAAGCTAAGCAAACGAATGAGACATTATTCTCATTGAATACCTACTTGAGCTAGTTGTCGTTACTTACAAACATATTGTCTTTCATTTTTCGTTTACGTGTTCCGCTCTGGGTCGCTATTTCCATTCAGCCACGAGGATTTGGCGGAGCTTAGCCAGTCAGGGCTAAAAGAACCGAGATGCTCTACCACGGAGCCACTGACCAGCCGTGCGATTCTGTAACCATCTCACCGTGAAAGCTTGGGTGAAGTGAGCGTGGAGTGAGCTGTCATTCGCTAGGGATTAATACTATTAAGTGCTCACTTCACTTATGATTTCACGGTGAGATTTTACAGAATCCACCGGCTGGTTTTCATGAATCTTTTTATTTCACGCGTGAAAAAAAATTACAGGTTGCTATATAGGTACAGTTTTTATTTCTAAATCTGTGAATGCGGGTCAAAATTAAAAAAAAAAAAACTAATTCTCCTAAGACCGTTTTCCTGTAACTACAACGGTTAAGGCAACTGCCCTAACTACCCTAACTATCTCATCTCAAAAATCCAACCTGTATGTAGCAACTGCTTATCATTGTCATATCAAGGTGTTGCACGTGGGTAGCTCACTGGACAGTTTGTCATAGCAAGTTCTAGGTACCCACAATCGAGAACTACTTCGAGCCAAGGGTCTCTGATTTTTCATAGAAGCCGGTTTTAACAGTAACATATCCGTTGCCTTGTCTGTCTGCTTGGGAGCTCTACTTAAATTATCATACAATATACCTAATTTTTATAAAATACATAGGCTGTAGTTAGCCAGTCTGACCAAGTCGCGTTTTCGTACAAACCTTACGTTGAAATTTGTACTAGTTTACTTGTTACTGTCAGCCTGCATCATTCCCCTGCTACACAAAGGCCTCATGACTTCCAGTTGTTTCGGTCCAAGGCCAAACAATCATTCATTCAATCATTGTCTGAATGAATTGAAGCTCGTCCCGTCATCCTTTGCGTGGGCTGCTGCAACGATTTGCAGCTTTTTAAATAACTACAGTGATTTGTGTTTTGGAGTGCTATGTGGTGTTACGAATATGATCTGTTAATTTGATGCCTAGAATGCTGCGTTCCATCGCACGTAGGTAAACTTTGAGTGTGTGGACCCGTTTGTCAAAGATCAAGTCGGGGATCCATTGGTCAAAATGTAGAAAATGCACATGTATATGATTTTTCACATGGGTGACATAGAGAGGTTTCTTTTCATAAACTGACTAAAAAGGATATCAACAACATGACTGACTGAGGTCGAAGCGACACAGCTAGGTACTTCGCTTCGTGCTTAGTGCTACGCTTCATACTAGGTGATATACTCTAGCGAACCAACATACGGTTTACCATTGCAATAGCTACACAGACTTGGCGCCACGATGCTAAGCTATTCACTCAGCGAACAGGCGCATCGCGCATCGGCGCCAACAAAATTTTAAGAAATACGTCTCACCTTGCGTGGCACCAAGCGAATCGAGCTCCGAAATACTTCCCGACCGTCCATACGCATATAAGAACCCTTCAAAACAGGCCTCCCACTACTTAGGCCTGGCGCGCATTGCCTTGCGGTGGAACGCGCATTCACGAGGCCGCGCACTGCGGCGAAAAACGCACGTTTTGTCATTCGAACTCCAGCTGTGGTGCACACATGTCACGTTACTACCATACAAGAGATCTGCGTATATTTATTATTCCGTAAAAAGGGTACCCAAAAAGGTATTGGGCATATCCCTTGATGGCCTTAAGGCCTATGAAGGGCTTCTTTTTCGTAAGATATAACGATCTACAGAATGAGAGTTACATCTTTTGATAATTTGTTAACAATTGTTGGTGCTGAATTTTACCACAAAGATACAAATTGGAGAAAGGCAATTTCTATAGAAATTCAGGTAAGTACATGTTTGTTCCAAATTGTTGGTCTGACTCCGATTGCATTCATTAAATGTTCAATGTCTAAATCTGCGATCGACGCTCGCGCCGCATCACCGGAGAAACGCCAGGTCACGACATATCTGTGTCTCGTCATAACAGCAACTGAGTGTCTCAGTGCGTTTTTTTCACCGCAGTGCGCGGCGCTTCCTAGATCTCTATGTGATACAAAAATATCCCTTTCCAACCGAGTTGAAGTGAACGTGAGTTTCGACTTTACAAAATTCTGAGCACGATCGAGCGACTAGCAAATTATTCCTGAACCGTAACCAAGAAACCGTTTTGATTTTGCTAGATCTTTGGTCCGTCTGAAATAAACATTTATTATTATTATTACTATAAACGTCTCGATCATACTTTGAAGATAAATAAGATATTTATATCTCGCTCATTTTTAGGGTTCCATACTCAAAGGGAAAAACGGAACCCTATTACTCCCGCTCCGCTGTCCGTCCGTCCGAAGGTCTGTCACCAGGCTGTATCTCATGAACCGTGATAGACAGTGGAAATTTTCACAGATGATGTATTTCTGTTGCCGTTATAACAACAAACACTAAAAACAGAATAAAATAAATATTTAAGGGGGCTTCCATACAACAGACATGATTTTTTTTTTGCCGTTTTTATAGATAATGGTACGGAACCCTTCGTGCGCGAATCCGACTCGCGCTTGGCCGGTTTTTTTTTTGTTCCATGATTTGATGTGATTTTTCGTTCCGTGTGATTTTTTAAATCATTTCGTGTGACATCTAGAAAAATAATATTGGTAGTTAACAACTATAACTCACGTTAATAAAATAACACGTGTATATGCATTATATACAGACATATTATTAAAACACATTATGTACTTAAAAGAAAATAAAAAACAAAAGATGTAACTTTTACCTGCAAGCCTCTCCCGCATCCTAATTGCGTAACACAACTATCAATCACAATTTGAATCATTTTGATGGATATTGCTAATCCACTGCTTCTTATGTTCGTAACATAATATGTCTGTTCAACAACGTAAATAACGCATGAACTGTCAAAATGAAAGCCATTTCTACTGGTAGCGTGTACTCCGCCGATTGTCGTCATGGCACTTGTTTATCTTTGTGGTTTACATGAGGTAAACCTTTTATTTTAGCTGTTTTTATGACAATGTGTTTATGTTTCTCGGTATTTCTTACTGCTCTTTTTTTTGGAATTTCATTGTCAAAAGCAGAACTCATTGCGGAAGTGTAACGGCACGTCTTTACTACTTTCAGACAGCGTAATGACTGATGAATGTCGCAATATGTTTGTTATTTTAAACCACAAAACCAAAAGAGTCAGAAGTATTATGGAAGTTAACGGTCTTATTCCTTAGAGGTGTGACCTTTTCGAAATTATTTCTGTACTTACATGCCATGACGTCGACAATACAAAAAATATCATAGATGTGTCCCTGTATCTATACTCGAAAAGGGTACCCTTTTCGAGTATAGATACAGGGAAGCATTTAGAATTCATTGATTTGAAAAAAACGTATTTGTCAAAATATGCGAGATGTGCCCTTTTCGTAATTGCATAACCTTGAACAACTTCAAATGCATCGCCATTGCCAACACTGTTTGTGCCTAGAACCAAAGATCCGACGTCGTTTTTTATGTATTATGCTGAATACATAGTAAATAGAATGTAACTTTTTTAATAAATTTATTTATTCCATATTTTTTATTTTATTTTAATTTAAACCGAGTGATTAAATGCGACTTCAAAAAGATCCATGCCTAAACTCCCGGACTCCTAAATCGAGCCACCGTGCAATTCCATGTGAGATAAAACGGCATAAAACATCAAATCAATGATGAGTCAAAAAAAAATGTTTTTGTGACTCATCAGGTGTGGCTCGACAATAATAACATAAAAAAACCAAAGTCATGCACTTAACCCAGTAGATATCCCTGGGACATGAATTTAAATTACATCTGTCAAACTGTGGATAAAGAATTTAATATCACAAAAAAAAATGTAGAAGACACAGGCAGAGGACATTTGTACATACAAGACTACTACCTACTTAATATATCAAAAATCTGTCTGCAATATTGGTTGTTACTGTTTTGAGATTTTGTGTAAGTACCTAATATTCTTGGGTGACTAGTGAACGAGAAAATATTTTCAAAAACCCAAAAACACTGTCTCAGGGTTATGTTCAGTGAGTCTGAAAGTAACATAAAGCTGCATACCTATATTTAAGTTTTATAAATTAATTACTAACCTTTGCATTAGTCATATTTGTAAAAAAACTCATACATTTCTGCACCAAATGAAACTAGAAAACGTGGTACAGATATGAGATATCAATATCAGAACTTGTTGTGCATAGGGAAGTCCGGGAGAGTTGAACCACTTTTAATATAAAATATCATAATTACTTGTTTATTGGGTTTAGAGAATCGATTATACACTTATGCGATGCCTTACTTTAGTAGGTACATTTGTGCTTAATTGTATTGCTAATAAATGCGCAGGTAAAATTTTATTGGCATTTTACTAAAAAATGAGAAATGAGTCAAGTCTCCCCACCTGCAGGGACACTTGAACCGGGGTATGGGGAGAGTTGACCATATTATTTATGTGGAAAATAAAAATCATTTTCAGCTTCAATCATAGTTTTATATATCTTATCTTATACAATAATTAACTTGTTTTTAATACTGCCATCAAAGAAAATGTAATTAACATAACATTTTTTTGTAAAATTGTTCCAAAATAAACAAAATCACAATAATAACTTATTATATAAACTATTAAAAATAATTAAACTTTAGCAATGTTTTTTAATATTAACTTTTTATTATAACATTTGGTATAATTTACCAGTCTTAATATAGTTTTAAATTATATCTTCCTCCGAAATAATAACCAAACATTCATACTGATAACATTATTATTAATCTTTGTAATAATCAGTCTTTATTAACTTTTATACAGAATCTTTCCCAGCGGAGTTATTCCTCGTCCAGCTATCAGGAAATTTCTTTGAATTTACTGTCGCATATTCAAATGCCAACTGCATTGCTTGTTTTCTTGTCAAACCATAATGCATTTTACTGCATTTCAACAAATAATTGACAAGAAGCTTTTCCTCGGCTGTTGTAAATACCTGTGATGCTTTGTATTGACTGTTTTTTTCTTCAAATTTATGAATTTTATCTTCATTTAATTTATACCGTCTCAAAGTACTTCTATCTATGCCATATTTATTTGAAGTTTGTCTAATAGAAGCGCCTTCCTTAATTTCATCTATGGCATTTTCAACTCCACTTTTGTGTGTTTTTTTCGTTTGCGTGCATATTCAGGAGGCTTGTATTGAAAAGGCATCATACAAGTTGGCACTGCAAATACAATAAATAATATTAAGACCGAAAAAAAAAACAATTAAACAAAATTAAGTATAATTTCCCGGGACAGGGAGACATGAACCACTGAGCAAGTCTCCCGCAACCACCCTGGTGCAACTCTCCCGCTCACACTAATTCCCCATTTAGGTTACGACAAAGACAAACCTCCGATCGTAGAGAAAAAACACTTAGCACACGTCAAACTACATTTGTCGGGCAATATAATAATAGCAACACACAATACGTACCTCAATAAATACGACAGCAATCACAAAACTACTTAAAACAGAAAAATATACTCCGCAGCAACAAAAACACGTTTTACATTGTCATTGACAAACAACACTGCTAAGATGCAAAATAGCTGCATACTTGTTATTGGCCTCTTGCGTGCGACCAATGAACGCTTTGACGTTTCGTTCGCGCTAAATTTAAATACAATTTTGAAAGGTGGCTCAACTCTCCCACCTGGGCAAGTCTCCCGGTTTTCCCTACACTTGTTTTACTAAAAATATTTTTTATAAGTATGTATGACAGCTGTAATTTATAATGAAAGATTATTAAGAAAGAATATTAAGGACTTACAGTTGCTAACATTTAGAAAACAGCTAACATCATTATAATTAGATTTTTGTATTATACTGTAAGTAAATGATTTCTTAGCCGATAAGTTAATTGAAAGTAAGGTTTTGTAATTTGTTAAGGCAATTCACACACCTTTCAATCACCTCTTTTACATAGAAAACATGGCAAACTGGCATACTTATTCTTGAGATAATAATTATCTGACGATAGAAAAATCGGTCCTTAATTAGCATTCTATGTCAGGCAGAATGTCCCTGGATTCCTCACAACTGTAACAACTGATTTTGGTACATTATTTGCAAATAAATATTTCTGGTCTAGTCTATTTCAAAATGATTTGCAGTTGTTTGCTATTTGCACACAACTGCAAATCATTTTTCAACTTTATTATTCACACATTTTAATAATGTAGACCCTGTTTACACGAGGCATGTTGCATAACCTACCTATGCTAGAGGAGATATCGACCACATATGACGTATCTCCAAGCTATGCAGCCTTCCGAAGTGTGGACCGCTTGCTAAATAATGTATGCTGCCTCCAAGTGAGGAAATTTCAATTGTAGCTTTTAAAGTGTAAGTACTTGTCTTGTTTCTATTTACATTCCTCAAACTTCTTCTGTTCTCCAAGAGATGAATAATCTCTTTATACTATACCTGCTCGAATCGTTTTATATACTTACTTAACTATAATTTTTTTTAAATGATACTGAAAGTACGTCAATACTGTTGCATAAAGGGCTTTGAAGATCCGTGGCATAGGTACTGTCGCGCTATTTTGAAAATGGCGGCCACACATGAGATCGCCTTGGCCAAAAGTATTAGGCACCCTACAAATGATTCATTACTCACATTTAGGATGAAAATAAAACTAATTTTTTTGTCTATATATTGAATAAAAAAATATTTATATTTAGTGGCTCCACCCTTCGCTTTTATCACCGCAGCTATCCTTTCCAATCCATACTGCATACAAGCTTTGTGCACTCATCAGGACTTATGGCATCCCACTCACTTGTTTAGGCATTTTTTTATAGCTGCTTTTGATGTAGGTATGCTATGTTCCCTATCTTGAGCGTCAGTACACCCCAAAGATGCTCGATGGGGTTTAGGCCTGGAGACTGCGCCGGTCAGTCCAGCAAGACAATGCTGTTATTTCGAAACTAAGCCGTATGGAGCATTATCTTGCTGAAATTTGACGCCGTCTAAGTTGATGCCACCGAAAATGCGCAGCAACGAAGGCATCAAGACAGTTTCGAATACATTGATGTACTTTTCACTGTGCATGCGGCCTCCGCAAATTTACATTCCGTAAGCTCACCGGCAGCCATGCAGCCCCAGATCATAATGCTGCCGCCTCCGTGTTTGACGGTAGGTTCCTACCACACAATCTGGCAGCACTCAATGCCTATGGCATTAAGTCCGCTTCTGAAATAATTAGTAATTGTTGTTTTATACGTATGATATAAAAACTTGCCTCAAAGTTCGATTCGGCGTACCATACAACATTGGACCAATCTTCTTCAGTATAATGTTGAGAGTATAATGTTGTTGCTTATAGAGTCCCTTCTAAGCGGATCTTTTTGTTGTTCTCGGATGACAGAGGCTTCTTCCTGGCTTTACAGCATTTTAAGCCAGCTTCGGTGAGTCTTCTTCTTGCCGTTCGAGAACTAAACGTTTTTCCAATGTCCTCCGACAGAGCTACAGCGAGTTCAGAAGAAGTGTTTTCGCAGTCCTTGAGAGAATCACGAATGAGTTTTTTGTCCTAGCATTGATGTAGTTGACGTGATTAAAAAATTGGCTACTAAAATTACGTCAATTTACGTCAGGCGCAGATTAATTTAAAAGGAATAAAATAATATTTATCTTCTGTTCTTTTCTTAATGAAATAGAAAGAAAAAGATGCACTGAACTTAAAGGTTTAGTTTGTGAAGAAGGGAATCGGCGCCAGTAGGTGTCTCACGTGGAGCGACGAAAGAAAGGTTAATGCAAACCAAGTCGAATGCGGGGAACCTGATTTATGTCTTAGAAAATAATTCCTATCTATCTATACATATACTGTAATTCCTAAACTGGACTCTAGTGTTGCAGATTGAATCTTCAGATTACTGACCTCATAAATGCGCTCCTTTTTTCGATGTAGGTACTCGTACCTAAGCTGTAAAAAGTACTATTCACCGTTCCAATAAACTTCCCCTATAGCAGTACCTAGTTATGAGAGTTTACAATTCAGTCCCATCATAAAGTAAATGATCCCGATTACCATTTAATTATCATTGTTCTGTATGAACACTTAGAGTACTACCATATATTTAGGTATGGATGCTGCTAAGCGTTCTCCAACAAGTCGTGTAAGTTATGTTGGGATAGGTACTTACCATTCTCAATACAACATCGTACAATAAATAAAACTGCCTCCGGAGACGGGAGAATGTTTCGGCATTTTAAAAGCCATTGAGTATACTCGTATTTTAATGTCTCAATATATTACGTATAGAGGCGTCTAAACCAGACAGATTTCTTGTAGAAAATGTAGCTTGTTATCAACCGCACTAAACACAAGACTGCTCGTCACCTTTACAATTGATTATTGGTGTTGAAGCAGTCACGCCAGTTATAACTTGTTCGCGATGTTGCTCTTGACGAATCGCGAGAGGTTAAGAGTTAGAAAGATAGCGCGCTAGAGACCCGCTGCTGACCAGAATAGACGTACCTAAACAAAATGAGTACGTTAATAGGAATCGAAAAGTCAAGCATACGTTTAATTTACATTTAAGTTACAGACAAGCTGCACTCAGGGATGTGAGGGCGATATCGTGTGCAAAAATCCTTTCCCACGATCGATACGACCTACTGGAGCTGCTAACTGTTTCGTATAGCAAAGTTACTCAGGCTGCCGCTGAGCACATGGTTGCTTGGCGAGGAGAGTGGACCCCCGAATCGTGTGCCACGTTTTTGATAGTAGATTTTTGTATTTACTTTTCTATCTAAAGGATGCATGATCATGTATGTTATGTGTTTGATTACATGGAATGAAAGACCCATGTGTACATGCATAATGGTTGTAAGGCCATTCAGCCCTTATATTATAATGGCTCTGCCGAGATGTGAGAACTGGCTGCCTCCGTCTGTTTAAAAGGGCATTGAGTTATATTGTGATTCTGCCGAAAGAGACGTGCTAACTAGGTGCCCCCGTCTCAGTTTATTTTTAAGGGCATTGATATGTGTCTCTGCCAAGACGAGCTAACTGGGTGCCTCCGTCTAGATGTCAGACGTGTTTAGATTAAGTAGGTACTTATTTACTTAATAAGGATGTTATTAACAAGTGCTATTCTCTCATTTTTAGGTGAAGAGGATAGTCTCGCAGCACCATCTACCATAGCAACTAGCTGTGAAGACCGTTCAAGTCGTAGAGATGCAGACAAACACCAAGGTCCATCAATTGATGAGTCCTTTCAAATTAATCGCTGATGAATTTGATAGGACTAAGCTAAAATGTATCTTCTGTCCTTTTCTTAATGAAATATAAAGAAAAAGATGCACTGAACTTAAATTTAGTTTGTGAACAACAGAATCGGCAGCAATGAGTCTAAACACGATGATCGTGTTTGATTGAGATTTTCCGATGGCCACCTTCAGACAAAGGAAATTGTCCATTTTCGGCTTGGCGTGGACGCGATGCTAGAAAAGAAACAAATTAATCAAAAATCATGTTTTGTTTTTAGACGCTTATTTATTCTAAACTTTTGTACCAAGTTGTGCCCACGAATAGTGTATTTAAAAAGTACTGAAATTGTTTTATTCTTCGACAAATTGATTAATTATTTTTAAATCGATTCTAATTGTCATATTTTAAGTTAAACTAAGTCCTCGTTACTCTTATAAGAGTCTAGAGTTTACAGGCAATTAAAGCTGCTATTTGTAATCACGCACATTCATTCAACATGTTTTGTCTCTATAATTGGAAAACAAAAGTATCGAAGTTGGTCATTAATTTCGATTTTTAATCTAATAGAAATCGATTATTAAAAAAAGTTTATGTCAATGTCAGTTGTCACTTCAAGTCATTTGTCATATCATTCACTTAGTTCTTGGCATCGCGAATATTGTTTTCCTCATTTTACTCTTATTATTTTGCAAGTATTGTTATGCTTTGAAAATGGACACTGATACCGCATGCGTGTATATATTACACGAAAATAACAGTCAGGGACGAAATTAAATCAAGCGGTATTGCTGCAATTTTATAGTGGGCCGAAGAACAGTGGGTTGCTGCGGTCATGTGATGACTATGATTTGGTTTTTAAACTGGGGAAGGTACCAAGATAATAATATATATATCCACCTGCCCAGTACCTAGACAACATATTGCTAACATATGAGTCAGAATAATAATAAAATATATGAATAAAAATGTGTTTTATCTAAAAAAAAAAACAAGCAAAACAAGTCTTACAAGCATCATGATACAATCTTATTACAATATTCTCTTCCATACTGGAATTAGCAATAAGACATGCAGGCTAATTGCGTAACACACTATCAGTAGCAATGGGTTTCATTTTGACAGTTCATCGAGTTATTTATGTTGTTGAGCAGACACATTTTTCGAACATATAGAGCAATGGATTAGCAATATGCTTCAAAATGATTCAAATTGAGAGTAATAGTGTGTTACGCAATTAGGGTGCTGCATTATATTTATACTTAAAGTGCCTGTTCATGCCGAGCCCCAAATGCTCATACTAAGTGGACAATGTCATTTGACTGCATTGAGTTAACCAACATTAACATGTGGACAACATAGCATAACTGCTATGTTGTCCCTAGAACAGTGCACAAGTGAAAAGTGCGCGCTAGCAGACTATTTTCCATGCGTACCTGCCATTCTAACAAAAAGTAAAATGATAAATGCCTACAATAGGACTTTCGAACATATTGATATTTTTGCATGTTCTCCCAGTAGGTTCAAAGATCTTATTTATTCTCAAGGAGCTCTCATGATTTTTGTGTAAAAGTACTGATGAAAATGATAGTTAAGTTTTTATGTGCGTGTGAAATGAGGGACCAAACTGGGAATAGCAAAATTAAAGTCCTAGGGGTTATATTATATATTATGTACATATTATTATGCCTTAATATTATAACGTATTATTACGCTAGCGTTTAATTGTAGGTACTTATATATATTATATTCCATAGTTATTCTGTGAACAGCGTTGTGGGCTTCAATATTGTTCAAATGTTATATGTATCTCTTTTTTTACACTATATATTGTAGCCGTTTGCTGTTCCTTTTGATTAAAAAAAAAATGAAAATAAAAATAACAAGTAAATTGGTAAAACAATGACTATTAAAAGTTTACTGTAAACTTTGTACATTCAGTGAATGGCCCTCGAGGTGACCACACACATAACCCTCGTTGCTAAAATTTTGATGTGGCTGCAGTCAATGGCTCCAATCGTGTCTGGAAATGGGTGTGGAGCATTTCTGTATTTCACCTTTGCTACTCGCCTCTCTTCCTGTGTCATAGTGAAGATTTATTTATTCTGTACTAGCTTCTGCCCGCGGCTTCGCCCGCTTGGATGTAAGATATTATTACCCCACGGGGACCACATATATCTCATAGTCAGTCCAAAGACTGCTAGAGCTATGATGGTGATGATGATGATGATCATGATGAAGCGCGCAATGCTGCTGGAACTAGCCGCCCCGTTGTAGACAAGGACGGTCGCACGGATGCCGCAGGAAAAGACGCTTCGTCACGTTTATCAGTTCGAGAGAACTGCTGACCATGGTATTTATTGCAAATGTGTCCCGACGATTTTTATTTTATTGTGTGTCGCTGAATACTTTATCTGGAAGGCAATTCAAAAATGTTTTCATTTCATTTTTGAATTGCCTTCCAGATAAAGTTTTTTAATTGGCTACTAAAAATAAGTTAATTTACGCCAGGCGCTACACGGAGAGAACGAAACACCTCCACTCACTGCGTATGACACGAATGGTTGGTGTTTATCGAGAAAAAAAGCTGTTAACACCTCTAAGTGTCGCTTACGCACGAGTCATTAGTGTTTTGCGAAACAATAAGTATGAGACATATATAAGGTCCCATTAAAATAGTTGGACAAATTTTAATACAGCGTTCAGTACGTCTAACCAAAGATATCCAAGCAAAAAAAACAATGATTAAAGTGATTTTATTTTGATCGAAAATAATAAATTGTTCGGCACCACAGCCGGCACTCTAGAATAAACCCATCCTTATGGGTAAGTACTTGCACTCGGGCGGCCAGTACTGTTAGGGCCGACACATATGGCGAGGTGTCAAACAAAAATCAACATTGTGAGCCTTAAAATAAAGTCGAAAATAAATAACCTAAGACGCGCAATTTGAAAACAGGCTAATATTGGGGGTGAATAAACTTTCCTTGAACACATGATTATGAACCGTCTAGGTACGAAAAGAAAAGATTCTAATTTCCCATCACACTTTACCAGGCTTTGGACTGTCTAATTGCGTGCTGAACTGTTATCAAAGTATTAAAGCAAATGCAGAAAGTTGTAAACAAACAAGCGCGCAGTGGATACAATGTAGTGTTATGAATCTTTTTTATTTATTTAAAGTTCGATAACAGTAAAACACTGAATCAGTCATGGTTAAAAATTAGAATCAGCCCTATTTACAATAATTAATATAAATACTACTTACTCTACGACGATAGGTGGATAGGTACGTAATTACATTCATTGTTGAACGTGCCTACCGTTTTGAGCGATGCACTTGCGAGCGCGTTTAATTTCTTTGCACTATTAAAAGAGTGTCACTTTCACTTTTTATTGTTTCAAATGCGAGGGTGATTCGCGTACATAGCTCATTCACGCTGGCTATTAAGTGTCCATTTTCACCGTACAATAAATCTTTAGCACGACCCCAGAAATAAAAATCAAGCGGAGTCAAGTCCAGGCTCCTAGCAGGCCACGGGACAGGACCACCCCGACCAATCCACCGGTCTCCGAACCGAGAATTGAGATAGTCTCTTACGTTTCCAGCGAAGTGTGCTGGCGCGCCATCATGCTGGAAGTAGAGGTCACGCCAGACTACCAGGGGTACATCTTCTAACATTGTTTCAACATCGTTACGTAACAAGTCTATGTACGTATTATTGTTTAAACGGTTAAGAAACAGGCCCTAAAACTTTATTGTCTAGCACTCCTACCCACACATTTACACTAAACCGTGTTTGGTAATAATCCGGTCTCACTTTATTTGGGTTAATAGTTGTCCAGTAATGGGAATTATGTATGTTAAATAACCCAACACGTGTAAAAGTACATTCATCAGTCCAGAGAATGTGACGTTGGGGTTGTTGCAGTAGCCACCTACAAAATGTTAATTTGTTCAGTTCTTGCACACGAGTGCAATGATATGGGTGGTGGCCTTTATCACGAAGGAGCTTCTTCCACACGTAAAAATCGCTGACGTTGAATACACGACCGGCATCGGCAGTGCTCGCCGTGGGGTGTATTCTAAAGAAATCTAAAACGTCTTCTTCAAGGCGCACCGGATAGCGCGGTCTTCCTGCGTCAACCGCTGGTGGCATGAAGGTGCCACATTCACGATGGCGCTGTACTGCTCTCAGGATTATGGTGAGGCTCGGCCGCCTTCCAAATCTTTCTTGATAAAGGATTTGGGCTTGTCGTAAGCTTTCGTTGCACTCACGATAACACAGGACCATTTCCAAGTATTCTTGGTTGCTGTACGCGTAATAAGGCATTGTTGTCGATTGTGATAACTACGTAACAACACACACGCAGACTTTCATGTAACATGTTCTGTTGGCTCGGTTGCGCGACGAAAACTGAAATGGCTTCATTGTCAATTTGTCATATTTTACGTCAGCGGCCCTTCGCCCCGGGCATCCCCGCGGTGAAGGGCTATGTTAGAGTGAGATGGCATGAGTTGAACAATGAAACCGGCGGGTGGTGACATGGCCACGTGCGCCTGGACCATTATTTCGTAGAATCAGAATTTATGAGATAGCAGACATGGATGTGTTTATGCATTGGGTAACCAAAATGTTTAGTGCATTTTCGCTAACTGATTTTTTTTTTTTTTAAAGTATCTAATGCATTTTTCTTATTTTTTTTTTACCATTGTCCTTATTTTGGTGGTCTGAATGATTTGTAAAAGTTTGTCCACCTATTTTAATGGGACCTTATATATGAGACACGAGGCAGTGTTGTGTGCGCGCTACTGTGTGATATCCAGACACGAAAGGTTCGTGCGCTGTCCCGTTCGCAAGGAAAATATTTAAAGAACGAAACAGCGTTGAATGCGCACTATTGTCTGTGGTCTGTGTTTGTGGTTTCGTGCGACGCGACGCACCAAAATTTGTATACCATTACGCTGACTTATTTGTGGAAAAAGAACTATAGTTCACGACTAAAATCATAAAAGCGTGTTTAACATGCGTTTATTATTCGTTACATGTAAGTACCTATGTGAGAATTAATAACACGTTCCGATCATGTACAGACACCAGCACATCAAGTTACTACAATCTGTCAGATTTCTTTAATAGATTTTCAACTTTATCGCTAAAGCATAAGGTTCAAAGTTGATTAGGAAGATCTGACAGTTTCGGGTAGCTTGATGTGCTGGCGTCTGTACAAATATGATATTTTCACAAGTTCTCATGAAAACCACTCAAAATTTGATGAAAAAATTGTTCCGAGATATCTTTCGAAATTTGAATATTCATGTTCTGTTTCTTTCCGTTGATAAGTTGCTATAGCTTTGTGAAATGGTCCAAGAGATTAATGTGATAACAATAATTGTTTATGCAAATGTAAAAATGTGTTGATACAATACATTAAAACAAGCTGCCATGGAGTTTCCTTGTCCTTCCTTCTCCATGATGACTTAGTTTTTGAACTGACAACTAGTTTTCTCATTATCCTATTTAACTGGCAAGCCTAATTGAAATAAATGCCTAGTCTTGTCTTTCTGTGCTTTTCTTTATAAAACCCTTTCCCTACACACCATATTCACAGGTACTTCATACACAGTGAATAACTAGTAACCATTCTGACACTCAAAGCTTGCTAATTATGCTGATATTATATGACACGCGCAACATTAACACTGTCCTACGCACGAAACATTCAGGCGCAGCCGAGACACAGTGGCGCGTACGCAACACTGCATAAATGTCTCATCAATTTTTGCGTAGATTCCACTGGCTATCGCGTAAAACCAACGGCTCGTGCGTAAGCGTTACTCAGTGGCGTCTACCGGCTTTTTTCCGAAAAAACACGAATCATTGGTGTTTCGTTCTCTCCGTGTAATTTAAGGTCTAAAACATACACAATTAAGCGACGTAAGGCAGCAGGCGTGGAACAGGCGTGGCGCAGGCGTGCGCCGCTTCAAAACGATTTCATACAAAAGTATGCAGGCGACGTTTTTGAATTATACTGAAGCGACGCGGCGCAGACACGCCGTTTCGTTGCCTGCGCCGCGTCGCTAGCAGTCGGTTCTCGGTGAGTCACGCAAGGATCATGTCGCTTGTGATACGGTATGCTCAGTATTTACCATCCCAAAAAATGATATTGATTTTAATGTACAGTTCTGCGAGTTAGTGGAACAATATCCAGCCCTTTACGATTATACCAAGCCGGAGTACAGTATAGAATATAAAATGCATATTTTTATTATCATCATTATCTCTCTATAAAATGCCGCATCTGAACGTTTCTTGCCTGTTCCACGCCTCTTCTGATATAATTCAAATCGCGTCTGCGCCGTATCTGTCCCACGCCTGCGCTGCGCCTGCCCCGTGCCTTCGCCTTAAGTCGCTTGTGTGTGTTTTAGGCATAGAGAGTGGTTATAATAGTCTTTGGTTTTAGGCCTTACAGGACTAAACTAATATTTATCTTCTGTCCTTTTCTTAATGAAATAGAAAGAAAAAGATGCAATGAACTTAAACGTTTAGTTTGTGAACAAGGGAAACGGCGCCAATGTCCACCACGGACCAAATAGGGGGTCACATACGGCATTGCCGACACTTAATGGGATCATCGTAATTGATCGTATAATTATTTCATTAATAAAAAATAAAAATAAATTATAGGTACTTAATTCATTTTATCCCAAGAAAATAACAATGGCTGACAAGTTGAGTTTGACTGTTATTAGATAGGTTGACTGTAATGCAATGCAGTTCAGGACAATAATTGCGTAACACACTCAATTTGAATAATTTTGAAGCATATTGCTAATCCATTGCTCCATATGTTAGAAAAATGTGTCTGCTCAACAACGTAAATAACGCAATGAATGTTGTTGAACTGCAAAATGAAACCCATTGCTATTGATAGTGAGTTACGCAATTACCTTGCTGGTTAAGAGGACCGTCTGCGGTACTGTTTGTCAACCAAAAAGCGTCACTCCCAGAGATGGGTTAATACCTGGCATATTGGGCACATTTAATAAGCGCCGGATAAATGCCCGTAAACGCCCAACAAATGCCTTTTGCCTGGTCAAAAACTTTTAACTGAACTTTTATTACATTTTTCATTCAAATAGCTATATTTGAGTGTGCAGAAAAGATTAAGTGGTCCCAATAGCGACTTCATTAAAAAAAAAAAAAATCCTCATCCGAAAATACCCCATATATGTATGTTCCGTGATTTTTGATAGTTTAGGAGATATGATTTTTTTTTTTAATTTAGTGGGGAATATCTTCGGGGACATCTTTAAAAATGTATTGCTTTTTTTCGACAAGCCCTTTTATTATTTTTTATGCGATGGGACTATCATGAATAAATATTATATAAAAAATTATCCTTTCATGTATTGGGTTGGCACAAAAGTAATGAGGCACTCTACAAAACTCCATAAATTTCCTTTTTCTGGTTATTTGTTTTCGATAATATTTTAGAATGTTGTAGAATATTCTAGGTACTCGCGATCGGTTTAGTCAGTTTGAAGAAAAATGGACGAGCGACAAGTTCGAACACTATACTTATACGAGTACTTGCTAGGCCACAGTGCGCGGGCTGCGGCTGACAATATCAACCCAGCTCACCAAACTATCTGCTGCTATCAAGAAAAAACGACGAACACGAGTCAATGTAGTTTTACTACACGATAACGCTCGACCTCACGTCGCATCTGCCGTTCGCCAACAGTTGGAGAGAGAACTTGGGCTGGGAGACGATACCCCACCCACCTTATTGCAAAGATCTCGCCCCATCAGACTGCCATTTCTTTAGAGCCCAGAAACAACATTTGCGGGATAAACAATTTAATGATTTCTCTGATGTAGAAGTTTAGTTGAACAACTTTTTCGAGGCACAGCCATCAGTTCTGGGCGAAAGGCATCCAAACTTTGCCGGATCGTTGGCAAGAAGTCTTAGTTTTTGTATTGTAATAATAATAAATAATATAAAACGTAACATATCAGGTGTGTTTTGCGAATTGCATAATGGACAAATACATCGAACAGAAAGTTGTTCTTTAATTTTGCACGGCCAATAGAATTTCGTGTTAGGAGTCACTGAAAATTTTACAGAAGGCTTAAGGTGAATCGACTTTTTCAAAAACACGTGCTTATGAGTGGTACATACAAAGCGTTCAAAAGCGGTCTTGACGTGATGGAAGATTTGCCTCGCTCTGGTAGGCCATCAACGTCTGCAACTGAAGTTAACATTGCAAAAGTGAAGGAAATAGTGACTGAAAATCCTCATTCAAGTTTTAGAGAGATAGCCGCCGAACTTTCTGTGTCTCTCGAGTCGATCCGTGCCATTTTAAATAATCACTTGGGTATGAAACATGTTGCCGCTCGGCTAGTCCCAAAAGACCTGAATTTTCGCTAAATACTCAATCGCAAAATACTGGTGATACTGGTATTCAGCTGCATCCGGTTAGACTGGAAGCCGACCCCAACATAGTTGGGAAAGGCTAGGCAGATGATGATGACTCAATCGCATAAGAGTCGCTGAAGACATGCTAGAACGAGTCAATTCCGACCAAACATTCATGAAACGCATTGTTACTGGTGACGAGACGTGGGTTTAAGAGTCTAACATGCAAACTAGTGAACAAGCTTCGGAGTGGCGCCTTCCAACTGAACCGAAACCGAAAAATTCACGTCAAAGTCGATCAAAAGTCAGTCATGTTTACGGTTTTCTTTGACTACCGCGGTGTTGTGCACTCGGAATTCTTTCCGAAAGGTCAAACGGTAAATAAAGAATACTATTTGAGCGTTGAGCGCCGTTTAAGAGAGCTAAATAGACGAAAAACAAAGCTAGATTTCTGGAAAGAAAAGTCTTGGATTTTGCACCACGATAATGCGCCTTCGCACAAGGCCATAATTGTGAAGGAATTTTTGACCAAAACTCAACAATTACCATCGAGCAACCACCTTATTCACCTGTAATGGCTCCAGCCAACTTCTTCCTTTTTCTTAAACTCAAATTAAAACTTCGTGGCACCCGTTTTCATTCGGTAGAAGACAACACCGATTTGCGGCGAGAACTGAACTCAATTCCGGAAAAAGTGTTTAAAAAATGTTTTGATGATTAGATTATTCGTTGGCGTAAGTTTATCGTTTCTAAAGGAGCATACATTGAAGGTGATAAAATAAATTTGGATGAAAAACTACCATTTTGTGTATTATTGATCTTTTCCCGGTACTTTTTTGGCGTAGTAGTATATTATTACGTACAAAGACTATTGTAGGATCAAAGCCAATTACAAGACCACTTCATTTTTCAATTAACGAGAGTTAAAATTATATTTTCTATAATTACCTATTCGAATTTTCAACTGTGATTTTTTAACAAGACTGAATGTTTGACTAAAATTTTAAATATATATATAAAACTAGCGACCCGCCCCGGCTTCGCACGGGTGCAGTGGAGAAACTGATAATTTTAGAGCCACTATTTCTCGTAAAAAGTATAGGATAAAAAATGGTTATTGTGGGTTATCCCTAAGAGATAGACATATACCATCGCGGACTTTTTTGTAGACCTTTTTAAGGTGTACAATACTGTAGTACATTATTTTGATCTATCTCGACGGGTTCAGCCAGCGTTTACAATGTAAGGGCAAAAAAATGTGTTTATTTACGACATCACATTAGAAACATCTAAAATGATCAGTGTTTCTCTACTATATTATGCATGTATTATACATATAAACCTTCTTCTTGAATTACTCTATCTATTAAAAAAACTGCATCAAAATCCGTTGCGTAGTTTTAAAGATCTAAGCATATATAGGGACAGACAGACAGGGAAGCGACTTTGTTTTATACTATGTAGTGATATTGACATTAAGTTACAAAACAAAGTTATTCGTTTTTGTGCCCTGTGATCGGGCATTTATTTGGGCGTAAACTCGTTTATGCCCATTTTGTACACATTTGTTTTTGCCCTCGACCCATCACTAATCACTCCTACTAGTTAGTACCTACCTAGGAAATGTTAGGTAGGTGTATCTTTTGTGTAGGTACACAAACTGCCGGTCGATTCTGGAAAAATCTCACCGTGATAACTAAGGTGAAGTGAGCTTATAGTGAGCTGTGAGTCATGCTGATGATAGGGATTGACACTATTGACGACTCACTACACGCTCACTTCACCCAAGTTTTCACGGTGAGATGGTCACAGAATCGCACGGCGGAACAACAATGAGTAGGTATAAAAAAAAAAACATTATTATTATGATGTACTTTAATGAGAATTGAATGTGAATAAACATGCCTTAGGTACTTACTATATACACATAGAAACAAGCGAGTTGACATCAAGAATATATTATTATCGTCGTATTATTAGTATTATCGGTCGTCTCATTTTAACTGTATAACTAATACACAAATCACATTGATTTTTTTTTAATCTAAGATGGTACGTATCATAAACAATATTTTGCATTAGGAATTATTCGGTAGCAGCTCACAATGTGGCACTTGGCTCGCCTCCTAATTACATAAGATAAAAATATGCGTAGCTACCATACCAATAATAATAGGTACAGCACACTACTTGACTGTCTATCCTTTCTTTTATACAGGATAGGTACACCAGATCATAAATCTACATGTATAATATTATTATCTACCTATGAGACAAATGGAACCTACAATATTTAATCATACTTTGCTAACATTAATGTTACTTCTTAATCAAGTCTCAAATGAAATAATTTTCAACATCGGGAATAACAATCAATTAGCTTTATCCAAGTCAAGTATTGTTTTTAGTTTACCCTAGAGGTCAATACGGAGAAATGCTCATTCAAACAGTACTAAAAAACGTCCAATACGGTGCGTAGTTTTACTATTGTATCTACGAGGAATCACACGGGAATGTACATTGATAAATTAACTTCAAAAGACACGACGACGAGATAAACACCTATACTATTTTAAAAATGCATTGAATTACATAAATTGCCTATTAATTAGCTTCTGCTCGCGACTTCCGTTCGCGTGGAAGTCAACTTAGGGCCGGCGCTCACTGCCGCGGCGCTCACTGCCGCGGCATACTGCAACATGCCGCAGCGCACAATTGCATCCCGCGAGACGTAATGGGTCACTTTGTGTCGACTGTGTCGAGGAATTATGATTGCTAAGTTAGTTGAAATATGGTTGAAACTTGTGCAGCGGTCATTTCGGTTAATGTGGTCCGGTCGGTGCCAGAGTGGCTGGGTTTTCAGTACGATGCCACGGCATGCCGCGGGATGCCGTAGCGCAACCTGCCGTGCCATGCCGGCAGTGAGCGCCGGCCCTTAGGGTGCATATTTCAACTAACTTAGCAATCATAATTCAAAGTGACCCATTACGTCTCGCGGAATGCAATGGCGCGCTGCGGCATGCTGCAGTATGCCGCGGCGCGTCGCGGCATCGTGGTATCGAAATAAAGTAACATGAATTCTAAACTCATTGAAATAAGATTCAAAATAACTTGATTAGTAATAAAATCCTTTGCCGTGCCATGCCGGCAGTGAGCACCGGCGCTAACACTACACTAATTCAAAAAGTTTTGTTCGTTTTAGTCTCGCGCGCGATCTGTACGTCCGTTCACAATAGTAGTCAAACATAAAATGAATGCCCAACGGAGTGCCGCTCTTAGGTTGAGGAGGCCCATTTCTCTCGACACTTCTTCGGCCGCGCCGCCACTAGACTCCTGCTGGGACTGCTGGCGAGAACGCAGCATTAAGTAAGCCTTGTTCCTTGTGCCCTAAAAAATAAGTAAAATAGAAACAGTTACAAACTAAGTTTTTTATGTTCAAAAATAATATTGTATGTATTTTCTTTTTTTTAAATTGCTTAATACCTACTTGTCTAGTTTCAGATACAGTCACGGAAAAACTGACAAGAAATCAAAAAATTTAAAGGTAAAGTTATTCCCAGGTAATAAGGTTAAGGTAATTTTAAATGAGCCCAGTACCGGCAGTACTATTATAGGGTCGATCAGGACGAAAACTGAAATGATTTTTAGATTTTTTATTTGAGACATGGGTTTTGATTTCTCATTGCATAAAATCATTTTTTTGAAAAATATGCTTCGCACAAGGTGTACGTTACTTCAGCAGGAAAGTAGCTCCTAGAGTGATTTGAGTGGAACGTATATTTTGTGCGTAATCTGCTGTGAATGTGCGCAAAATAAAACAATTGTGCGCTTTGTCCAAGTCACTATTGACACTTCACTTCTCCTAACTTTTCACGTGTCATCCTCTCCAGCACGACCATGGATGATTACCTTAATTTTAATGCGGTACATATTCATGAAAAAGTGTGTACTTTATTGTACTAACGACTTTAAAAAATGTTCTCACATAATATGTGAATACCTACATTTTTTAAAGTTATATTATTATTATATATTGTTAGTTTTCACAGTGCTATTTCTAAAGAATAGATCGGCAGTAGCATGCAGTGCCAATTTCACCAATAAAACTGAACGCGATCAGCACATCCAAATTGGGTTCAAGAGCTGTCAGTGCCAATACTGTCAATATCGCGTTCAGTTACATTAGTGTAATCCGCCCATAATTCCGCCATGCAGCCCGATCTTTAAAAAATACCTCGCCCTGTAAACGTTTAAGAGGGTTTATCCCTTACAGCCATGTTGGAGATTCATAATTGATGATTTCCGACGGACAATAAAACCATAATGTGTTTAATTTATAGATAAGATATTGACGTCATATTATTGGGAATTTTATAATCTAGTGCATGGCTGAAAAATATTTTCAATTTTTTGTATAGTTTTCTCATCAGAACCGTTTTTATGCAAGCCTTTTTTCAAACTAGCGATCGACGGTCTAAGCAGATGCGAGATATTAGTAAAACCGTATACGACAAACATATAACAACATTACATTATAAAAAATAATAACATTTATTAGTGCATGGCTGAAAAAAAAACACGATTACTGTAAGTTTTCATTCAAGAAAAGTATATTCAAAAGTATCAATTGTAGCCACTTTTCGAGATATTAAACGTGTTAGTTTATGATGAAATCTGAAATATTTATATTTTCTTTTAGACCTAGTAAATTAAGACATTTATGTTCTAAAACATGGTTCAAATATTTTTTTAATAACTTATATGTTTATTTTACTATGAATTATTTAGTATTGCTAGAGCGGCGCGCTGAGCGGTGGCATGAATCCGCGCCGATTATATAGCAATACTAAATAATTCATAGTAAAATAAACATATAAGTTATCAAAAAAATATTTGAACCATGTTTTAGAACATAAATGTCTTAATTTACTAGGTCTAAAAGAAAATATAAATATTTCAGATTTCATCCTAAACTAACACGTTTAATATCTCGAAAAGTGGCTACAATTGACACTTTTGAATATACTTTTCTTGAATGAAAACTTACAGTAATCGTGTTTTTTTTTCAGCCATGCACTAATAAATGTTATTATTTTTTATAAAGTAATGTTGTTATAAGTTTGTCGTATACGGTTTTACTAATATCTCGCATCTGCTTAGACCGTCGATCGCTAGTTTGAAAAAAGGCTTGCATAAAAACGGTTCTGATGAGAAAACTATACAAAAAATTGAAAATGTTTTTCAGCCATGCACTAGATTATAAAATTCCCAATAATATGACGTCAATATCTCATCTATAAATTAAACACATTATGGTTTTATTGTCCGTCGGAAATCATCAATTTTGAATCTTCAACATGACTCTCAGGGATAAACCCTCTTAACACTCTCAGCGCCATGTGGTCCGCCGGCCGGCCACATAGCCCGCTTCTCTAGAAAATCGCGGCGCTGAGAGTGTTAATATTTTAATTATTTTATTTTATCCTACCTAAGTGCCCGACGCATGCATGGCAAACAATTGTTTGCACAACGCGGCGCATTGCTGTCCCTTCGCAGGCATCGTAACTTTAAAGGTCCATCTGTAAAAAAAAAATAGAATAAATTACTTAAACAATTTTTTATTATATTAGGTAGGTACGTAGGTACCTACATACTACCTTGTCTTTTCCCCCAAAGTCCAGGTGCCTTTTGAAGGCGTCCTCCGTAAACAAAAAAAAGGTACCTATTACCTATGTAAAAAAAATTGGCCAAGTCCTTGTCGAACCATGTAGAATGAAGTAGTTCGATATAATAAATATCCCCAAGAATAAACATATCATTTTCTCCCATACATTCCAACTGCAAATGTAAGTTTGTACGCACAATTTTGAGAGATTTACATTTAGCTTTAAAATCCCCCATGATAACGATGTGAGCCTAGTAGTGGAATGCAAGTCCGTATAGATGTCCTCGAATATTTACTCTACTTGGTTATCCGAGTGGGCCGAAGTCGGTGAGTAAACCTAAACCCACTTGAGGCTATACCTCTCGGTTAGCTTCACTATTTATTTATTTATCCTCCTACTGGAACGCCATAGACAGCAATTACTCCAACGGAGCAAAAATTTACTTAATATCCTGTTTCCCATTCATACTATGTGGTAGTACGCTACCTTGGGACTTCCACAACGTTGTCACAAAGGGATTAGTTTACCATTAACATAACTCCACCTTAGGGTAGCTGGTCTCCCTCTCGAAAAAACAAAAGGTGGCCCAGTTTAAGGATTACTGTGTCGTCCCTCTCTCTTCGGAATCCACTCAACCCAAAAATGTGCCAAAGGTATATAAAAAAATTTGGCACATTTTTGGGTTGAGTGGTTGGAGGTATACAACCATTTATTATAAAATTATTTAAAAAAATATTTGAGGATAGTGTAAAAAAGTGTAAGCCCTTGCGTTTGATATGTCACACGGTTAATTTGCAAAACTTATTTTTTTAATTTTCTTAACTGCCTCCCAACCAAAAGTGACATTAAAAATTTATTTATTTACGTTACTTGTCTGTGTTTGGGTTACATAAATAAGGACATGGAATTTACAACTGATAATATTAGAAATCCCACCACAGCTTTCGTTACCTACTTGGCAAATCTTTGCACAAAATATTTCAATTTAAAAGATTATTTTTTGATACAAGTATTCGGGAAGGTCTTTATGTGGTCAGTTCTGGAAATAAGATGGTGATTGAGATATGCTTATTGATTCCAAGAGTATTTTTAGAATATATTGTATCAAAACTGTAAGTATTTAAAGCGTATTGAATAATAACTACAGTTATGAACATGATATTTAATAACTGATTCATGTATCAATTTCATTTTTAAACAAATAAATAAGTCTAGTCTTTAAAGTATACAACGTGTAACGTTAAATGCGCAAAACCTCTTAAGGGGTCATTGTACTCATCATTATGAACAACTTTTACTATGGGACCAAACCTGAAATCGCGAAAAAAAAATCAGCTGTTCCCTACATTTATGTTCGCATAACTCGTCAAAATGTAGGGAACAGCTAATTTTTTTTTCGCGATTTCCGGTTTGGTCCCATAGTAAAAGTTGTTCATAATGATGAGTACAATGACCCCTTAAGAGGTTTTGCGCATTTAACGTTACACATTGTATAATGGCAGCACTTTCTTTATCGTTCATAATAATTATCACTGCCCGTCAATGGCGCCGTTCATTTCATTAAGAAAAGGACACTGTAAACTTCCATCCACTGCATATCACCATCAATCAATTGGTGACCTTGAAAATTCACATAAAATGTCAGTGTTTTTTTTTGCGAATACAGTGTGACGGTAAAAAAGAAAAATGGAGTCAGTGGTTACCATTTTGGTGTTATAGTTTCAATAATGCTGTTTATACGGAAACAAAGTACACTCCTTCCGAACCTGCAGGGTAATTGCGTAACACACTATCAGTAGCAATGGGTTTCATTTTGACAGTTCAACAACATTCATTGCGTTATTTACGTTGTTGAGCAGACACATTTTTCGAACATATGGAGCAATGGATTAGCAATATGCTTCAAAATGATTCCAATTGAGAGTAATAGTGTGTTACGCAATTAGGGTGCCCTATAATAATAATAATATTCCACAACTTTAACACAGCGCCATCTAGTCCCAAACTAAGCAGAGCTTGTGTTATGAGTACTAGACAACTGATAAACATACATATATATTTCTAAATACATACATATTATAGATAAATTACACTCAGACAAAGAACAAATGATCGTGCTCATCACACAAACATTTGTCCTAGGTGGGAATCGAACCCACGACCTTGGGCATAGCAGTCAGGGCCACTGACCACTAGACCAACAGGCCTGTCAATCGATTCGAGTGAAGGATCTTATGGGCCTTCACCAAGTTTTACGACAAACAAAAATATACAGGGTTTTGAAACACTTTTATTTGCTTCATAATATCTACTTACGTTTTGTTTAATTTGTGTCTATTTCTGATCTATAATATTGATCGACTAAAATATTGACTATATTGATCGACTAAAATAGTGACTATAATATTGATCGACTAAAAGATACTCCTGTTTCGAGAGAATTTGAAGACTTACTACGGAGCTTTAACTTAAAATTTGCAATAAATGAACCAACTCGTTTGCAAAGCAAAACGTGCATTGACAACATTGCTCATAATATAAGAGGCTGTAAACAAAGTGTCTTAGAACTAGCACTGTCTGATCATACAGCACAAATACTATCATGTCCTGTTAAGAAAACGTACTCAATAACCCACTGGTACACATTTAGAAGAGACTATAGCAACGAAAATGTTGAAAAATTTATTAATTGTTTAAAAGCCCTGACTTTTAGTGATTGCTACGGTAAACGTGACCCAAATGCTGCTTTTGAAGAATTTCATAAACTATTTAAACTTTTTTATGACCTCTGCTTTCCGAACATAAAAATTAAGGTTCCAATTATACGAAATACTAAATGGCTCAGTAAAGGATTAAAAATATGTTCCCTCCGTAAAAGAATACTACTTAAAACATATCGACTATCAGGTAATAATAGAGATAAAAGTGATTTTAAGAAATATGCAAAAAAGTTTAAAAGTATCATAAAACTCACTCAAAGGTCGCAAAACAACTATCATATCCAAACAGCCACAAATAAGTCTAAAGCAGTGTGGCAAATAATCAATAAACACAAAAACAATAACCCCCCTGAAAAAATTAATAGAATAAAATATAATAACAAACTTATAACTGCTCCTGATACTATAGCACAGACGTTCAACAACTTTTTTATAGATAGCATTTCAAAAATAACGAATAATACAATAAACTACTCTAATATTCTAACCTATAACAAACCAAACTCCTGTTTCTTAGCACCAGTTACCCATTACGATGTTGTCCAAATAATCATGACATTAAAAAACACGAATAGTACAGGTTGTGATGGAATCTCCACAAAAATAATAAAGCGTGTAGTATACGAAATTACTCCTATCATCACCTACATAATAAATCAATGTCTTGAAGAAGGAATTTTCCCGACATATTTGAAAACTACTGTAGTTACACCAATATTTAAAAAAGAAAACATGGAAGATGTACGATGTTATAGACCTATCGCTCTCATTCCAATAATGGCTAAAATATTTGAAAGAGTACTATATAATAATCTTAGTGAATACTTCGAAAAAAATAAAATAATAATAGATAATCAAGTTGGATTCAGAAAAGGGAAATCAGTTAATACAGCAATGCATCAGTTTTTACAAAAAATTATAACGGAACTAGATAAAAAAAATCAGGTCACAGCCCTATACATGGACATGACCAAAGCCTTTGATTATGTTGACCACGGACTACTACTACATAAACTAGAAACATACGGAGTTCGCGGTAAAGCACTAGAAATAATCAAATCCTATCTCACTAATAGAATACAGTTCACTGAAATAGCACAATTATGTCCATTCACAAAAACAGAAATGAAATATACATCGAGCCCAAGATTTATAAAATATGGTGTACCTCAAGGGTCAATACTAGGTCCACTACTATTTCTCATTTATATAAATGATTTACCTAATGCTATTCGGCACCCTATGGTTTTATTTGCAGATGACAGTACGGCTCTTTTCACAAATAATAAGAATATAAATCATGAACTAGAAGTAAATGATTCCCTATCTAAATTAATAAATTGGCTTACAATAAATAATCTAAAAATAAATCTTACAAAAACCCAATACATGAATTTCAAGAATAAAAACGCAAAATCAATTCCATTATCTATTGAGTACAATAAAGCAACTGTATCTGAAGTTACAAGTACAAAATTTCTAGGTATCTATATAGATTCAAATATGTCATGGAAAACACATGTAAATAGTGTATGTAGTAAATTAAATCAATTCTCTTATGCCCTCTACATGCTCAAAAAAGTGTCTAACCAAACCACACTACTTAGTGCTTATCATGCCTATGTGGGATCCACTCTATCTTATGGGATACTATATTGGGGATACTCAACTGATAAAGAAATTGCGTTCAAGGCACAAAAAAAGTGTATTAGATCAATATGTGGGATACACCAAACAGATTCATGTAAACCTCATTTCATAAACCTCAAATTATTAACCCTACCTGCTCTATATATCTACGCGGCCTCAATTTTAGTCAAATCAAACATCAATACATATGACACATTAACAAGCAGTAGACTTAAAAATACATTACGCTATAAAACATCCCACACTGCAGTATATAGCAATAGTATTTTTAGTATGGGTATAAAAATATATAATAAGTTACCCATAGACATTAAGAGCCTTCATTCAGCTGGTATTTTTAAAAGGAAGCTAAAAGACTTCCTGATTAAAAAGGCGTATTACTCTGTAAAAGAATTCCTTGAAGAAAAATAATTATTTCATATTAAAATGATTGTGATATTTAATATAATGTGATTTAAATTATAAAAATAGTACCTATGATATAATATAAAATGTTTGAATAATGATAATTAATGTAATAAGTATAATGTAAACTGTACAACTGTAATATTGAGTAGTTATACTTTCTTTATATAGTTATAACCATTTCAATTGCAATGCCTTAACAGGCAACTAAGTTCTAAGGACCTAAACTATTGTTAACATCTCCAAAATTCTGTACACTTAGTTCGCAATAAAGAATTTGAATTTGAATTTGAATTTGAATTCTGGGCCAAGCTTGTATGGGACCGGTATCCATCCCTTTCAACTCAATCGGTCCGTTAGATTCGGAGCAAATTGACTGTGACATACTGACAGACAGATAGACAGACACACAAGTGATCCTATAAGGGTTCCGTTTTTCATTCGGACGTACGGATCCCTAAAAAAGTGTAGGTACTTACTTCGTTTGTCTTATGATATCGTAAAAGGCATCTTTTGCAGAGCTACCAACCAGTGGCGGACTAACCGGGGGGCGGAAGGGGCGGCCCGCCCCAGGCCTCCGGTCTTGGGGGGCCCCCAAATGCCTCCACGTTCCCCTGATCAAATCCTAAACAAGACTTTAAAAATGTGCTTAGTAGGTACCTACATAATTTCATCAAGATATACTTCTTGACCATTTGCATCTCGGTTGCATCATGCGAGAGGAGTCTTTCGAAACTTAAACTAATTAAAAATATCTTCGATGTAAAATGGGTCAAGAGCGACCTGTTAACCTAGCCGTGCTTTCAGTAAAAAGAGAAATTTCCAAAGAAATCGATTTGACAGAAGTTATTGAGGAGTTCAGTAAATTGAAGGCACGAAAACACATATAATATAACACGCCACAAAAAATAAAAAAAAAACTATCTTTGATTTATTTTATCAAATTTTTTTTTGTCGATCGATTCGTATTTTATTTTTCTCACCCATATCCATTCCATATTGTAGGTATGTATGTTTATTTAGCCTAAATAATTTAATTCGAATTTAAATTTCAGCTGCCAGATTTTAACGAAATAAACATAAACACTTATTTATACATACAAATGTGAACTGTATAAAACGCTTTTAAAACTATTTTTTTTTTTATCTGGGGGCCTCATTCAGCTTGGCCGCCCCGGGCCTCTGACGGGCTTAGTCCGCCACTGCTACCAACATAATGTATAGCTGTTGTGTTTTGTTAAAACTTAATTATTTTTCACACCGGCACCGCTAGCGCGATAATGACAATCCTTAACCGAAAAGGCATTAAAAAACTTTTACAAAAAAAAAAAAATCGTTTTGCTTTTTATTACGTCGATGGTGTGATAAATAGAGTAGGTATTCTACTCGGAGATAAAGGTGTCTTTGCCTTGAGCGAGCTTCAATCCCTCCTTACTCTCAGTACACAGTACCTATATAATACTCCCCACCGAACTACAGTCGTGAAAAAAGTAGACGTTCGGCGACTGCTAGTTGTCTAGGTTTTTTTTTGTGGGGTTTATAACTAATATTATATGGACTAATTTTACCTACCATCTGTCGTAGAGTCTGCCGCTCGTTTCTCTGGACGGCTGGCTCTGGCACGTGGCCTAGCTGAGGTCCTGCAATTTTTTTGTTGAATGTATTTGAGGCCACTAGACACTGAAATAACTTTTTTCATATAGCTAAGTCAAAAGAGGTACTATAACGAGCGGCCGCCGCGCCTTATTCACGCGGTAGCCGCACGGTTTCTTAGCTCATTTCATTTAATAAAACGTAATTCCCAGGAGAATAGAGCGCATTTTGCTATGCCCTCAAGTTTGATTTTCGAATTCGTTGCTTTGTCTAAAGTTCGTAGTTTGTAGTCTGTTAATCTGATCGCCCATTTTTAGTTCTCATAAAATCATCTGCTTCCAATCAATTCAATCTCCGTTTCAATCCGGTGTCAGAATACCAGTATTTTACTTGGAGCGACTGCCTGTCTGACCTCCACAACCCAGTTACTGGTTAATACGATACCCTTGGTAAGACTGGTTGTCAAGACTTTTGGGCTTCTGACTAATGACTGTCAAAGATCCACGAATGACAGCCGGGACCAACGGCTTAACGTGCTTTCCGAGGCACAGAGGGGTCTCGGTGTGTAAAGATGGTCACCCATCCACAGGCCAACCATGGCAAGCGTAGCTTAACCTGATTGATCGACCTGTGCGGTTCTTATTATTTAGCCACGGGCCCCTCTTTTTATTTCTTTCTCTAATTTTTATTCGTCATAACAAACTTTAAAAAAAAGAAGTTTGGAAAGTAGGCTTGAGTTAAGCTTACCTATAATAACAAACGTTATTTGTTACTTAGGTTTCTAGGTATAACATTGAAAAAAGGAAAAATATCTTACGGCCGTGGCGGTGGGGGCGGCGGCATTAATATCATAGGCAGCTGCAGCACATCGATAGGTACAGCAGGCAAAGGCGCAGGCAAAGGCGCTGGCATAGGCGCTGGCGCAGGCACAGGCGCTGGCGCAGGCATGGGCGCTCGCGCAGACACAGGCGCTGGCGCGGGCACAGGCGCCGACGCAGGTGCGCGTGCTGGCACAGACGCAGGCGGGTCCCCAGCTAAGAAATATCCTTTTAAAACATTAAATAATAAGTACCTACTACATTAATATAATATGGGCAGCTATGCTGGGGCATTCGGGAAGCTAAAGACGCTGATGTAATTAAGATGAAAAATAATTGCTTTTCATCATAAATAGTAAATAATAAATAATCAGCGTAGAAGTCAAAAAGTCTGGTGTTGTGATTGTGACTGAGGGGCTGTTAAACTCTCAGGCTAGGAATTAGGCCATACGCCCAATGGAAAACTCAACAACACTTAGCCACTTTGGCAAGATGAGAGAGGGATCATCCTCACGCTCAGCAGACGTGCTTGCGGCCACTTGACCAACGAGGTAGTCAGGTAGTCAACCTTTTCAATTATTCTAATAATAACATGGATTTGAAGTCAATTTCTCGGAATCAAAGCAGTAACGCAGTCTTAGAAATACTAACTCACACTCACTCAGAAAATTTGCGATATACAACTGTTGGATAACAGGGATTATTAGAACTACTTCTTATCATTTTTTCGTGTCAACCTTAATTTTAATTCGGTACATACTCATGAAAAAATGTGTACTTTATTGTACTAACGACTTTAAAAAATGTACTCACATATTACGCTATTACTATTTCTAAGTAAGCAAATTCAATAAAATTACATTTTGTATGGATACATATAATTGTTTTATTATACGACACGCACGTACTCGTATTACAATCTTATAATAATTATTAAATAGCGGCGTCAATAAAACCACATTAATATTCTTAACTTCATCGGATTTCATAACTTTTTTTTCTAAATCATCGTTAGTGTTCCCCTGATACGATTGCTTACAGTGAACCCTAAAATGGCTAAGCTAAGTGATGTCTTAAACAATATTCTAAGGTCCGGAGATGGTTCTTAGCGAGAGCGATCGCGCTCGCGCTCACACAGGTGCATGACGGGTGCATATTTTTGATATGGTTGTTAAAACAAGAATATTAAATATCCAAGGGATAATTTACATATACAAGGTGTAACGGAAAGGGGGTATCAACCCTGAAGGAGGTGAATGTGCTCATGAAACTCAACAACTTTCCCCAAAGAACATAGGTCGAAATATGAAAAAAAAATTTGGCCCTCCCATAGTAAATCAATCAGCTGGTAGTCAGTTTTGTAAGGGAGGGCCAATTTTTTTTTTCATATTTCGACCTATGTTCTTTGGGGAAAGTTGTTGAGTTTCATGAGCACATTCACCTCCTTCAGGGTTGATACCCCCTTTCCGTTACACGTTGTATTATTATTTTATTTATTTATATTTTTAATCTAATTTATATCCGGCTTTTCGAATTACGTGTTGCAAAATGTAATTTTATTGAATCTTGCCTACTTAGAAATAGTAATAGCATATCATAGTGCTATAGCTGCACCGCAAAAAAACGGGTAAATGACTGCTTAAAATTGTATATAAAATGAAGTACATTTCAGTACAATATATTTATATAACTTTTCATGTTAAAGTTGATAAAAATACCTAAAATCTATAGTGATCGTGGCAGAAAGGTTCTACCTGGCACGGCCACGGTGGATAGGTACCTATGTTACAACACCGAAAATATGTGAGTACATTTTTTAAAGTCGTTAGTACAATAAAGTACACACTTTTTCATGAATATGTACCGCATTAAAATTAAGGTAATTATCCATGGTCGTGCTGGAGAGGATGACACATTTTTTCAGCTCTAGTTTTTGAGATATAGCGATTGGCTATATTTTTGTGCTAGTTACACTTTTCATAAAACCAAGTTGTTTTTTAAACGGTTTTATTTAGCTCACCCCGTTTGTTTTATTTATTATTCTTGGGTGATATTTAGTAATTCAAATTTCACCCTCTTCCTGTCAACCGATTAATCTGAAATTTTGTATACACTTTGGATTTTGGTGACAATACAATTATGTTTATTCATTATCATTATAAATTCAAGATGGCCGCCGCTACAAAATGGCGGATAATTTATGTTTTATTAATCCCATCAATATGGGTATCAAATGAAAGGGCTCAACAAGCAGAATACAATATACTATAAAAAATTGAAATCCAAGATGGCGGCCGCTACAAAATGGCGGATAACGTAGGTTTTATCAATCCCATCAATATGGGTATCAAATGAAAGGTCTCAACAAGTAGAATACAATTTACTATGCAAAATTGAAATCTAAGATGGCCGCTGCTACCAAATGGCTGATAACAATTTTTTATTAATCCCATCAATATGGGTATCAAATGAAAGGGCTCAACAAGCAGAATACAATATACTATAAAAATTGAAATCCAAGATGGCGGCCGCTACAAAATGGCGGATAACGTAGGGTTTATCAATCCCATCAATATGGGTATCAAATGAAAGGTCTCAACAAGTAGAATACAATTTACTATGCAAAATTGAAATCTAAGATGGCTGCCGCTACCAAATGGCTGATAACAATTTTTAATTAATCCCATCAATATGGGTATCAAATGAAAGGGCTCAACAAGCAGAATACAATATACTATAAAAAATTTAAATCCAAGATGGCGGCCGCTACAAAATGGCGGATAACGTAGGTTTTATCAATCCCATCAATATGGGTATCAAATGAAAGGTCTCAACAAGTAGAATACAATTTACTATGCAAAATTGAAATCTAAGATGGCCGCCGCTACCAAATGGCTGATAACAATTTTTTATCAATCCCACCAATATGGGTATCAAATAAAAGGGCTTGACAAGAAGAATACAGTGCACTATACAACCTCAATATTTAAGATGGGCGCAGCCACCAATGGCGTATAATAATAAGATTTAAATTTAGAAATTGAATCTGTAATTTAGGTATCTGATTAATCCAGCCTGAATCCACCACCCAAGTCAAGATTTTGTATCGTGTTGAGGACTGTGTGGCGTTAGGGTGGCTAAAAATGATACGTCGTTAGCGGTACACCACCCAAGTTAAGGTGAAAGGTTAAAACGCGCCGAGAACTGTATGGCATTAGGGTGGATAAAAATGATATGTCGTTAGCGTTTTCCCCTCAAGACTCAGGCGGATCTTGTTGTACATAGCCTTGCCCCTTTGGAAATAAAAACTAAAAACTAGAAAATAAAAATAGGTAAAAAAACTTTTTAAGTTAAACGGTTTTATGTTAAACATACATTGCAATGTTTAAGATAAATGTACTAAAAACCAAAAAATAATAAAATAGATACAGTCGTGGGAATTATAAACATATGCATAGACTAGACTAAAATAAAACCGTGGGGCACGTCAATTGTCTACAAATTATCGACTTAATGTGCGATAGAAGAATCGTTTAATTCGTCGTTAAAATAGGCAGTTGGCCCGCAGACGGTGAGGAAATTACTTACTATTTTCTTGCTCATGGAAATTCCAATAGTTATACACTCCATGTAAATAAAAGAGATGTTTCAACTAGTTTATCGTTGGACATTCACACTGCTGGCTGGCGAGGTATCGTTTCACTGCTCGTAGTTTGTCTTTAATCGACAAAACATATGATAAAAGTACTACTCGCTCACCACTATGAAACCCTAAAACTCGCTTATAATCGAGCTTGCTAGCTTGTTTCCACATTCTAGCCCTACTTATCACACGTCCATCGTTGTCGGTTGAACAACTGCCTAATTATAGTGTAACATTACAAAACAAACATTTTAATCAACGATTGTAGACAATTGACGTGCCCCACGGTTTTATTTTAGTCTAGTCTATGCATATGTTTATAATTCCCACGACTGTATCTATTTTATTATTTTTTGGTTTTTAGTACATTTATCTTAAACATTGCAATGTATGTTTAACATAAAACCGTTTAACTTAAAAAGTTTTTTTACCTATTTTTATTTAAGTATTTTTTTTACAATGTCCACGTCGCGAAATATCTGTAAAAATCCCAACTAGTTCTGTAACATTTGTGGTCAATATACATTAAATAAATGTAGACTAAGTGTGTCAGAGTTCGTAAAACGGGTTTATTTTGATTACTTTGGATTTCTGAAAGCTCAGCACAGGGACCTTGGCCCTTCTAAAAAGCACCGGAGATTTAGTTTCACGTTTAAAGCAACATAACCTCTGTAAATTAGCACGACTCCAACCTGCGCTTGGCTGCGCTCCCCCAGCTGATACTGAAACGAAAACCGAGTGGGGTAAACCACTGTGCTTACATTACTATGGAATATCTACAAAAAGATCGCGCGTTTCGAATCACTAGCCAAATGTCTCAAATTACGTTTTTAAAATCGGTCACTGAAAATAAAATCGCTAGTGCGTGCACTTAAATAGAAATCTATACGTTACATTGTAAGCGGTTTCGAACCGCTTGCGTTTAATCACAGTGCTTGCTAAGCCTAAGACCTTCTTCTACAACATGTCCCAGAATTAACGCACACCACCAAACACCCCGATTGGTGTTATTGTTTGCGTTGAAGCATCATACACAAAGTAACATGCGTAAAACCGTGCGGGCGACTATGAACATTGAGATGTTACTGGACTTATGGCCTTTGACTGTAAGTACCTACATATTTACAAAAAAGTACCTCCAAGTCTTGGGTTCCGCTGACCTATCGACACCACTAGCCGGTGACCCGGTCGCGGTCGCGGCAGCTGGATTTGCAGTGCCGCCACCTGGCAAAGCGGTGGCGTCGGTGGAAGCGGCGGCTCGGCCGCCTGGCGACGCGGTGATGCCGGTGGAAGTGGCGGCTCGGCCGCCTGACGACGCGGTGACGTCGGTGGAAGCGGCGGCTCGGCCGCCTGACGACGCGATGACGTGGATGGAAGCGGCGGCTCAGCCATCTGGTATCTTGGTGGCGTCGGTGGAAGCGGCGGATTGGTCATATGGCTAGGCGGGGGCGTCGGTGGAAGCGGTAGATCTGCCATCTGCCGACACGGTGACATCAGTGGAAGCGGCGGCACGGCTATATGGCGACGTAGTGGCGTCGGTGGAAGCGGCAACTCGGCCATCTGAGGATATGGTGGCGTTGGTGGAAGTGGTGGGTCTGCCATCTGCCGAGGCGGCGACGTCGGTGGAAGCGGCGGCTCGGCCATCAGGGGACGCGGTGGCGTCGGTGGAAGTGGCGGGTCTACCATATGGCGACGCGGTGACGTCGGTGGAAGCGGCGGCTCCGCCGTCTGGCGACGCGGTGACGGCGGTGGAGGCGGCACGACCAAGATCCGCCTTAAATCCGGCAGCGATGCTGGCACCCGCGGAGGTAAACACTGCCTTAAATAGAATAATAATTATAATATACTTTTTTTCATTGTTACAAAGATGACCCGAAAATTATTTCCTAATAAATTTATCTGTAACTGACTGTGTATCTTGACAGATAGTTTTTTTAGAGATCGGCCGAAAGTGGTTTGAACCGAATACGAACTTCGGCAGAATATTCCTTAAAATTAAAATATTCGGTCGAACTTCGGTTATTTTCACAACGCTTTCTTGAGAGTGACACGTCGTATGTTGTGTAAAGGACATGGATTTTTTCTGGCCTACGAACAAAAAGTTGATAGTATTTCAAAAATAACTGATAATATTTGAAATCTCACCACACCTTTCGTTACTTGGCAAATATTTGCAGAAATATTTCAATTTAAAAGATTATTATTTTGATTCTAGTATTCGATGTCTTTATTTTGCCAGTTTTGGAAATAAGATGGTAATTGGGACATGCTTATTGTAAGAATTTATATGATTTCACAAGTATTTTTACAATATAGAATATCAAAACTACATTGAAAGCGTATTTAATAACTACACATGATTATGAACATGATATTTAATAATTGATTAATGGGTCAGTGAAAGTTGTGGAATATTATTATATTATTATTAAGTATTATATTAATGTGTCAATGTGAACATCTAAAGGCTTGTTAGTGGCAAGAAAATGACGTGAATAAATAATATTTTATAAATATTGTAAACTATAAACTACGTTTTATTCACCTTACTTAATCAAGAATAAATAGGTTTTCTAATCATTGTCGATAGTGAAACACCGTTTGAAAAACCCATCCTTACAAAGTGGCTAGTTGTCAGTGCGCACAACGCCACGAACTTGTATAGAAGTAAATCTGTGACTTCATAAGCGGACGGGTTTCAAGGTCATAGTGACTTTGTGCATTTTAGTGTAGTGCAATGTTTACATCTTGCGTTGGCGCACGTGTTCTTACAAAAAAATGAGTGACGGTGAATATGACGAATTATTGCGAGTTTTACAAGATGTAGAGTTATACAAGATTCATCATAAGATAAAGTTTGTGAATAATCAGAATTTTGAAATAGTTCGTCGTCTTGACATTCCGTTAAGTCGTCAACTTCCGTTTCAGGAATGTACTTCCGTTTCCTATTAGTTTCTAAAAACAAGAAAAATCATTGCTAGTATTTTGCAACACCTATACCCCTACCATTAAAAAAAATATCTGTAACATCTGCGTAAAACAGTCACTTACCCTCCATTTTAATTAAAAAAAAACACGTAGAAAACCACGTATTCTAGCTTCTATTGATTGTATTTGGTTCTATTTGTTGTAAGTAAAGGAAATAAATTATGCATGAATCGGTTGAGGTTATGCACGTGTAACTCGACCACAGTGAATAGAAAAAAGAAAAATACCAGACATCGACATCTAGACATCCTTATATCAGAAAGGATTTTGACGTGCCTCGAGCGCCAACGACTTGATATGAAGTAGAAGGATTACATTTGGAGACAAATAGGGATGTGCCTTCTAGAACACACGTCTAATAAATTTACAATTCTTTTCTTTTATTATGAGAAATATATCCAGGTTTTCATATTGATTTTTTTTTATGAAATAAAAGAAAACATGAAAATACGGTATCAGTTTTTATTTAGCTTCGTAAATTGTTGAATAAACCTTAATTTCAACTTACAATATTATTTGTCGATAGGACATTAATCCCATCCCTACGTTTTACTATAGATACGTTATACATTTGTAGCGTGGCGCTGGAGGACACATCGCATATTATATAGATGGGCGTCGAAAAGGTTAATGAATACGAAGTTTTATCGAAGGTTTTATAATCTTAGTGAGAATTTAAACTAATGAATGTCTTAAACCTTCTATAACCTGTTTTTATGAATAAGACCGTAAATATTCATGTGCCTTATTGAATTATCTTATTTATGACTTCTTACAGACATTATAATAAAGTTGATTGATTATAATACTGTACGTCTATCAGTTTTGCCAAAAAATATAGAATTGTTATGCATTTTAAATTACCTTATATCACACTAAGTGATAGAATCGAATGTATTCGCTTCCAATCAATAAATCTAAAATAATAAAAAAATAAAATAAAAATATTTTATTGACATAAAAAAGACTGTACATTTACCTACATTTGAAACCCTGACTCCTGAGCTAGGTGAAACCTGTGTTACAGGAGTCAGTGTCTTCACCCATTTTTAGAACTAACAATTGAAATGCCATAAAACACAAAATATTAAAATATAAACAACTTAAAATTATAAATACATGCTCTTGTTTATACGTATGTGAGAATGAGTTGTGTTATTTTGTGTGTGTGTGTGTGTGTGTGTGTGCGCGCATGTGCATGTGCGTGTGCGCGTGAGTGTTTCTGTGTGTGTGTGTTTGTGTGTGTGTGTGTGTGTGTGTGTGTGTGTGTGTGTGTATACTAATTGTGTGTAACTATTTAATCATCTCGAGTACTTTTCTTTAATTAAGTTCCAAAGATCATGGCAACCATATTTTGGGATTCCGAAGCGATGTCAATGATTGATTTTGTCTGTTGAGAAAACTTCGTCAAACAATAATTGAAAAAAGTCCCGGAAAAATCTCTCGCGGAATTTTGCTACGACAGCGCGCCCGTCCATACCGCTGCAGTTGCTAAGGCCGCTGTTCACGAGTGCGGGTTCCAAGAACTGGACCACCTGCCTTACAGCCCTGATCTGGCTCCGAGTGAATATTTTCTGTTTGCAAAATTTAAGAAGGACCTTCGAGGACAAAAGCTTCACACCGAGGAAGAAGTGCAGACCGCAGTTTTGACTCATTTTGAAGGGAAAACTCCAGACTATTTTTTCAACGGGTAGAAGCTTTAATCAAGCGATGTAAAAAGTGTATAGATATTAAAGTAGAGTATATTGAAAAATAATAAGCATTTTGCTATCGTTTTCTTGTTTCTTATACCTTAGGCTAAGAATACCTGAAAATGCCTGCGTACATAGAGAATAACTATGTACCATAAAACGACATGCGCCAAAAACATAACCCTTCTTGTCAGTCGGGTCCTCATTGATGATTTCTATTTTATTTTTAACTCTGTAGTGCGTGTGGCCACATAATTAATGTTTTGTTGTGATTTCTTGTTATTTGTACAAACTTATTATTGGCTGTGTTTCTGGTTATTTCTTTTTGCATTTCTAAATGACTTCGCCTTTCTTGGACTAAGGATATTCGCATTGCAGTTTTACCTCAGCTACAATAACAATACCTACAACTCGCATCTCGGGCTATACTTATTTTGCTTGATTTCCAATGTTCTATAAACCGGGGTAAGTATAGTAAATGAATCATTTGGAATACAGTCGTTAAGATTTCTGGGCCAAGATTGTATGGGACAAACATCCATCTCCTTTTAATATACAATCACAGGCCTTGTTACATAGAGCAAATATAAACATTGTCTTTAAGATAATACGTCTGGCCTTAAGATTATGTAGCTTATACCTATTCAGAAGGTCACTCACTATAAAAAAAATAAGTTCGAATATAACGGAAATGCATGGCTTTCACAAAGTTACTTTGAACTTTTTCAATCGCATCTTAGTATTTACTATAGAAGGATTCCATGCTGAAGCAGCGTACTCTAAGTGGGATCTGATTAACGATTTGTAAAGGTATAAATATGTATATGGGCGGACAAATTCTGTGGCTGATACTGTCACAAAACCGTACATACGAAAGGCATTATTTATAATTTTATCAATATGAATGTCAAGGTGAAATTTGTCATCCAATACAACTCCAAGATCGCGCACTAGTGTTTCTCTATTTAAAATTACATAAACTAATAACTGCCGACTCAGGTGCATGATTACAGTTTTTCTGACCATAAAGGAATAATAGTAAAATTGAAAAACTAGACGTTACGATTACGACCACGAAATGCAAAGACTGGAAAACGAAAAAAATGATTTTCTAATTGCAAAAACCTGTAAAAATTTAAACTAGTCTTAAAACAAATTAATTGGAATTTAATTATAAGCTCGGGTATGAATCCATTAATAAAAATTACAACTCATTCAAGAATATTTTACGAAAAATATTAAATGACTGTATACCCATACAAACAATAAAACTAAATCGAAATAAACGAGAATATACAGGATGTCCAAAAAGTCGTGGATCAAACGAAATAGGGAGATAAAGGAGGTCATTGCAAAAAAAAATCTTTCTACAGCATGGCCATAATTAAATTGTCCTAAAAGTTATGAAATCTTGAAATTTGGTACCCAGAGCCACAATAGAACTTTTGTAGTGCTGATACATTATGTAGAAATACAACACCGTTTGTTTTATTGTTTTATATCACATTTTTTTAAATTAGTCTAATTGTATAAGAACTCGGTGTTTTATTTAAAGAAAACAAATATATTCATAACTTTTAGGGCAATTGAATTATAGCAATACTGTAGAAAGATTTTTTGTTGGAAATAACCTCCTTTGTCTCCCTATTTCGTTTGATCCATGACTTTTTGGCCACCCTGTATAATTGGTTAACAAGAGGCATTAAAATATCGTGCAAAAATAAACGGTTATTAAGACTTCTTACTCTAACGATCATGTATTAAATATAAAATATATGAAAAACATTAAAACAAATGGTCAGTAAATCAAAAAAGTTACAAAATATTCGGGAAATTAAAAACTCAACTAACAAAACCAAATCAATGTTATTAAAGAACTTATTGAACTTATTAAAGAACGTAATAACAAAAAACTGTCTGAAACACAAGAAAACAATATTGTCAATCCATGATAAACTTACGTCCGACCCAAAACTAGTTTCTAACTCATTCAATGATTTCTTCGCATCAGTAGGACAAACAAGGCGGAGTGGAGATAGGACAAACAAGTGTACTCCGACCAACGGATAACACTATGTTTTTACATCCACCTACATCGCAGGAAATACCTCGTACCTCGTATCTTAAACCAACAAAACACATCATTTTATAATATACCATCAAAATATCGCCAGTTTATTATCTAAACAAGAACTTCTAGAAATTACTATGCAGGAGTTAAAAGAAGTAAAGAATGACCCAGATATAATATGCCTGTCTGAAACTTTCGTAAAAAAGGCTGTGAAAATACGCAACTATGAAATGGCTACTAACTTCTGTAGAGAAAAACAAAAAGGTGGCACTTGTATATTAGTTTCAAAAAAAAAGTTTATATTATAAATATACCGGGTGGTGGGGATAATACGACATTAATTGAAACCACATACTGGGTATCGCGTTAGTAGTACGTATACCAAAAATTATCAAATTATAATCAAGGGTATAGCCGCAGGATGTTTTTTTCCTTTGACAATTTTAACACATGATGTGAATAGGTACCACGCAAGTTTTATTTAGGTCATTCACGTCAAAACAATTTCATTTACCTACTTGCTAAAACAAAACCAAATACAATGGTGCGGCTCGCTACTCAGAAATAATACAATCCCATCAAAAACATTCTGTAAAAAACTAGCCAAGTAAAAAATAATAAACAATAAACAATATTTATTTGTTCTAGACTTAAACCTATTACATGTTTTGAACCTTATTAAATTAAGCTATTGTAGTTCTATGGCAAGATACAAGACAAAATGAAACTGGGCTTAAACTAGGAGGACTCCTGTGCTATAAGCACCAGTTACTTCCGCCACCACCGTGATCGAACTGCTATTACAAGTTTGGTGCGGTGCAAAAGTAAGTGAAAGTATTACTTATTGTTATTATTATTATGAAGTAACGTGTGTGTTTGTGTGTGTGTGTGTGTGTGTGTGTGTGTGTGTGTGTGTGTGTGTGTGTGTGTGTGTGTGTGTGTGTGTGTGTGTGTGTGTGTGTGTGTATGTGTGTGTGTGTGAAGTCTCGATGGAGCTGCTTGTTTATCTCTAAAAACTAATGAAATTTAGACAAAGTCCTGCCAAGTCTAAGATTCCTTACTGCGATTTCTTTATTATTATAGTTAATGAAACTGTCAGGTTTTCCCAATCAACTTTGAACTTTGTGCTTTAGCAATAAAGTTGAAAATCTATTAAAGAAATCTGACAGATTGTAGTAGCTTGATGTGCTGGCGTCTGTACATCAAAAAACTGTACTCAAAATATTGAGAAAAGGTAAACGGCGGCCTTACCCTAAAGTTCAGGCGCTGTTACCGAGATATAGGCCAATCCGAGAAGCCTATTATAGCCGTTGGTTACTGAGTAAAATTACTGATGACCCTGAATTTATTTACAATGTAATGTGGACAGATGAGAGCACATTTATGCGAAATGGTATCTGGAATAGACAAAATCTCTGTTATTGGAGCCAAGAAAATCCACATTTGTTCCGAGAATCTTCTCATCAGTACCGTTTTTCATTGAACGTGTGGGCTGGGATTCACCGAAATCAAATCATTGGTCCGGTGTTCATCGAGGGTAACTTCACAGCGGCCAAGTTCCTGGATCTCCTCAGTGGCCCTATATCGGAATACACCGATGAATTATCCCTTGACGTCCATCAAAAGCTATGGTACCAGTTAGACGGATCGCCTGCACATTCTGTGGTGAGCGCCAGAGAGTGCCTTACTGATATGTTTGGACAGCAGTGGATTGGCCGATATGGACCTCGCCGGTGGCCAGCAAGGTCACCGGACCTCACACCACTGGATTTTTTTTTTATGGGGATTTATTAAAAATGAGGTTTATGCTTGTGATGTTTATACCGTAGAGGAACTGCGAGATATAATTATGGACGCTTTTAATAAATTAAAAGCAATGGCTATCAGTAGTGACTTGTTAAGGAAAGTAAGAAACAATGTCACAAGACGTTGTCACATGTGTGTTAGTAAATGGTGGACAATTTCGACAATTAAAAATTTAATTTAGTGTACCATGATTGAAGTAAGTTTTGATTTAATGTTTAATTAAGTGTTTTTAAAACGTGAACCTAGTGATAAAAAAGTAGCTCGGGCAGGCGGGCGGCAAGCGGTGAGCGGAGCGGGAAGAGATGCCGCGCGCCATTTGTTTTGTACATTTGTACTTACATGAATGAAACTGCGCCTAAAACGGACGAAATGGATGCGACGTTGCTGCTCTCACGTGCAGTGCCTACAAGGTCAGATGATGAAGGTGAGATGTTAGTAGACAATATTATAAAGGATGTTGTTTTAAATTTTGATTAGTTTCGCATTTAGTTTGTTTGAAAAATTAGATTTTTGAATTTTGATGTAATACCTAATTTGATAATGGTAAAGTGTTTTGGTTGACTAGTAGGCATCGTATTTTCATTTAATGTCGTTATGTCGTCACCTCCCGATATATCATTCGTGAAAAACCAAGCCACCAGGATCGGATGGTCTACCAGTAACTTTCATTAAACAGACAGCCGTTAATCTGTCTGTTTAATGAGAGTTACTGGTTGACCATCCAATACTGGCCCTTTAGAAGGGTCCAATGCGTTGAGCGCACTAAGTACTTCATCAATAGTAAACTGGATGTAATTTTTAACTGAGTTCAGTTATCAGAGCAGTCGTCATACGTAGATGGAATACTAGTAGAAGTGGGTGATTCATAAACCGAATATAAAATTCTTAAAAAAGATTATAAATGTTTTCTGGGTTGCTAGTTTACTCGTTGTTATACACCATAGTGGATGGAATGCCAGCAGATTTTATTCTATTAGAAATGAACGTCCAAAATTGCTTAGCGTAGTAATAATTGTTGAATAAGTAACTTATATCAAGCAATAAATAAATGCTTATGTTTAGTTTTATTATTTTAGTAAACAGTTGAGTGATTTTAATAATTCCGAAAATTTGGCCGAATGCCGAAGTTTGGTTCAAACCGCCAAAGTTCGGTTTAACCGAATGTGAAACGAATTTCGGCCCATCCCTAGTTTTTTTGGACGATGGTACCCAAACTAGGTTACCTGTGTCTTGGGAAGCTGGAATCCGGCGGTGGTCCTTGAAACACTGGTGGCTCTGCGAGCTGACAATTTTGCGGCGCTGCTTGAAGAGGACGCTCTTCCAATATTGGCGGCGACCGTGGTGCGTACCACGATCCGCCTAGATACGGCGCCAACTGTAGCAACTGCAAAAAACGTTGTTTTAGTTTTTTCTGATCTTTTATGACGATGTTAACCTGCCCAAAAATATCTACGGTTTGAGATTTTTGGGGCAGTTATTCCCTACCTATATTTTTCGCTTTTGAATAGGTAGTAGTTTAGTGGTCGACCAGAATGCAATAGGTACCTACTATGAGAGGAAAAGGCAGAAGAGTTCCTCAATGTCTCATTCTCTTGTTTTCTCAAAATATGTTAACCCTGACTTCTTATCACGACTTTATTTCCTTGTGTGTATCCTTAAGCCCCCTAAACCTTAACCTACGTTACTGTGGGTAATTACAACTTATTAAAATTGATATTCAAACAATGATTGTACAAAACACAGATTAATGTGTTAAGAATTCCCTTTAATGGGCGATTACTTAACAATTTAACCAGCACCCTAATTGCATAACACTATTACTCTCAAATTGAATCATTTTGAAACATATTGCTAATCTATTGCTCCATATGTTGTAAATATGTGTGTGCTCAACAACGTAAATAACGCAATGAATGTTGTTGAGCTGTCAAAATGAAACTCATTGCTACTGATAATGTGTTTTGCAGAGTTTGTGCAAACCAACTTCTCATGAATTTTTACACTTTCTTCAGCTAGGTATGCGTATATGTGCCAAAACTAAAGAGTTTTGGCTAAAAATTAAACAAAACCAAAGACATCAACTTCCGAGCACCTTTCCCTACCCGACAACGACCTTTCTCAATGTGTTTTGGCCTACAGGTACTATTATGGGACCAAAATGTAAAACAACGAAAAAAAAATTGCTGTTCCATCTCACTCATAGACCTAACCGTTTTCTTTCCTCCTAACTAACCGAATTATTTTATAAAGTTGGTTTAGAAAAGTATGACTACTATTTACCAAAACTCTCCTAAAAGCTTGCAACTGTAGCGGTTGCGGAGGTTGTGGTGGCGGCTGACGCTGCGGCGGCGGCAGTGGCGGAAGTACTTGCGGTGGCGGCGGCGGTGGCGGCAGCAGCGGCGGCGGTGGCGGAGGTATTTGTGGTGGCGGCGGCGGTGGCTGACGTACTTGTGGTGGCGGCGGTGGCGGCGGTGGCAGCGGCGGCGGCGGCGGCGGCGGGAGCACTTGTGGAGGTGGCGGCGGTGGCACTTGTGGAGGTGGCGGCGGTGGCACTTGTGGAGGTGGCGGCGGTGGCACTTGTGGAGGTGGCGGCGGTGGCAGAAACCACGACGGCCGTAGTGGATGTACTTCTGGTGGTGGCGGTGGTGGCGGCTGCTGTGGCGGTGGTGGCGGCTGCTGCGGCATCGGCTGCGGCCGCTGCGGCGGTGGCGTCGGTGGCGGCGTCGGCGGTAGCGGTGGTGGATGTCCGCGTGCGTCTCTACGCCCGTTCATCTGCAGACAAGTTTCTTCCTTTCAACCAAAACTTGTATCAAAGCCTTTTGACATTTTTTACATTTGATTTTTGGGAGTTAAAACAAAAGCAGGTGTTGAAGTAGAAATATGTTTTTGTTACTGGAAAAGCGAGTGCTCCTTACATTTTTGAATACCAAAAGCTGTGTGACAACCCGAAAATCCTACCCTAATACACTTCTCTTTTGGGCCGCACGTTGAAATAATGGAATGACGTTTAGGTTTAGGTACTCAATCGCCTTCAGACCGTAATTAAACGTAGGTACATACTTACCTAATTGAATCCAGAGCAGGCTGTCTTCGGGACAGATAAGTCATGCTCTGGACAAATACTCCGACTCCGAAAATTACTGACTTCGTCCTTGTCGCCCTGCCAGAAGCATAGTGGAACCTACAAAATGACAAGGTCAGAGTTGATCTTGCTTGATAGCAACGTTTAGATAAGTAGGGGAAAAGGGGGCATGACGGGTTCGCGAGGTATACCGCGACGGGGTACCGCAAACATACAAGAAACTAGACGTTTGTGAATAGAAAGCAATAAGCCAATAGGAAGCCTCATTCGACCAACGGTCAGTGCAAGAGTAACTGTGAGTGGGAGTGCACGCGTCTTTTGTTTGCAAATGGAAACTGTTTTAACGTTTCGTCGATTTAATTTTATGTAAGGTCAAACGTCATTATTTTAAGGTAATTATGATCACCCCATTTATGTATTTTTGATCATTGTTTACTAGTGTTGTTTATTTTGATATGGTATGTTGTTTGTATGAATCCATTAAACATTTTCATTAGTGTTTTTTTTTTTTTTGTTTAAAATTACCTTTTAAGGCAAGATCAGCACCCTAATTGCGTAACACACTATTACTCTCAATTTGAATCATTTTGAAGCATATTGCTAATCCATTACTCCATATGTTCGAAAAATTTGTCTGCTCAACAACGTAAATAACGCAATGAACGCTGTTGAACTGTCAAAATGAAACCCATTGCTACTGATAGTGTGTTACGCAATTATCCTGCTGCTTTATTTTTTACAAAACAAAGTTATTAGTTTTTGTGTCCAGTGATCGCCAATAAAGCGATATGCCAAGTTTATGCCCATTTTGTCCATATTTGTTTTTGCCCTCGACCCATCGTTAAATACAGTAGAATAAGACGTTATTGTCATTAGTTAAGAATAGCCCTATAGTCGAAATAGCCTCGCCCGAACTTATAAATATCCAAATTGAGAACCCCTTCCTTTTTTGAAGTCGGTTGACAAGGCGTATCTTACAGGTACTTTCCACCAACAGAGAGAGAGAGACTAAAACATTGATTAAATATTTATAACACATTTGCTCGTAAAAGGTCTCTTACTGCACCAATTTCAATATCGTAATGTATCTCATTACGTACTTGTGCGTAATTGTAATGTAAAGCGCACGGTTTATCAAGATGCTCCCATCTAAAACGAACAGTACTTTTTAAAATCTTGGCAAAGAGTTTTTATGTCAGAAAAGTGGTCAACATTTTGTGAATACAATTAACTTTGGGAGATAAAATATAATAAATAAACATTTAATTTCATTAATTTTTACAATTAATTACAACCATTTATCTGTAACAAAAACAAAAAAGTATTAATTTACTTTATTAGTAATACTGGCTGTTTTTTTGTGCCTTTGCCATAAACAAAAGACGCTGATTCGCGCGCATCGCTAATTTCCGTCGCCGCCACCGACTGCAGAACTCTGTGGTCTCGTTTCTCCTACTTTCACTCAAGAGAGTGAGAGAGAGACTGGTGAAATTGCGACTAATAATACGAGTAATAGCTTGACAACATTAAAAATGCCAACTGGCAACGTAATAATTAATTTTACAAATTGTTCGAATTTTAATAACTGTTTTAACAAGTAATTAAAGATTTATTCGTTTAATAAAGTCCAAGTTTTATTTATTTCCTCACAAATGTGTTATAAAACTTCGTATGACATACGTGCGGTTTGATATTACAGCCTCTGCTTTCTTATAGCCCTCACCTACGGCTCGGGCTAGCAATATCGCCTAAGCTGTAATTTTCAACTTACCGCACTTATATCATAATGTACTATTATTTACGTGCATATAACTTGTTTGCACACTATGTATGCCTATTAGAAAAATAATATTGTATAATTATGATCGCTTTTCTTTGCATATTCCTTGACATAACGATTTCAATCAAAGTTGAAAACTTATTCATTTAAATAAGTAATTTATTTTTTTAAGGGCTGATTTTTCAATTTATTTATTTATTTAAACTTTTCGCACAAAAGGTACAAAGACGGACTTAATGCCTTAATCATATGATAACTTTATTTGAGGAGTACCTATCTTTGAATTTTTTACAGTTATTTCATACAAAAATAATTATTACTTACCTGAATAAACTAATATTTATCTTCTGTCCTTATCTTAATGAAATAGAAAGAAAGAGATGCACTAAACTTACAATTTAGTTTAGTTATTTAACAAAGGAATCGGCGCCAGGACTACACTAAAATGTATCTTCTGTCCTTTTCTTAATGAAATAGAAAGACAAAGATGCATTGAACTTCAGTTTGTGAACAAGGGAATCGGCGCCAGTTTTTGTATGAAATAACAGTCAAACAAAAGGGTATCGCCATTGTCGGCTTAACGTGGACAAGCTGTTCAGTAAATAGTATTTCATCAAATAAATATAATTAATTCTAAAATAAATAAGTATTTTTGCAAACCTCGTCGCAGGAAAGTGTTCTATAAAAAACTTGTATTAAAAGTATTCACGCCGATTGCATGCGCAAAGCAACGCCATTTTTGGTTGCAAGCTCTCGGTGGCTTAGGTTTTGGGCTATATGTGACTTCAGGCTTTATTCAATAAAAAATCGATTCCTAGTATTTGATTAAAAACTGTGGTTCTTTCTTCAGCACGTTTACTACATAAGTGATTTGGGCCATTTTTTATTCTTATTAATCTGTACTTAGATGAAAACAATCAAAATATTTAAATTTCTCTATGTAAATCAAATTACATCTGATTATAGACTCGATTATTAAATCCTTACATCGATTTTAGTTAAACAGCTCCAACTGCATCATCTGTGAACAAGAAGATTTATACAGTTATTTTTAGTTAGATATATAGTAATAGATAGTTATAGATAGATAGTTTTTAGTTGGATTTATACAATTTAATGGTGAGTGTAACGTGAACGGTAGATTCTTGGAGCTTGTTTTCTCAAATAGCGCAATAAAAGTGAATTGTTGTGGTGACCCCCTGGCAGTGCCTGTTGATGTACACCACAAACTGTTGACCATTAACGTCGATTTCGTTGAAATTCATAAACTCATTGTGAAACCTAGCACTAAATACATATTTCATCGAGGCGATTACGATACAATTAGGGGAATGGGGGGCATGATGGGGTAGCTAAGGGAAATAACAAATATTCAGCATAACCACTATGTTTATTACTCTTATTAATTTATGGCACGTTATGTCATTAATCTGACTATGGTTTTGTACAGTCTTTGCAAAATCAACTTATCACATTTTTTAATAATTAATTATTAATAGGAACACTATGAAAAACTTGCCCCATACTATGGGGCATGATGGGGAAGGCTAATTATTCTCACAAACAAACAAATATGTATTTCCTCCAGATCTTCATTGTCCACACCAGCACAAGCATTGTGAGCCCAACGTCCACAGAGCTGGCCGCCTACCCAGGGTTCTAACGATGTCATAAAATTGTGGTTTACATCATTACAATATAAGGAAATGGCATCTTCATCAGCTCTTTTGTGTTTGGACTGAGTGTTTGGTCTTTTGTTTGTTTTTAGCATTCCTTGAGGCGAGGATCATTAGGGTTGGATGTTTCCGGTTTTTTCAAAATTTTCAGCTCATTTTTATCAATTCCCCATCTTGCCCCAAAAGTTAACTTTGAACAAAAAAAAAATTCACTAATAAAATGTTTAACCCGTGAGAAGGCGCGCTATGAGCAATTTGCTCACACAAAAATCTAATTCAAAAATTTTTTGTCTTTCCCATGCCACACCAATTCAAGCACTTAAGTACCTTCCTAAATATTCACCCCCTCTCCCCTGACGCAATTCTCGATCCGCTCAGTGGCGTTGCGACCGCGCAGCAAGGCGTTTGTGGAGGCCGTGTACCAACGTGCGGCAATTTGCTCATCACGCGCCCAGCAATTACTTTGCACCGAACATGTAAAATACATGTGTTCAGTGTGTTTCGAGAGGCACATTAGTGTAGATTTAATGGATGAATAACACTTTTTAGTTTTTGTTATGGAACAGTTTTTATTGTGATTTTTATGAAACGTGCCAAAAAAATTAATTAATACTAGGTTGTTTTGTTATTTGCGTTAGAAGTTGCTATTATGTTTAATAGTTTTGATTAAAATACTTGTTTTCTTACTTACTAAACCTTGTGTTATTTATTTAAATACATTATAAGCCAATAAATATAGAAACACTAAAAATATAAACATTTATGATAGTGTGAGCAATTTGCTCGCACGCGCCTACTCGTGTAAGAAAATTAGGCGCGCCTTCTCACGGGTTAATGGATTCATACAAACAACATACCATGTCAAAATAAACAAAACTAGTAAACAAAGATCAAAAATACATAAATGGGGTGATCATAATTACCTTAAAATAATGACGTTTGACCTTACATAAAATTAGATCGACGAAATGTTAAAACAGTTTTCCGTTTGTAAACAAAAGACGCGTGCACTCCCACTCACAGTTTCTCATGCACTGACCGTTGGTCGAATGAGGCTTCCTATTGGCTTATTGCTTTCTATTCACAAACGTCTAGTTTCTTGTATGTTTGCGGTGCCCCGTCTTACCTCGCGACCCCGTCATGCCCCCCCTTCCCCTACGTCTGCACTAGATCTTATGGACTGGAATATGTTATTGTCTACTGGATCGCCGGACCAAGCCCTTAGCCTTTTCTATGCCAAGCTGTGGCCAAGCTATACGAACTAAGGGACTTGTATATTCCCTTTAAACCATTTAAAAAATCAACACACCCCCCCCCCCCCCCTGGTACACTAGTGCTTTATTAAAAAAATAAAATAATTAACAATAGCCGATGCCATCATTGTGGAGCAGAGGATGCCGACTTGGATCATATTATCTTACAGTGTTCAGGTTTTAACATTCAACGTTTGACTTTGGTCAGTGAATTGAGAGAAATGAAAAATTGGAATGACAATGACTGAAAGTGAACGTCAGTGTTCCCCGCCGCGTTCAGAATTTATTAGAAAATAAGAAATATTTTAGTGTGTTGTGTACACGGACTAGAAAAATGGAAGGTTGTGCAAGTATATTTGTAAAACGGTAGAAAAAATTTAATTTATTTTGTAAGCTAAATGTATATAAGTTAATTAGTTGTAATTTAAATTAGTATGAAAACGATGATGTCACTGAGATGTATTCAACTACTCACCCAACCCGAAAGGGAGGGAAGTGGATAATATGAAAGAACAGATTGATAAAATATTATTATTTACTTCTGTGGAAAACCTCAGTAACATTATTTTAAGTATCTCTATTGTAATATGATTAAATCTAAGTTAAAACGTTAAAACCCATCTATGTATTCAACTGAAAGACTCGTATCTATGGTCATGAATAAAAATTAATTAACAAAAAAAACATCTGTCAACGAGTCAATGAAAAAACTATATAATGGAAAAAACTAACAACTATTCGGTGTTGTGAATGTTGTCTTGTATTGTTTTTTTTTTTCGAGCGTTTGTTTTTGGTCCTCCGATACCGCACCTTACGAAGACACGGCCTTACTGTTGGATACCGAATCTGCTTCTAACGTTGACCCTGGCACGAACTCGGACACTCCTGCGCATCGTCTTGTTTCCTCGCGTGGGAATGAGGATTGTGAGGAAGAACTGCGACGTGTTAATTGTGGCATCGATGTTGTGCATCGCAGAAGACGCAGTCTGGAGCTCGTTGAAATACAATCAACTATTCGACAATGGACTGCTCAAATCGTAAGTCTATTTCAAAACTCAAGCATGTCTAATACAAATAGGTTTTCACAATCTCTATTACTATTTCAGTACATAGATATTTATATAAAAAAGTAGCCCATACTAGAAAGTCCGACATTTCTTAACTAAATGACTGGTTGAGAAGCATCTGAGACTAACTCAGTTTTCTTGTTTAATATAATTTCTGTTTCTGAATATTTTTGAGCTAGCATTATGTCTATTGTAACAAACTGCATTTATAAATGCTTGTAATATTTAATCAGTGTTCGCCACAATATGTAATTAATCATTGTTTACCCGGTGCCAGTATTAGCCACTTAATTAGTAATATTAAATTGACAAAAATAAATCCCAATTCAACTGTTATATTATTATATGGGGATAGTTTAACTGTACGTAAAAAGGACATAATTGAATCTGTCCAGTTAATGTTACATCTCAATGAGTCCAATAATTGTAAATTTATTTTCTGTGCCTTGCCTTATTCTCATTATTTGTCTGATGAGCAAAATAGGCACATTTATAATTTAAATATGTTAATTTATAATAGGACATGTCATCACAGTGATGCTATTTTATATTTTGATTGTAATCAATTCATTACTGATTACAAACTGACAAATTATACTATGTATTTGCCACCTAGTTGTAGGAGACAAATTGCTAATCTTTTAGCATACAATATACACAGTGACACCGGTACCTGTAGGGTACCATCGATTACTGTTAGTAGTGGTACTAACACCACTTTTGATACGCCTTGTAGTTTAAACTATTAGGTGCGACAACGGGTCAGCCACATATGTTGAATGTTGTACATCAAAATATGCAGGGTCTGTCCGGCAAAGAGCTAGAGTTAAGTTTGTTTATGGAGAACTATGATGTTCAGGTGTTATGTTTGACTGAACACTGGTTGAAGGAACATGAAGTAGTGTTTATCAATGATGATAACTTTACCGTACAGAGTGCATTTGTGAGAAAAAGTGCTATTCGCGGTGGCTCTTTAGTTCTTGTTTCAAACAAGTTAAAATGTAAACAACGTTTAGATTTAGTGAATCTTTCAATCGAACGCACTATAGAGTTGTCTTGTGTTGAACTTGAGCGATACGTTATAATTTGCGTTTATCGACCCCCCTCTGGGGATTTTATTAGTTTTGAATCGGTAATGGAGGATTCTCTCAATAGGTTGAAATCAAGTAACAAAAGTATTATTTTATGCGGAGATTTCAATATTAATATTTTAGATGTTACTCCATTAAGTATTAGACTTCTCAATTTGTTTAGGTCTTATAATTTAATTAACTTGTTTTTTGAACCTACTAGGATCACGGCATCTTCGTCAACCTGTCTTGATAATATATTTAGTGTTTTTGATGCCAAAAACAAATTAGTCTTAACTGACTTAACGTCCGACCACTGTGGTTTATTAGCTAGCTTCCCCATGCCTTTACATAAACAGCCGTGTAAAATTGAATGCAGGCCTTATACAGCTACCCGTTGCAAAATGTTTAAAAATAATATAGTTCATAGAATTACACCATCTATAGTAGAACACGAGAATCCTAATGAAATTTATGGTGCCCTTTTTGATGTTGTGCAAAAAGAGTACCAATCTACTTTCAAGACCAAAACTGTTAATATTAATGGATCCTCCGTTGGCTTTAACCAATGGGCTACTCCGGGCATTTATAAAAGTAGAGCGAGACTATACGAGTTATATGGTTTGAAAAAATACAGGTTTGACACTCCTTTCCTAGAGTATGTCAAAAATTATTCAAAATTATTTAAAAAGATTAGTGCTTTTGCTAAATCAAAATTTTTAAGCGAAGCTATTAAAAATTCTAATAATAAAGTAAAAACAACCTGGAAAATTATTAACAATGAAACGGGTAAATCGGTTAAACAAGAAAAAGTACTTGAGATTATGGTCGATAATAAATTAGTTAATAAAGCCGCTGACGTAGCTGAAGCTTTTAATGAGTTTTTTGCCAACATACCCATAACTACGACTCGCTCCTTAAATTCGTCCCCGTCTAAAGCTGAAAACCTTTTGCATAGTAGTGTACCTCAATGTAGTCGTTTATTTAGTTTCGAACATGTAACCCCACATGATGTAGTTAATGTTTTTAACCTACTTAAGTCTAAAAACACCGGTGACTACTGGGGCATCTCCATTAAACTTTTAAGTAATATAATAGACATCGTAGCCCCCTATCTAGCTGTTACTTTTAATAAATGTGTTGATTTAGGAATTTTTCCTGACCTCATGAAGAATAGTAAAGTCATACCTTTATTTAAATCAGGTAATAAAAACGACGTTGGCAATTTTAGGCCTATTTCCATCTTACCTGCATTTAGCAAAATATTTGAAAAATTAATACTCAAGCAGTTGCTAAGACATTTTAATTTAAATAGCCTCCTTCATAATGAACAGTATGGCTTTACAAAAGGTCGTTCGACTACAGATGCGGGTGTTGCTTTGCTGAAACACATATTTAACGCATGGGAGAGCTCGCAAAATGCTATCGGAGTTTTCTGTGATCTTTCCAAAGCCTTTGATTGCGTGCACCATGACACGCTTTTGCGTAAACTACGTCATTACGGTGTCCAAAACGAAGCTCTCAAAGTAATAAATTCTTATTTACATAATAGGTTCCAATGTGTAGATGTTAATGGTGTGAAATCTTCCGCGCTACCAGTTCAGTTAGGTGTGCCGCAAGGCTCAATACTGGGCCCATTCTTGTTCTTAGTTTATATCAATGATTTACCATTCCATTTAAAGGGAATCTGTGACGTTGTACTGTTTGCTGATGATACATCTCTTATTTTTAAAGTAGACAGGAATAGACTAGATTTTGACGAGGTAAACAGTGCACTCTCAATAGTTACGGATTGGTTTACGTCAAATAACCTAGTTCTCAATGCCAAGAAAACGAAATGTGTAAAGTTCGCCTTACCCAATGTTAGAAATCTAGGACCCAACATCGTCTTAGATAAAGAGGCGCTTGAGACTGTGAGCTCAGCAGTTTTTCTGGGAATAACAGTAGATGCCAAACTTCAGTGGGGACCACATATATCGAGCCTAGCAGGAAGGCTCAGTTCGGCTGCCTACGCCGTCAGGAAAGTAAGACAATACACTGACGTTGATACAGCTCGTTTAGTATATTTTAGTTATTTTCATAGCGTTATGTCCTACGGTATTCTGCTGTGGGGCAAAGCAGCTGATATACAAAATATATTCGTCCTTCAAAAACGAGCTGTTCGAGCTATTTACCAGCTAGGTGCTAGAGTTTCTCTAAGAGATTTATTTAAAGATATTGGTATTCTCACGGTTGCATCACAATTCATATTTGCCAACATCATATATATTAGGCAAAATATACACTTGTATACTAAAAACAGTGATGTTCACAATGTTAACACCAGAAATAAGGACAAACTACGTGCTCCCTTTCATCGGCTTCATAAGGTTCATAACTCATTTGTTGGGCTTGGTATAGCCTTTTATAACAAGCTACCCTCTTCTTTGCTAGATTTGCCTTTTAATGCATTTAAAGCTCAAGTAAAATCCAACCTTTGTTCAAAGGCATACTACTCCATCAACGACTACTTAAACGATAAGAATAGTTGGTCGCCCTGATTAACTCAAGACAATGTTTATGTTCTTTCTCCAGAATTAGATTACTGATAGGTTATTATACTATGAGCTCATTATACAATTGTTTTTATTGGGCTGTATAAGTCAAATCAGTTTAGTTTTATTTTTATTATATTATTGACATAATCAACCCATTTAAATGTTTTCTAATGAGTTGATTGCAATATGTGGTTAGCTAGTGACCTCGACGATTGATCATATTATTCTTACCTGAGCAACCGGCAGCAAGTTCGTCATGCTCCCTCAGATGTCACTGCTTGCGGTAGCGTCGGGGGTCGGGTTGCCTCCTTCCCTCAAATATGGCGAGGGGGGTAATGGCTGATCTTTGCGTTATGCTCGTGAACGGGTGCTGCTTGTGGTGACTGGTCGTCTTGCTGACCATGGTTTTATTATTGTTATAATTAGTAATAACTTGTTTATTTAGTTTCCTTCGATGGTCCTAGTTTATCATTTGTGACTTCAAGCGACAGCTATGTAAACAGAACCCAGCATTGCATAAATATGTTAGCGGTCACGCCCTTCATACCTGGAGGCTTTTATTTAATTTTCATTTATTAATTTTTGCTTGAGTACCTACGTATAGTTTTTTATTGTATTTCTTGGTATATTGGCGTTGCTAGCTGACATATGGCAGATAATTGAATTTAGCGTCCTGTGTCTTGTAATGTTAATTGCTTTGCATACCTTGTATTGTATTCAGTCAAGTATTTTCTAACTGAACAGACAGCTGTGCTGCTGGGGAGTTTGTTGCGCCACTTCTTCTTCCCAGCGAAAGCACTAGGAAGTGGTGAAGGGCGGGCGTTTTGGGGGACTGTCTTTTGTAATTTTGACGTTCGAAAAGTGCTGATTCTCAGCCTAGTTTGAATAAATGACTTTTGATTTTTTTTTTTTTTTGATTTTTTTGATTTTTCTTGTCTTATTTACAGGTTACAGCCCATAGCTTGGTCTGTCATTTATGCTGGATGTTGGCATTTATTACTCATCGGACCAGAAAAATGAATAAAGCACAAGTAATGATCATCATCAACAACTATGTGTCAACTGTCATTGTTCTGTATGACGTACCAGATCCTGTGTTCTGCATACAAATACAGAAATAGAAATGTGCATATGAAATGTGATTAAGGAGTGGATAGCACCATGACAGGTGAGCAGATTAACTTTTATGTATAATGGATAGGTTATATTATTAGGGCTTGAATAACAGCCGCATGGGTTGATCGATCAGGTTAAGCTGCACTTGCCGCGGTTGGTCTGTAGATCGGTGACGGTCTTTACATACCAAGACCCCTCGAAAGCATGTTAAGTGGGCTAATATAGGAGTGCCACCAGCGCCTCAACCAGGTGGGTAACCTCAATAAAATAACCATTCAAAGGATAAAAGGGCACAGCGGTTCGCTAGGCAACGATGCAGCCGATGAGCTTGCCAGAAGGGGGTCGAGCATGGCACCAGTGGGACCTGAGCCCATTGTGCCACTCCCCTTCGGGTATCTATGCACTCTGGTAAGGAAACGCACCAGAGATCAACATGACTAACTTTGGACGGAACCAAGCGAGTGCAGGCAGGCTAAGGAAGCACTTCCCGCAATGGATGGCCACCTCACGAAACAGGTTCTCTATCTACCTAAACAAAAAGGCTGCATAAGGTTACTGCAGCTTTAACTGGCCATGGGTCATTTAATGAACACCTCTTTGTCATAGGAGTAACAGAAAGTCCGCTGTGCAGGGCCTGCATGGAGGATGACGCTTCTAAGCTGCCAGGTGGTAGCCACATACAGGGCAAAAATTTTCAGTAACTCAGGTACCCTACGTGAGATGGTCACTAACATCAAGGCGTTGCTGGCCTTCCTTGAGGAGCTGGGGTGTATCAAATGATCGAATTTCCCACCCATACGCAAAATACGCGCATTAACGTGGAGTTGTGGACACCAGCCCGTATTACCTGTTACCTAAGCATGTTAAGCCATTGGTTGCAGCTGTAATTTGATTCACAGACAGTCATTATGGGTTATCAGAAACCTGAAACTCTGACAAACAGTCTTACCAAGGGGTACTGTATTACCCAGTAACTGGGTTGTGGAGGTCAGATATGCAGTCGCTCCATGGAAAATACTGGTATTCAGCTGCATCCGGTTAGACTGGAAGCCGACCCCAACATAGTTGGGAAAAGGCTAGGCTGATGATGGATAGGATATATCGCTCATCCAATAGAACAATGACGTAATTACGTTTTAGCTATTTTACAGAAGAAGGTTTTAAAAGTTTGAAATTGAAAATATGATAAATTTCCAATGATTATGCTAAAATATTTAATATTTTTATGTATGTTACTTTAATATCAATAGTAATTTGTAACAATTTCATGAGAAAACTCAAGAAAACATTTTCGTACTTACGTCGTTGTTCTATTGGATGAGCGATATTATTTGAAATTAACTTAATTATGTGTATAGAAAGAAGTAATTAATGTATTGAAATGCCAATAACTTGGAATTATTTTGTTTAGGTTCATGGATCAGATCGCATCTGCCATCTGTGTTGGCAGCGAGCTGACAAAGTTCCAGTTCTTGCTGTTAATGTACCAGCAGCAGCATCAACAGAAACAATTCACCTACTGGATTATTCACGAGCACCAGATACACAAGGCCATTGTTTTTGTCCAGATTGTGAATCACCGCAGCGATTGACTGTCCCGTCATGGCTCAGGTATCACTTATTCACAGATTTGAAAAACCGCAGAATATGCAGTTTTCCTTTATTGAATAATGATTGGGATGAACTGTTATCAAATATTTCAAATCCTAACCACACCTTTACTGTAGAACATGTTCAGGATTTTGCTACATTTATCAAAGAAAGAAATCGGACATTTGACTTTCATGACATTGAGGCAATGCCTGATGATTTGGTCCATTTCTGGATAGGGCTGTCCAAAGCTTAATTTATTAACCTAAAAGCAGATCTTGCAAGGTTATCTGAGATGCACATTGGTTCATTGGCTCTCACTGCATATTTAATTAAACTCAGAACTGGGGGCAGCGATGAAAGAATTTCATCATTACTGATCATCCCACAATCAACATTGAACAGACTAATGCTCGTGACATTCTAAATAAGGATTTTACTCCCCATAACTTGGAATAAATCATATTAAAAGGGCAGAAATAGCAAATAGAAATCTTATTATCCCAAAGGATCTGTTTGGTGCTGATGACAGAAAACCAATTTTTATAATTTTTGGTACATATTTGTATGTTCAAAAGAGTTCAAACTATCTATATCAAAAGAATACTTACTCCTTACACAAGTATAGGAACCTAATCAAACCCCTCCTAATGGTATGCTCCGATGGATTCGTTATAAATGTATCCCGTCCCTATCCAGCAACAACATCTGATGCCAATATTATGTTGCATGAATTTAGAGATGACGCAAATGCATTAAGACAATATTTTAAGGCAGGAGATTTTTTTTTAATTCAGTATATGGTTTTAAAGACTGTGTGGCACTATTCAAACAGTCTAATTATTCTGTAGTGCTGGCATATGGCCTGCATCTTTACAAGAAGGTGAAACTCGATTATCAACATTGGCAGCTAATACATCTAGAACCATTACAATGCTTAGGTGGGTTGTAGAAGTCATGAATGGAATTTTCAAATATTCTTAAAATATTCCGACACGATTTTTTTAAATTTGCATCCAACCATACAATGTTAGATTTTAAGGTGGCTGTTGTGTTGATAAATAAGTTTCACCTAAGAATCAATGATAGAGTAGATGCAGGTCAAATTCTAGAAATAGTGACTGTATTTAAATAATGCACTGGCTGATTTTGTGATACAGAATAATTTAAATAGAAGATGGTCAGTTTTCAAACATAAATAATGTATCATTCTCAAGATTGACTTACAGTGAACTTATTTTATTTGGGTGTGCAAAATACCCGTTCAAACAGCCACAATCATATTATGGAGAACATAATATTAGGAATGATGGTTCCTACACTATTGAAGTAATCACGGACAGAGCCAGCAACCTCCTAGGTTTACCCTTGGTAAGCAACTGCTCATTATTAAGAAGCAAAATACAAAGCAGACGCAAATATATTTTATCTAATAATAATCAGAAGGGAAGAGAAGCAAATATTCAGTATTGTGGTAATTGCCTTGTAGGCCAAAGAACGGTAGGTTGCTGTGCTCGCGTCATGACCATAATAGGTATTTAAGCTGGGCAAGGCACGAGAATAATATTACGCCATCCGCCCAGTTATTAGATAATATTTTAATCATTTATGATTCAGATTAAAACATTATAAGAAATAATAGCTGCTTGTTTTATTTTATCTACTAATATTCCCCTAACTGGTAACTGTTGCATAAATATGCAAGTGAATATCATTATAATAAACGAGAATAATTTATAATACAAAAGAAACACTCATTTTTACTATTTTTTATTATTAATTCGGAAAATAAATACTGTTATTAGATGTTTCTCAGCGACAAGATCACAATATAGCACATGCTAAATATGGTACATTTTTCAGACTCGCTGTAACGTTATTATAATATTTTGTTTGTACTAGGAATGAAATATTAAAAACGCAACTTATTTATTATTATATACTTAATGTCTAAAAACGCAACTTATTTATTATTATATACTTAATGAGCACCTTAACAAACTGATCAATTCCCTTTCAAAATCCCTCGAATAAAGTTATCAGATCAGATGATTGAAAAATCTGCCTTAAAACTAATTTAATCGTCAATATTTGTTAAACTAATTAACTTATGTTTGTGTTAGTTATCAATCAAACAGATTTTATGTCATCACTGATGTGGGGTTACGACAGCAACCGATCAACAGACATAGAAACAGTGGTTGGGCGAGTCTAATAATAATATGCACGTTATTCAATCATATTGGACTTGGCCATATTATACAGAAAACAATTTAATGTAAGTGTTGTGTGTATGTGTAATTATTTTTGTTTGAAAAGTAGTTCTGAACTAACGTCGCCATCTTGTTTTGTCAATACAATGAGGGCTACCGTTTTCATGCAGCTGTAATATGTGCTGCCTTTAGCTGGCTGAAACTAGTAGATATAAAGGGAAATTGATCTATCAGGAGTCGATATAAATCGATGGGTACCTACGCATTTAGACAGACGGCTCAGAAACCTAACACGGTTGCACGGGTTGGCGTTCACTTCCTTGACCTCAAAATTAACTTCCACATACCAGTAGGCGCACATGGCTTGATCTTCCAATTCGAATGCGTTGTCTTAACAGAAGCCGCAGCAGCCGTAAAGCGATTAGGAATACATAACTACGGCATCAAATTCCCATCAGACAGCCTGTCTGTGCTCAAAGCTCAATAAAGGTAATCATTGACTGCCACCTTGTGCTTGAAAGTATATTGGTCTCCAACAGGATCACACTCCAGAGGATCGCCAAGTAACATAGCCGCGTACGAAGGAAGAGCTCGCTTAGATGATAGTATTAGGCCGTACCCATACCTACACGTTACCATTGTCACAGTTTCGGTATATGGATGCGCCAGAGATCAACAGAATTAAAGACAAATGGTCGCGATGAATTAACTGTAGGCAGTCAAATCCGGTCAAGTAAATGGATCACGTACAGTGAAATTTCCGTGGTTCCGCAAAAATAAGTTTGCAATTCATAGTATTCTGGAATGCGAGGCCAAGGCTTCCCAACGCGAACAAATCCTCGCTTTGTGAACCCTGTGGAGCCCCCAGGAAGCTTTAGTGCTTCTGGGCGGTTCTAGGCTGGCTATGTTTTCTTAGTGACCCACCACGCACAACAGACAGCATGGGAGTCTAAGTGCAGATAGTAGACTACATACGTATAGCCAGTTAAACATACATTTTAGCAATCTGTGAGCGCTGATAAGTTTTCATAGGTAAAAGCAAAAAAAAAGGAAATAAAAATAAAACAGTTTTTTTTTGTATGTAAGAAGTCTTTTTTAATAAAAAAATCACTAAAATAATACTATTTAAAAAAATCCAAACTAACGCCCAGTTTCTATATGGTAATTTATCTTATTGATGGTGCAACAGTTTCATATTTTGGCACCAGTTTCTGAAGACTCTGGAGTCAGAATATCCAGGAGAACTTTGCTTAGATAGATAACATTTTTTAATCAACAACTATTGAGAGTTTAATTGGAAGAGCTCAGAAAGCGGGCAGTAGATAGGAAATAAAATAAAAAACTTAAGATAGGATGAATGTCATAAAAAATCAACAACATGCAGACAATGCATCTTACAAGCTGTTCTACAATATACATAAGTCTTAAATAAAATTAAAAAATAAAGTAAAAACATTAACAAATAAAATAAACAGTGTTTACTCTTGTAGTATGATCAAATTAATAATAGAAATATATAATATAGAAATTGTATGATTTGGGAAGAGCTGAACATTATTCACAATGCATTAGGTATAAGCCAAAGATCTTTTTATGTTTCTTCTTTTGTGGCTTCTTTGCTCTTCTGGTGACTATAAAAATATCCTAGCACAATTAATAGCATGCAGCCTACAGTGCCAATTGCACCATAGTAGAACCCACTTACGTTTATTTTAATTAAGAATCTGTTTCTCAGGTCACAGTATTGATCACATTCCACCATCACATAAATAATGACTTCCGTTTTTTTTTGCATTTCTCACAAAATGGCGATGGTTTCACACCCATTAGATAATAAAGGTCACTGAACAGAGGTTCAAGCTTGAGGTTTGGCAACAAGCAATGGAGTGCAGCATTCTAAGTTTTTCAAAAAACAAATCGCCGATGTCACCAAAACAGCAGCCGAGCTTGTGAGACTGGGCCAGACAAGTTTGCCACATGTTCAACGAGTCATGGGCCAAAACAACCATCACGTGGGTCCCAGAAAACATCCGGCGAGATGGAGGCAGACCCAGGAGAAGATGAGCTTGACGCCTACATACAAGATTGGTCCAGACTAGCTGAAGTAAGGGAGAAATGGAAAGAAGAAAAGGAGGCCTTTGCTTTGCAGTGGGACAACATAGGCTAAATATTCATAAATAATATATGAGAAAACTTGTTCAGTGACCGGAGGAGGAGGAATATGACCAGCTGGCAACTTTGGAGCTACAACCAGTGTCTCCCTGCAGAGGCTAACAGTGAAACCAAGGCACAACACGGTGTGTTCTGCATGGTCTAGTATCATGCACCATTGGTTTTCAAACACTGTTCAAACACCTGTATCATTTTCAACACGATGTTTAGGACATATAAAATTATCCCTACAAAATGGTTGGTTAGAACATATATACACACATGTGTATGTGTAACATGTATTGCATTCTCAGCCAATCGTCCATAATCTAAATTTCTGGCAAGCCATCATGAGATTATATCTACTGGAATGCGACACAAACATTTTATTGTAGCAATTTAAACCCCAATGCTTCATATCGGACATCATGGCCAGGGAAGTGAAGGATCACTCAATTCGCATACTCTCAGACAGCATGGCTGTACTGCAAGCGCTGAATAGTAATACAGTCGACTCTGGGCTAATATACGAGTGCCACCAGTGCCTCAACCAGGTGCGTAACCTCAATAAAATAACCATTCAATGGATAAAAGGACACAGCGGTTCGCTAGGCAACAATGCAGCCGACGAGCTTGCCAGAAGGGGGTCGAGAATGGCACCAGTGGGACCTGAGCCCATCGTGCCACTCCCCTTCAGGTATCTACGTACTCTGGTAAGGAAATGCACCAGAGATCAACATGACAAACTTTGGATGGAACAAGGCGAGTGCAGGCAGGCTAAGGAAGCACTTCCCGTAATGGATGGTCGCCTCACGAAACACGTTCTCCGTCTAACTAAACAAAAGCTGCGTACAGTGACTGCAGCTTTAACTGGCCATGGGTCATTTAATAAAATACGCGCAATGACGTGGAGTTGCAGACACCAGCCCATGTTACCCATGTTACCTATTACCTATTCATATCGGACATCTGTAGGGCTCTTATAAAATCTAAAAGATTACTATCTTTTGCTCCACAATAGAGCTTGCATAAGTTTCCTCTGTGTTCACCGTTACTTTGGCTCTCATCACAGATAAAGGAAGGAAAGAGGAAGGAAAGGATCATGAAAAGAGTCTCTCTGAGTGGCATTAACGATATTATATTTCAATTCCAACAAACACCCAGCACACCCTGGACAGTTGGCACTAAGTAACGCAGTCTAGATGATATCCTTTCACCACAATTGCACTGTCATCTATTGTTTCAAAAGACATATGAATGTTACCAATCGAACTGTGGATTCTAATGAAACAGAAACTTGACTGATACAATTTGTACTCAAATATTAACCTGGTGGGCAGAAGGTTGGGTATAATACACCCAGACCCTAATAAATCGCTCAATATTTTTTATCCTCTGTTTCAGTTTCCTATCTATTATAATGACAATATTTAAGAAAATAATTTAAAATCAATATTAAACCATAAAAATGTCTAATTTATCATATGGGTTTGTCACACCCACCTTATGCTCCGTGTTACGAATTTTTACCTTAAACATTACATTAAGCACTGGCTTAAATACTGAAAGGGTGTTGTTACTTGTGTCCGAGTGCAGCGCTTGATTATATTTTATAATTATTATTGTAGAAAAATCTTTAAAAAAAAAAAAAGGCTTGTCAACAGATTACATACTAGCTGGGGTAGGTAGAAACAGCAGGTGCTGGAGACAGTATTTGGTTTAAATATGGCTGTGTGTTGCGGGTATGGGTGTGGGCTGGGTGGCGGCTTTTGTCTGAAATTTAATCCACGAAACTTATGGACTCTCCTGATACATCAGTAGTATTTGGATTTAGATATTCTGGTTCATAGACAAAAAAATAGGATAATTTAACTATATAGTTATAAAATTACATGTACGTTTCACCACTGACCATGTATTGTTCACTACAGATTCCGCATAGAATAGATTTTATAGTTCACTGTTCATGCAAAAAGAAACACAAATATAAGCAATTTTTTCGCGCCTGTATCGCCATGACATTTAGGTCGTTTGATTTATAATTTACTGATTTTAAAACAACAAGAGTTCACATCACTTCACAAAGGATCAGATAGACAGTTAGTTAGGTAGTCTAGATTTGCAAAATGGAAGCAGGAAAGGGAAATCCATTTAGGTTTTTTTTTTTTTCTAGTTCGGTTCACGCCACGACGACAAATGGCACACTGATTCCACAGATCATTTTTTTTTTTTTTTTTGCTTATGGCATCGCGTAGTGGATCTTGAGAGGTCGTGCGTGACTACTTAACCGGACTATCCTGTGGTGGCCATAAGTAAACTCAAAGCGAGGGGTGAATACCTAATAGACTAAGCAACTGCACGCTAAGGGGGGTTCGAACCTTAGGGCGTCGCTGGGGGCAGGACAGCAAGATGGGACAGGCTGGATCAAATTATTATTATTATTTAAAGCTTTATGGGATCGGCGTTTTCTATCTGACTACTCTGAGAAGAAAGGCTGAAACAAACTCAGAGGTCACAGTCGGGAATTTAAAGGTACAGGCTCAGCTACGGCGTGGGCTGGCACTTCATCGAGGAAGGGTCGAGGGGGACAATTTAGTTGGGGATGTCGCGAGGGACCTCGGCGGCGAGGTCGGAAAGTCGGTTTCTTGTGTTTGAGCACTGTACTGGTTGCCCTATTACTCTCCTGCAGAAGGGTTATGGGGATATCAGGGTCGGTGAGAACATGCCTTGGACGGCGACATTTACTAATTTTGGAGGGGTATACCTGGCGGCTTCGACAACCAGAGGGTTGCGGTGTTTGGCGGCGGTATCGAAGAAATGCTTGGAAAGGCGTTCCATGAATTGGTGGATAGTGGGGATTTTGAGGTCAACATGAAGGATCTCATTACAAACGAACCAAGGGGATCCCGTAGCCTTACGGAGGAAACGGTTTTAAAGGGTCTGCATCCTATGGGTGGGTCTTTGCGTGTGCGAAGACTACACAGGCATATGTCATCATTGGACGAGTGCACGCTGTGTAAATGCGCAATTTGCAGCGTGCATTGAGAAGAGAACGGAGTGGAGGCTGCGAGATGGTTGGGCACACCGAGTTGATACAGCTTATACGTATGCGGTATATGTATATGCTTATACTTATTAGGTACACCCATTGCGCCAGATTTTGCCAAAAGCTTTCGATATGTAGGAGGATTCCACGCTGGATTCCAACATGTATTTGTTCGGTGATAAGGTGGACTTGCTGTACGCAAGAGTGCTGGGTTCGAAAAGCAATTTGCTCGTTGAGAATGAGGCCCTTGATTTCGGCATAGTCTCTGTGGTGTTTAAACTATTTGCTATTGTCTATGTTTACCATTTATAAATTAACCCTTATTAAAATAAAGGTATAATCCACCGATAACGGTGGCTTCTTTCCACGATTGTATTTATCTGACTTCACGCCATTCCGATATGCGAGTCCTTACAGATCTTTGTAAGTAACGCATATGGGCTTTGTTCGCGTCGCCGCAGGGAAAGTTGGTGTATACACGGACAGTCGCGTTCTTCTCATTCAACAGTTCACGCATCTCGTCTCGCAACTTCCAGCGATGGTCATCCGTCGCTGGAACTTCTCTAGAACAGTCGTTCACGACTGACTGTACGTGTTCCGTGAATGAGTTGATCGCGGCCGTCGTGTCTGCGATAGAGTTAAATTGATCGGGGATGGAGTCTAAGTGGGCTATGTGGTAGGGATTTCAGATATTCGCTTACTTTCCTCCAGTCGATTACCACTTTTGTCTGGGGAGGTTGATTGGGGTCGGGGAGACCAGCTACAGAACCCTTTTTTATTATTTTATTTTTTTATAATATGGCATCTCGTAGTTGACTGTGGCTGAGTATTAACAGACGCACGGGTCGATCGATCAGGTTAAGGTACGCTTGCCGCGGTTGGTCCGTGGATGGGTGACCATCTTCACGTACCAAGACCCCTCCGTGCCACGGAAAGCTCGTTAAGCTGTTTGTCCCGGCTGTCTTTCGTGGATCTTTGACAGTCGTTACGGGTCGTCAGAAACCCGAAAGTCTGACAACGAGTCTTACCAAGGGGTATCGTATTACCTAGATACTGTGTTGTGGAGGTGAGATAGGCAGTCGCTTCATCTAAAATACTGGTTTGCAGCTGCATCCGGTTAGACTGGAAGCCGACCCCATTATTGTTGGGAAAAGGCTAGGCAGATGAATATGGCATCTCGTAGTTGACCTTGAGAGGTCGTGACTACTTAACCAGACTATCATGTGGTTGCCTTAAATAAACTCTCAAAGCCTCCAGCCAGGTGCTCCAAAGAACACGATTATGCTACGGAGTACGGACTGATATACCGTCAACGCCTGTCAGTGTTGCCATATCCAAAAACTTTCGAAGCATAGTCGGCACTCAGCACTATTACTCGTAATTTTAAGAATGTCCACAGACTGACATTGACATAGAAAATAATAGGGACTGGAAATACCTACAAAAAAAGGGTGCATACCTACTACAACTCTGTCGCATAAAATGGCTGCCATTGCTAGGGTTGTATCAATCAAGGAAGATTGGTGTTACTATAACGAGTATCGATACTAAATACGAGTCTTACTAGTTATCACGTTTGAATCATAATATTATATACTTACTTAAAGTCCGTTGTGATTAGGGTTGCTTACTTTATAATAACGTATCCTGTTTTATTTTCGATACATATAATATTTTATGCTTTTGCATAAAAGTAAAGTATGCGAAAACACTTTATTTCTAATCTTTTGCAATGCGTAAAACGAAATTCATAATTATAAACTTTTTATCGATAGGTATGTACAGACGCCAGCACATCAAACTACTACAATCTGTCAGATTTCTTGAATAGATTTTCAACTTTATTGCTAAAGTATAAGGTTCAAAGTTGATTGGGGAAATCTGACAGTTTCGGGTAGCTTGATGTGCTGGCGTCTGTACATACCTAGGATAAAGCCGCGTCCCCATGACGCGCGGCTCCATGCCGCCGAGCCGCGCGACCGAACCTCGTGATTTCTTATAATGGGGAATTGGGGACGCGTTGCAAACAATAGCAAAAGCCTCAAGAGGCCGGGCTTAGCGAGGCTTCGAGTCCTGTTATAAATATAAGTCTATGGGCTTTAAGGCCGCGCGGCATGTAGTGCTAGTGGGGACGCGGAAGAACCGCGACTAAGTAAAAAAAAGTTGGCAACACTCAAGGGCAACCACAGAACTTGGCCAAGTTGTGGCAGCAGACACATTACACTGACTTGTGAGTTGTGGTCAAGTCAATTCTGCGCTCGCACAATATTGTGAAGTCATATTTTAGAAAAAAAAAAAAAAAAAAGAAATATCGAAAATATTTCAAGAAAATACAACTTAACTCTAACTTACCTTATACTTTTACACCTACTGAAGAAATAATTCTATTAAAATGGCAGCGTAAGTTTATTTTTCGTTTACCATTAATTTTGTAGCGTGAGCATGACTTGGAATTTTAACCGTATTCAATTATTCAAGAGTTTATTTAGAATAATCTAAGAAAGTTAATAAAGAGGGTTTCGGTACATTTTAAGGCTTTGTTAGTTGATCTTGTAGAATATAACCTTGAACCCATTAGAATTTAGAGGGTTGAGGTTAACTTTTGTTATGTTCATGTTCTGCTTCATGTTATAATACAGTGCTAATATTTTTAATGCCTTGTATTACTGTTAACCCGACGGTTTTATTATGGTCATTTTTTGATAGGTTTGTGTCATCATGAAAGCAACTTTACTGATTTATCTAAACTTGTGATTAGTTGTTCCATAATCTATGAATAAATAACAAGTAATATAAATGTTACGCATTAAGATTTGCAAATAAATAATATGGCATTTACATTACTGAAAAGTATTGGTAACCGCCTTGATGCAAACTATGGCCACAAGGTTACTTGAAGGTGAACAGACTTACCGTTTGCCTTTCATGAAGTACTGAGTCAAGTACTTCAATCATGATAATACATTATAATCGTATGTTAGCACAAACTATTGCAAATAATACATATAGATATATTATTTGATCCAAAATAGAGGAATTATTTCCTAATGGCTATTTAAATTTTGATACCACTTACATTTGTAGAAATTACAATATTATTAAATCATTAAAATTCCTAATAAAAAAAAAATGCAGTTTGTGATCCTATTCAAAATGGGTAGTAAGGAACTGAAATACAAACTGAACTAAATATGTAGGGACATTTTGGTATTTTGTGAATTTTATTCTAAACACTAGTGTGACTTTCTCATAGAAGTCATAAGATAAAACTCCCACTGCATTTGTTTTCACTAAGCATTCTTTCTGTTTTTTTTTTTTAATTTAACCAAACAAAACACATGCCAAAACCTATAAACCGTACCCTACCTTTAAACCTATAACATGCCTCAAGAGTTGGGCCATCAAGTGCAAAAATAATTTTTCATATCCAACATATAAGCACATTCAAACAAAAAAAACAAACACCTTTAGCTTTATTATATCAGTATAGATTATACAACATATAAAACTTTAAATTTACATACATAAAATTTCATTTACAGGCCTAAAGCAGACATAGCACTCATTGGGTTAGCAGTAATGGGTCAGAATATAATTCTGAACATGGATAGCAAAGGATTTATTGTTTGTGCCTTTAATAGAACTGTTGCCAAGGTATAGTACATAAAAATACTTGTCACAATCATTTTTCAATTTGTTCCTGCATTTTATTTTCCTGCATATGTATACAAATACCTTAGATAGTCAGCCTATAATGTTCCCACTGCTGGGAGACAGGCCGACTCTCTTGGAGAGGGAGAGGGCTATAATCTACCATGTGGGACCCCATGTCGGTTGTTAGATGCCACATGTCTTGGAATTTTTGGTTTGGTTCTAGGACATGCCTCACAATGTTTACCTTCACCATTGGTGAAGGAAAACATCGTGACCACCGCCTGCACCGTTTTGAGAACAGTGGTGATGAAATTATTTACACAAAGTGAATCGCCTGTCTGGGTTTTAACCCTTGACCTACAACTCTTAAGTCGGGGCCATTGCCACTGGGTCACCACTGCTCACTGGTGCACAAATACCTTATGCAATTTATTTTATGACCTTTGATAGTATCTTTTCTGTTGTTAAATTGTAGGTTGACGAATTCCTCAAAAATGAGGCTAAAGGAACAAAGATTATTGGTGCAACGTCTTTGCAAGACATGGTAGCAAAACTAAAGAAGCCGAGGAAAGTTATGTTACTTGTTAAAGGTGAGATCGAGGAGAGTGGGAAACAAATGTATAGGGTCTGGGCCCACCCTTCAATAGTAATATTTGATATACCGTTCGATAGTGCTTTTTAGCAGAACATTAGTTTCTAATAAATCAGTAAAACAATGGTCAAATGTCAGTACTTTCGGAGATCGACGTCTTAAAGCCGTCTCAGTCTAACATATTTTTCATGGATATTTATAAGGTATAATAGTAATAATACATGTAAGTACATGTATTATTACTATTATACCTTATATTATATGTATGTCCGGTTTCAGTCTGGGTAGTGTTTATCTTATAATGAAGTAAACTACTATCATTAAGAGCTTAGATTGGGAGCACTTTTATGGCAGTATAATAGGTAGTATAACTCCGAAATTACCTACTGACTTTTAACCTAAATCGTAATACTAAGTTTTAATCTGCATAAAAATACCTATTCAATCATGAGTATCTTATTTCTATTGAGAGGTGGGCCCGCCATTACTCATAGTCCTTTAAATAGTTATTGATTTAGTCCTAATATAAAATGTGGCATAAAATACATAAATAAGTACAGTTTAGGAATAACCTAAATTTTTTTATTTGCAGCTGGATCAGCCGTTGATGAGTTTGTGAGGAAGCTAGTGCCTCTTCTTGACAAAGGTGACATAATCATTGACGGTGGCAACTCACAGTACATTGACACACAGCGTTGGTGCAAAGAACTTGCATCAACTGGAATACTTTACGTAGGAATGGGTGTAAGTACACTGAACACCGTGTAAGGCTTTGGAAATGGTTTTTTTGTGAATGACAGGTTGTTATTGTTGAAGTAAGCTGCTAGCCTGTATTAGGTATGGCTCTAGTTTTAATTACGAACACATACCATGAAAGGTCAACCATAAATGATAAATAAATGATAAATGATTTATTTTCTGTAAGTAGGTTTGTACAAACACTTTTACATGTCAATCATATTTTTTAAACTAGATGAGGTCGGCGTTTCCTATCTGACTACTCTGAGAAGAAAGGCCGAAACAAACTCAGAGGTCACAGTCTCTTTTAAAGTCCAGACATAATCTTGGTCAGATCATGTGAAGACCATGCAGATTGGTGTCTGAAATGGTTTTTTGAGTAAAGAACCACACAGATTGAGCGGACCTGTCCAGTCAGTGCACGCATTTGTCAAAAATTGTGTAGCTCAACTCAGAACTTGAGGAGCCTTACGATTCGACGAACAATACCAATGAAAGGACATTTGGGTAGGCCGCATAAATTACTCAAACTGCCAGACCATGATTAAAACTAACTAAGAAGGAAAAAAGAAAAAAGAAATGACCCACATAGTCTTCACACTCACAATAATAATAATAAAAATAAGATACTATACAAAGTAAATATCCATGTCATTGTTTATATAAAATTCATCAATGTCAATGTGTATATAAAAATCCGGACATCATCTTTGATCTTTGAGGACCATGTAGATTGGTGTCTGAAGTGGTATTTTGAGGGAAGAACCACACAGATTGAGTGGACCTGTGCAGTCAGTGCACGCATTCGTCAGTAACCGTGCAGCTCAACTCAGAACTTAAGGAGCTCAACGATTCGACGAGCAATACCAAGGACAGAACATTTGTGTAGACCGCATAAACCACTCAAACTGCCAGACCATGATTAAAACGGAAACAATGACCCACATAGTCCTCACATTCACAATAATTAAAATAATATAAGACTTTAAACAGTAAATGTTCATGTCATGTCATAAATAGATATTAAGAAAGAAAAAAAATAACAAAAGTGTAAATCAGCAAAATAAAAAATAAACAACATTCACTGTCTAGACCTATTGGAGCAGCTCAATCCCAAGCGTTTTTGTCCTCAATATAGTCTTTTACAGTATAATAGGCTTTGTGGCATAGTTTTAGCTTTATAAAAGATTTGAATTTATTAATGCTTAGTTCTTGAATGTGGCTAGGAAGTTTATTATAAAAACGTATACATTGGCATCTAAACGAGCCACCTATTTTCTTGAGCCTTGTTGTAGGAACAACAAATTTATGTTTGTTCCTAGTATTTATATTATGGATATCACTGTATTTCTTAAACAGATTAATATTTTTATGTGCATACAAAAGATTATCATAAATGTACTGAGAAGGCACAGTCATTATATTAATCTCTTTAAATTTGTCTCTGAGGGAGTGTCTGGGACTTAATTTATAAATGGAACGAATTGCCCTTTTTTGTAAAATAAAAATTATCTGAATTTCGGCGGCATTTCCCCACAACAGAATACCGTATGACATCACACTATGAAAATAACTAAAGTAAACTAAACGGGCTGTCTCTAAATCAGTTAAGTCACGAATTTTCCTAACGGCGTATGCTGCAGAGCTAAGCTTTTTTGACAATTTATCTATATGGGGGCCCCATTGAAGCTTGGCATCCAAAGTTATGCCTAAGAATACTGTGGTATTTTCGGGTTTTAACTCTTCACCCTTTATGAGAACACTAGTTTCTACTTGTCTAACATTTGGTATCGTAAACTTAATACATTTGGTTTTTTTTTCGTTAAGAAGTAAATTATTAACATTAAACCAGTTAACTACTTTTGCGAGGGCACTATTTATACTGTCAGTAACCAGCTGTTGACGTTTGAGTTTAAATAAAAGTGAAGTGTCATCTGCAAACAAAACTATATCATGTTCATCCTTTATGAGGTAAGGCAAGTCATTGATATAAACAATAAATAAAAATGGTCCAAGTATTGAGCCCTGTGGGACCCCCATTCTTACTACAGATCCGGGTGACCTTTTCCCGTTAACATCAACTCTCTGAATCCTATCACTTAAGTAAGAAGTGAGAAGATCCAGAGAGGCGTTCCGGATTCCGTAGTGGTGAAGTTTCCTGATTAAGGTTTCATGAAGAACACAATCGAATGCCTTGGACAAATCACAAAAGATGCCCAAAGCATCGCATTTGTCCTCCCATGCATTATAAATATGTCCTAAAAGTTCAACTCCGGCATCGGTAGTTGAACGACCCCTTGTAAAACCGAACTGTTTATTATTCAGTAATTTATTGTTATTGAAAAATCTTTGCAATTGATTTAAAATAAGTTTTTCATAAATTTTACTAAAGGTGGGTAGTACGGAAATAGGTCTATAATTAGTAGGGTCTGATGTACTACCTGATTTAAACAACGGTATTATTTTACTGTGTTTCATAAGATCAGGAAACTCACCACATTGAATACAATTATTAAATATAACAGCTAAAGTAGGTGCTACAATGTTTATAATTGTCTTAGCAACATCCACAGAATTACCCCATAGATCTGCAGTCTTTTTTACATTTAACATGTGAAAAGTTTTAATTATATCTGTACAAGTGACAAATTCGAAGTGAAATTCCGAATCACAAACTGGAACGTTTTCCTTAAGTAAAGACTCTGCAGCAGTGGGTGAGGAGCTTAGAGATTTAGTGGTTGACACAGGAATCTCTGCAAAGAAATTTTCAAAGGCCGCGGCAACCTGGGAATCTGATCTAATTACATTGTCATCAATAGCAAGGCTGTAGTCACTACTTCGGTTGCATGACCTTCCTGTTTCGCTATTAATGACATTCCAAGTCATTTTAATAATGTTATTACTATTTTTAATTTTTGAACTCAAATAACGTGACTTGGCCATACTACAGACTGTTTTAAATATTTTAGAATAATTTTTAACATATAAATTAAATTCAGCAGTGTTTATACAAATTCGTTCATCATATAATTCATAAAGTCTTTTTCTACTTTTATGTATACCAATGGTGGCCCAGTCACTGAAGGAAGCGTTACTATTGACTGATAATGTCTTTGGAATGAATGTTTTATCAAATTGTGTGCAATACATATTAAAAAAATCATTATATTGTTTGTTAGGGTCATCATTAGTCAACAGAAGTGGTAATTTACTTAAGAGTTTAGTTTTAAATGTTTCTAAGCGTTTAGTTGTTTTTGGGTTAACAGTGATATCTTTTTTAATAACTTTTTTGTTTTGATTTGTAATAGTGATCAGCTGTCCGCAATGATCTGAGTCTATTAAATTAATCATTTCTTTTCATTTCTCATTTCTTTGTGGTTTGGCATAAAGCTCTTTTGTAATAGGGTCATTTTACTGTGGCCGTTTTGTAATAAGACGATTAGAAAGGCATACATGATGTTTCTTTACAGGTGAGCGGTGGTGAAGACGGTGCTCGTTATGGACCTTCACTGATGCCGGGTGGAAACCCCGCCGCGTGGCCTCATATCAAACCTATCTTCCAGGTATGTAGGTACCTCAATTTACCCAAGTGCACCAGAAGGAGGGTAATGTTTTTAAAGTGTATGTATGTATTATGGTGGTCTATTCCTTTGTCATGATCCCTAGGCTAACATCTTGATGGCTTTTAACAAATGCCAAGAGTCATTTGATTAAAATTAGTCTTTACACCAAGAGGAAAAACTGACATGATTTATTAAAAACAAGAATAATGGTCGCCATTACGCGGAGTCTTAACCTTCAAGCGGGCGCGCGGACATTTGTAACGCCAGCGGTCGCGCGTAACCTAAAAGACCTATAGGATATTTCAGGGATTTAAAACAATAATTATTTCATATTTTTTGTATTTATCACATTATCATTATGTTAGGACATAAACAAAATGATAAAATCAAAATAATATTCTAATTTTCTTTGGATTTGTAAGCAATTTGGCATCATAAATGTATCGAGAATCGATCGCATCGCGGTCGATTCGACGTCGCGCGACTGCTTGAAGGTTAAACCTTTTTTTTTGTGACAAGCTTTTTATGACCAAGATGAAAATACACTTAATGAGAGGGAGACCTTTAAGTGTATTTTGATTTTATAGTACAAATTCACCTTTGTTTAACGAATTTGAACAGAATTGAAAATTAAGAATGTAACCTCTTAAATCAACGAAAAAGTTATCCAAGAACATTCTCAACTGCAATGCATAAAGGTACAATATTTAGGAACTAAAATGTAAAAAAAAGAATAGTTGCATTGTTTCATTATTTCAGGCGATATCTGCGAAAGCGAATAACGAACCTTGTTGCGACTGGGTAGGAGAAGATGGCGCGGGACACTTCGTCAAAATGGTGCACAACGGCATCGAATACGGTGACATGCAGCTCATCTGTGAAGCCTACAACTTGATGAAAGACGTCCTAGGTGTGTACAGTCAAAACTTGAGTAGTCAAGTGAAGAGGTCATCAGGTCAGGGGAAAGACCCCTTAAGTTTAAGATCACAAGACTGTCACTGCCTATTTGTGAGCCATTTTTAAATGTTTATTTGACACAAAGGGTTGCATTAAAAAGGTGAAAATTAATGTATTGCATCTTTTGAAAGAGTATTTTTGTAAAAAATGGACTAACCCCAAAATAGAATTGACAAGAAGGGGGGGAATGTCATATGACATTCCTCCTTCTCGCCCTGTATTATTACAAATGATGTATTAATGTTTATTCCAATTCTTATGTATTTTAAGAACATGACCAATTCTTATGTATTTTAAGAACATGACGACTTAAAAGACTTAAAATAAATTTTGTAGAAGGACTGCGCAAGAATACTTTTCAAATCTTCCACACAAATGATACCTCTGGGACTTTCTACTGCAGTGTATCTCTTTAGAATAAGCCATTAATACATGTTCTTAAAATACATCAATCAGATGTAAAATTTATTTTAAGTCTTGTAAGTCGTCAAAATTTGCTATAGAAATAGGAGGAAAAAAAGTCACGATGACATTCCCCTTTCTTGTTTGGTTTCGACTTGAGATTCCCCCCTTTTAGCCGGTACAGGAAAACTTTACAGTCAAATATTTCTCGACATGGATTATTAATGCTCTGTATGGTTTCTGCATACGATTCTACGTAAAATTTTCCGCCAGATGGCATTAAAAACTCAAATTCATAAATAAGGTGACATTCATCCTTTCACGTCACCAAAAATAAATGAATTAATGAACAGCATAATCAGCCTATGATGTTCCTACTCCTGGGACACAGGACTGCTCTCTGAGAGAGGGAGTAAGCCGTAATCCACCACGCGGGCCCAGTCCGGGTTGGTAGACATGTCTTAGAATTTTTGGTTCTAGGATATGCGAGTTTCCTCACGACGTTTTCCTACACTTTTATGAGAGCAGTGGTGATGAAGTATTAACCGATTCCGTGCGGATGATGCCGCACAGGCACCATGTAAATGTATTGCGTATGGCGTATGATGCCCGAGAGGATACAAATCTAAAACATAAAAAAAACTCGGCTAAAACGATATTTGTCAAGTGTCCCGTAAATAAATGTGTCTTTATTTGTCACCCATATCATGCCCACAGTGTTCGTTTCAAGTAATTTCGTAAATTAGCAGACTTCAGGGGTTGAAAACCTAGTGGTCGACTCCCATTTTATTATTGATTATAATTTAAGGTAGACATAGATATTTTTTATCAATAACAATACATTTACCTTCTTATTCAAATAAAACACTTCATAATCATGTACCTAAGTGTTTGTAGGTACGAGTAGAATATTTTTGATTCATTAGAATCGGACTTCCCATTCAGTTAAATGTTCTATATTACAGTGTTTTATAGAGAAACAATTTTATCATCAAAGTAGCGAATTTAAAATTGTTTCCCTACAAAACACTGTATAATAAATAAATATAACCTCGCTGCAAACTCAAATGGTACGTAAACAAATTCTATAGAACACTTTTGAATAAATAAATTCATAAAATAATGCAAAAAGGTTTACAACCCCTGATAGAAATTAGTCACTTACCTTCCATTTCCATAAAAACACACAGATAGTTACTTTTACACGCATTGAACGAATTTACTGACCGTTTACGTTCGATACTCAATGGCAAATGATTCTTTAGCAAGTGGAAACACGAAAAAAAGCTAAAAGTTACAATTCACGGCGGATGATTCCCCAGGGGAATCATCTAATTCTCTGGCGCTTGGTGCCCCACAGGTATCACGGAATTTTTGTTCGACGCCAGGCACTAAAGATTGCTACAAAGACCTCCGCACGGAATCGGTTAAGCAAAAAGCAAAGCGCCTGTCAAGTTCGAACCTATAACTCGTAAGTAGCGGCCGTTTCCACAGACCACCACCGCTCTCATGATATAATGAACAAATTATTTTTTTTTTCGTGATCATTACTATTGATGTAATTAATCCTTTATGTATTATATTTGAAGGTATGGAGCAAGGGGAGATGGCTGAGGTGTTTGAACAATGGAATAAAGGCGACCTGGACTCATTCCTCATTGAAATTTCGCGAGATATTCTGAAGTTCAAGGACTCTGACGGTTAGTTACCTGTGTACAATTTATTTATCAGTAGTAAGAGACACTACACAGAAATATATTATTATGTTCTCGCATATGCAAACTTTTTAGCCCAAGAAGAAGAAGCCCAAGTTAATGGCTAAATTAATACCAGTTTACATGACTGTGACATTCAAATACTTAAGGCCTTTTGCGAAGTATTAACATGATGTCGAATGAATGGAGAGCGAATTGGACATACAATAAACAAAAACAAATAGTTTAATAAAATAAGGTAATAGACTACTAATGTTTAATATGTACTTACAAGAATTCAACCATATTGTAAAGAATGTATGAAAATTAAACTGTCACAATAAAAATCAGAGATAAAAATAAGAGCACCAACGGGTTAATTGCTTAACACACTATCAGTAGCAATGGGTTTCATTTTGACAGTTCAACAACATTCATTGCGTTATTTACGTTGTTGAGCAGACACATTTTTCCAACATATGGAGCAATGGATTAGCAATATGCTTCAAAATGATTCAAATTGAGAGTAATAGTGTGTTACGCATATAGGGTGCTGGACGTTTTTTCCGGAGAGCGAATGTTCCTTGTTAGCTCTGCGAGGTATATAACTAACTTATGCCCGCGAAAACGTCCGCGCGAAATTTTTTGTAACTCCGACACACCGCGTCGTGTCGCATCGCCCGCCCGCGCTTTTACTTCGTTTTCGCTTCGCGTACTTTTTACTTGGCTCCTTAGGTTCGTAGCGTGATGTTAAACCATTTTTGTTTTACTTGAACTGTTTGAAATATAAAATATCTTTTTACATAACTTAATTTACTTAGGTACTCATAGTTAATATTATACAGGGTTATTTTTCAAAGACCAGCCAAATCTAAGGATGTGGTACAGACCATCAAACTGAACAACTTTCTCCATGGGACTAATATCGTATTCGCGAAAAAATTATCAACTGTCCCTTAGAAATCTTCAATACCTACTCGAACTAACCGTATGGGACGGCTGAATTTTTATTCGCGAATACGATGTTGGTCCCATGGACAGAATTATTCAGTTTGATGGTCTGTACCACATACTTAGATTTGGCTGGTCTTTGAAAAATAACACTGTATTCTCTAAGTATTGCGAGATTGTAAGCAAAAATGTACACAAGAAGAACATCCTCACAAAGCTGGACGTGATCAGTTAGGATAGTTCTGAATGTTGAAAAATATTCACACACTCATGTAGCAAAAATATCAAATTAACGAAAGATTGCTTCACAAGATGAAATTATGTAGCTGATAACCTTGTTGATGTCACGTGGTATGTCGTTTTAAGCCAAGCGCATATTACAACTGCAAAAGGCCGCAGTGCAACGTATTTTTACAACAATTTTTATTTTAGCAATTTTATAATGTTTTGTGGCCTATTATTTGTAATTAGTCTGTAAGCCTTCTTAAAAGTAATAAATAAAAAAGTGCGGCCCTCATGTTGTGTGCGTTGGTTAATAGAAAATGTATGCAAGTGATGATGGAGGATTTATGCCAAGCGGTGCGTAAGCGTTGCAGCACGTCCCGCCGCAATCTGCCTTAGGCTTCAAAAGTCTGTTTCCACTACCGGCGCTAAACTTTAAATGTGTATATTGCAGGTAAATACTTACTGCCCAAGATCCGCGACACTGCGGGACAGAAAGGCACGGGCAAGTGGACGGGCATTGCGGCCTTGGAGTACGGTGTGCCGGTCACGCTAATCGGCGAGGCTGTGTTTGCGCGTTGCCTCTCCGCTCTCAAAGGTAGGGAAAGACTATAAAAAAACTTTATTTTCATGCTTTGACAGCCCAAAGCGTGTTAGTATTACATATAAATCATCATTAATCATCTGTAGTAAGTACGGCGCATTTAAAATCATTTGCTTCTTCAGAGGTAGGGTATTATAAACACATAAACTCACGATCATTTACAAAAGGGGTAAGCAGAAACTACAGCACGCCTCCTGGTATTATGGACTTATGGTTTTTACTTAGGGTACTCCGTTCCCTTCGTCAACATTCACACAGTCATAAGGATTAATCATGGCATTATCAAGCAGAAACCTTCTGTGACTGGAGATGCTACTAATTCATGTCATGATTTACCGAATGAATATACAACGTGTAACGTTAAATGCGCAAAACCTCAGACACCCCAACTGATTTTTAATTCAATCGACCTAATTTTCAAAGAGAAAATAAGTAATTAATAAATTGTAAAGGTTTTATGTGCTGTTTTAGTTTTACTGGCCATTCTGATCGTTTCTTGCGTCTGCGACGACGCTTTGTCGAGGGAGGAGTCGTCACCGGGCCGCTGCGCCGCGCTGACATTGGGTTGCTTGACCTATTAATAAATAGACACGGCAACGTTTCTAACGAAGATTTTTTGAAAAATGTGACCTATATTAAAAAGTGGTTCAATTAATTCTGCTCGTTATTCTGATCAAACTATTTTCAGGTTTTGCGCATTTAACGTTACACGTTGTATAGTGTGCAACCTTGTGATGCTATTATTATGATGATATTTTCATGGTCTCTCAGTAAACAGCGGATCTTGTCAGCAGGTTTGATTTTACTTGTGCGAAAGCGCTTGGGTGACAAATTAGTATTTCTAATGTATACGCCAAAGTGCGCTGTCAGTTGCGCTAAAGTTAATTGCGGTTTTAGATGCAGGAGAAATCACGAGATTTACGGAGATTTTTTAGAAAGTAGCTCAGAAAGCAATGTTTTTTAGAAAGTAGCTCAGAGAGCAAAGTTTTATTAAAGGTTACAGTAGATCAAACAAACATAAGGATGAATTTATGTTTGTTTGATCTACTGTAACCTTTAATAAAACTTTTAATACAATAAATGGTGAATGAGTATAACACGACATTTAATTGTAAACTTTAACATGTTGTCTATCTGCAGATGAGCGCGTTAAGGCGAGCAAGGTGTTGCCAGGTTCCTCTACGAAGTTTACCGGCGATAAGGAGCAGTTCCTTGAACATTTGCGCAAAGCGCTGTATGCTAGCAAGCTGATCTCTTATGCGCAAGGATTCATGCTCCTCCGTGAGGCAGCCAAGGTATGTTTAAACTTTTGGTATTGAAAACGTGGTATATGTTCTTCTCCTGTCGAAGGATTTAGTTGACAGACTTATAGATTGCATCATGTTCCATAAATTGGGTCTAAGCGTAAAATTAATCAGAAATAAGAAATATAACAATTTTATAGTTAAGTTGTTGCGATACTATACTATATTGAATGGTATCAGCTTCATGATAGATGTTTCATTTGCTTTCAGAAAAAAAAAATATTTTGACGGCAAGAATAAGAAGTTTTGAGCGATGAGATAATATGTGGTATAATTTCTGTTTTTGATACTATAGCAAGTTGCTGTACTTTTATCTAGTCTTTTTCTGTAAAACAACGGTTACGTATAGATTAGTTAGAAGAAGACCTTAGATTAGTACAGACGCCAGCACATCAAGCTACCTGAAACTGTCCAATTTTCCCAATCAACCTTGAATTTAGCGATAAAGTTGAAATTTTTTTAAAGTAAATTGACAGATTGTAGTAGCTTGATGTGCTGGCGTCTGTACATTATTAAAACAAAATGATTACTGACCTTGAGAATTATTTAACATGTTAGATAAACGCCATTTTATGACGCATTTTAATGTTATTGCAAACAAGTGGTACTCGATTATTATGCTGTAGTTGCCTACATCGCCTTACAGATATTGCTGCCTTACAGGTATTGTTGTTAAATAAGGGATGTAAATTCGTCATTTTTTAATGACGAATTTACATCCCTTATTTAACCCTACTAAGGAATGAATTAAAAAAAATCGGTCTTTAGTGTTCACTTCGTTATTTATGAAAATCTTGTGCAAAATTTCATGCTTCTAGATTTAGGCTGTTTTGTCTGTCAGTGAATGAATGAATTTAAGATTTCTATTAATTAGATTCTCTTCGTGTTTACGTCAGGTGAACCAGTGGAACCTGAACTACGGCAGCATCGCTTTGATGTGGCGCGGCGGTTGCATCATCAGGAGCGCGTTCCTTGGTAACATCAAGGTAAGAATTTGCGACCTTTGTTCCAGTGTGAGAGAGAGATGGAGCTATACTGGACGAATAGCTCTATTTTTTCTTCACAACAGAACATTGATGGCTTTAACACGTCATAGAATGGCGATATGACCTCTGGAATTTGTTCTTTCTATCAAACACATACAAGCAACTCGTAGTCGCTCTGCGGGGAAAATGGAGACTCGGCAAAATTGAGTACTAGGGGGTGCTTTTAAAGCGGGACAATATACCAAAATTACAATATTTCTCAAGAGGTTTTGTACCATGTCAAGCCAATAATTTTACTTATTTATTTATGCAAACGGAGCTGTTCATTTCACTAATGATGTTCAACACCACAAACTAAGCATGGTATTGATTGGTCTAGTCGTTATCTAGAATTGTTGATGACTATAATTACCCTAGGCTGATAAAATTTTTGTATTTCGTAATACGTTTATTTTAGTGTTAAGATCGGTTTTCTCCTCGGCAACCAACCCAACAAGGCACTTTAACGTGCTAAAAGACCCTTGTGCCGTTGTACGTAGGTAACGTGCGTACGTAAAGTAGAAACTTGGCAAACTTACCCGTGCACATCCTAATGTGCACGGATAAGTTTACCACGTTTCTGCGCGGTTTGTCTTTTTTTTTTTAATGGCATCTCGCAGTTCAACCTATGAGGTTGTTGACTGCATAGCCGGGCTTGCCTGTGGATGCCTCAATAAATTAAGGCCTCCAGCCAGGGCTTAAAAAAACTTAAAAACTAAGCGACTACAGGCTAAGGGCACCCCCTGTGGGGTACGGACCTCGGCTTAGAGCGTCTCTGGGAGAGGGGGGCAGCAAGGGATAGGCTGGATGGGAATTAAGGTTTATTTGATTGTCCACGCATTCGTGTATAGCATTGGCGTGGGTCGCATGGACGATCACGCCTATGGCTTGGGTTGCAGTGGACGATCCCGCCTATGGCGTGGGTTGCAGTGGACGATCCCGCCTATGGCGTGGGTTGCAGTGGACGATCCCGCATAAATAGAAACAAAAGAATTAAAGAAAGACCATACCATCATATCAAATGAATGTTGATAGTTAATTGATTAAGCAATTGTAACAATCATTAAGTTATTTTGATTGGTATAATGTAATTTATTGTCATATCATTGTTGCCACTAAATATGATAAAAATGATGGCATGGCTTTGCACTCAGCGACAAAGTAATTAACAGAGGTGAGCAATGTAATCAGTGACTTGTCGATAACGTGACCTTCAATCTCTCGCGACATTAAATCTCAATGTCATGCAAATGATTATTACATAATTGTTTCCCAAGTATGATTCAAGAGTGTATAAATAAGAACTGGTCATGACAAGTGTGAGTGACATTGCAGTGTTATTTTTTTATTTTATTATTATCAATACTGTCAGTGACCAATGCCAATAGCAATACAGGGTTACAAAAACAAATGCGTAACGGGTGTAATTTATAAAGCTAGAGATTAATACAGAAACCTGAAATTGCGAAAAAACCGGCCAAATGCGAGTCGGATTCGTGCACGAAGGGTTCCGTGTACCTGTGTACCTTCGTGTGTGCAAAATTTCAGATCAATCGGATATCGGAAAGTGGGTCATATTTAATTTCTTAGATTCCATTACATACAAGTGAAGCTAATAGAAGCGTGTTAAAAATCACGTTTGTTGTACGGGAGCCCCCTTAAATATTTATTTTATTGTTTTTTAGTATTTGTTATAGCGACAACAGAAATACATCATTTGTGAAAATTTCAACTGTTAACTATCACGTTTCATGAGATACAGCCTGGTGATAGACGGACGGACGGACAGCGGAGTCTTAGTTAATAGGGTGCCATTTTACCTTTTGGGTACGGAACCCTAAAAATCGCTGTTCTGAAAAATCGCTGTTCTTCGCATAACTCGTCAAAATGTAGGGAAAATAGCTCTTCCCTACATTTTGAATAGCTGTTACCTACATGCGAGCGTAAATGTAGGGAACAGCTGATTTTTTTTCACGATTTCAGGTTTCGTCCCATAGTAAAAGTTGTTGTTGTACAATGACCCCTTAGAGGTTGTGCATTCTTTAAGTTACACGTTTTATAAATAATATAAAACAGATTCCTTTTCATGTCCAACTGTCCGCTTAGTTCTTAGCTAGCAAACTTCTCAACGGATTTTGATTTAGCTTACACATCATTTAGAGAATTTATTCCGGAAGTTTTATGTAGTATATGTTAATATTTAACTTAGATAAGTATAGCACAGACATTTCTAGACCAATTGGCTTAAGATCCGCGTGTCTGTATAAGTAGAAGATGATCTGACTTATACATAATTCTTTATTTGGCAGGACGCTTTCACGAAGAACCCTCAGCTGACGAACTTGCTGCTAGACCCGTTCTTCTGCGAGCGCATCAGCGGTTCGCAGCAGTCTCTGCGGCAGGTGGTCGCGCAGACGGCGTTGGTCGGCGTGCCCGCGCCCGCCTTCTCCGCCGCGCTCGCCTTCTACGACGGTTACAGATCCGACGTACTACCTGCTAACATGCTTCAGGTACTAACTACACTGCAGGCAGATTCTGTAGTGGGAATATTTGTAGCTTGGAGTCTGTAAGAAACAGCTTGTAGTATGTAAGTTGCAGCTTGTAGTCTGGATGTAGCAGTTTGGAGTCTGTAAGTAGCAGCTTAGTCTGTACGTAGCAGCTTGGAGTCTGTAAGAAGCAGCGTGTAGTCTGTAAGTAGCAGCTTAGAGTCTGTAAGTTGCAGCTTGGAGTCTGTAAGAAGCAGCGTGTAGTCTGTAAGTAGCAGCTTAGAGTCTGTAAGTTGCAGCTTGGAGTCTGTAAGAAGCAGCTTGTAGTCTGTAAGTAGCAGCTTGGAGTCTGTAAGTTGCAGCTTGGAGTCTGTTAGTTGCAGCTTGTAGTCTGTAAGTAGCAGCTTGGAGTCTGTAAGTTGCAGCGTGGAGTTGTAAGAAGCAGCTTGGAGTGTGTAAGTAGCAGCTTGGAGTCTGGAAGTAGCAGCTTGGAGTCTGGAAGTAGCAGCTTGGAGTCTGTAAGTAGCAGCTTATAAGTGGCAGCTTGGAGTCTGTAAGTAGCAGCTTGGAGTCTGTAAGTAGCAGCTTGGAGTCTAAATAGCAGCTTGGAGTCTGTAAGTAGCAGCTTGGAGTCTGTAAGTTGCAGCTTGTAAGTGGCAGCTTGGAGTCTGTAAGTAGCAGCTTGGAGTCTGTAAGTAGCAGCTTGGAGTCTGTAAGTAGCAGCTTGGAGTCTGTAAGTAGCAGCTTGGAGTCTAAATAGCAGCTTGGAGTCTGTAAGTAGCAGCTTGGAGTCTGTAAGTTGCAGCTTGTAAGTGGCAGCTTGGAGTCTGTAAGTAGCAGCTTGGAGTCTGTAAGTAGCAGCTTGGAGTCTAAATAGCAGCTTGGAGTCTGTAAGTAGCAGCTTGGAGTCTAAATAGCAGCTTGGAGTCTGGATTTGTGCCCAGTTGATTGCAATAGGCTCGCCTCTATTAAATGTTACCCATATACAGGGTTATTTCTAAAACACCAAAAACTTTTTACTTTTAACTTTTACTATGGGACCAAACCTGAAATCGCGAAAAAAAAACAGCTGTTCCCTACATTTATCTTCGTACGAGTCGTCAAAATGTAGGTGTTCCCTACATTTTGACGACTCGTACGAAGATTCCATGTTTGGTCCCATAGTAAAAGTTGTTCATAATAATGAGTACAATGACCTCTTAAGAGGTTGTTGGTGTTTTACAAATAACCCTGTATAACTAGCGAATTGTGGGTGTATTAAAGGTAAGGTGAGGCTTAACCCTTCGGGAGTACAACTGTGTTGTAATGTAATGTTGTACCGTTATTTCGTGTGTGGCTTCAAAAACACAATATTAACAAAGGTCTCATGTGAATCGTGTTTTGTTCCAGGCACAAAGAGACTACTTCGGTGCGCACACATACGAGCTGATCACAAACCCCGGAAAGTTCGTGCACACCAACTGGACTGGACATGGCGGCAATGTGTCCGCTTCTACTTACAATAACTAAAGCAATTTCATCGCGACCGAAAGGACACCAAACACATTTTTGTATAATATTGGTGTATTTTAATTATGTTAAGAATGTTATAATGTTTTATATTGCGAGCGCTTATTTATTACTATGTTGCATAGGTTGTTGGGACCAGAGCCTTGTCGTACATTGATTTCAAAGCTGTACTGCTAAGACATTCCTATTTCCGTTGTTTTGTGGTAACTGCAATGAAATAACTAAGGTTAACATTCCGTACAGACATCTCCAATATTTGTTGACAATTTTTATAATTAAATGTAGACTAAATGGATCTATTGTTAGTGATGTTTCTATGATATTGACTGTATTGTATTTATATTTGAATCTATGTAAAACGCTTTTATGGGTGCAAACTATTTTTGGACATTTTTAAATATACATTATTTTACTATGTGTGGTGTTTTTTAATACAAAAAGAATCGTCTATTAAGTTCGTCCTCCGCATCCTGGACAGTCAGTTCGTTAACCTTTTAACCGCCAGATAATCCTGCAAAAAAATGTGCCCCTAGCGCCAATCACGTATTTTCAAGGTCAACTATAGTGATGTGGACCAATCCCTACAGCAAACCAGATTTTAAAGATAAAATTACACGTTTTTACGAAAATCTAATGTTTTTTTTAAATTCATTACCCTCATAACAATAATAAGATTAAAATTACCCACATCAAAAACCTATAACCATGTACATAGACACTACCAAAGCCAAGATAGAGTTTAGTTCATAATTCTACAAAATTCGGTTTTTGGAATCTCTATTGTTGCATTTATACAACGCCGGCGCTAACATTAGAGATAAACAAGAGCGTAGATAGTGCGGGGACAAGTGAAATTATTTCCGGTTATCGATTTTATTACTCAAACCATGAATATGTTCAATTTGTGTATGACAAAGGGTAGTAGAACGTTTTAAAAGTTTTCCTGTTTAAAATAAAAACTTAATTTATGGTCAATGACAGGTCATTTAATTGTCACTGCTTAAACGGACATTGCTTTGCGAGTCTCCGAAATGGCAAATGCAGGTATGTGTTAATTTTCTTATTTAAATTTTAATTAAACATCAATTCTATTTGCTTTATGCCATCTAAACGTAAATACTTAAAATATTATGTGTAGTAAATTTTTACTGTCTACAAAAAAATGATCAATCTTCCTCGAAATCTCCTAAAATCCTTATTAATTCCTCTGCATTCGACATTTTGCGATTCAAACACAGCCACAATACCCAATGAAATAAATTAGTTACTAATTCATTAATAATTTTTAACAAATAAAACAGATGTCCCCTCACTCTTATCATTATGAGTTAGCTTATGACGTCACAAGCGGTTGCATAATTATTATATACAACTCCGGCGCTGGACTCCTTTGAAAACATTAAAGTGCTAGGGTTGTTACTAAAATACGATTTAGTAAAAACCGTCACTTCAATTGTAATATGAATCTACCTTAAATCATGTGAAGTTTTAGATGTTATAGTTAGAAATAGAATCAAACAGCAACAAGCATTGAATTACTTTCTAATTCTGAATGCCTAACTTATTTGTATGTTATTTGAATAAACTAAAGTTGGCATTAATGAGCAAAAAATAAACTTATGTGTTACATCACTACTGTTGTATTTATACAACTCTGGCGGTACAGATTAAGGTCAAACCTGCATTCTGCGATGAGTTTTATCCATTTTTTTCACCGTTAATTTGGCGCTTAGCATAAGTGATTTTAGGGAAAATGAAAGACATTCCTTGAATGGCAAAGGTGGTCTTTATAATAATTATAATGACATTGCTGCTACGTAAATAAAAATACGCTTGAAAACCACTTCGTAGACTTCAGTTGCGAATTTACAACTGTGGTGCCAGGGGCTCAAAAATGATAAGTTGCTTATTATACAACTGCACTTTAAATCAATGCACGTCTTGACAATACAACACACCAAATTAAACTAACATGATTGTACAAGACAACACATGTATTAACTATTGCATACCATTGCGCAATACATAAATATTGGAAATAAAAAATATGACACTGGAAGTGGGATGACCTAATATATCATGGGCCTCGGGCCTCGCAAGCAGCACAATATTTTTTTTTTCATATTCATCTTATTATGCTATTCAAGAAAAGTAAGCAAGGATGCTAGATCGAGCGAACAGAGCTCCAAAATCGAAATATTTTAAATATTAAACAAAATCCTTGGTCCCTCCATGTTCACGTCAAAATGGAGGGACCATATGGATAGGCTGGTCGGAGGAGTATCCTACCTATATAATATAATACTCGTATGTAATATTACAATACCTTAATTCTACTTTAGAAATATGAAGTTTGTTTGTCTTTAACGTGAATCGTTTGAGAAATATCCATAAATGTTGGTCCCTCCATAATGATGATTCAACAATTTGGTCAGAATTATGTTGATGGATTTTTTTGATTTTCGAACTATAAAATACGTACTTAATAATTTTGTGCTCGACTGTACTCGACTCGAAAAATGTATGTAGAAGTTTACGTGGAAGTTTAAGTTACTTGTACATAGTAAACCAAATCGAAGTTATCATGGTTGGAGACGACTATTTTTTGACACCTGCCGGTCGATTCTGTAAAAATCTCACCGTGAAATCATAAGTGAAGTGAGCACTTAATAGTGTTAATCCCTAGCGAATGACAGCTCACTCCACGCTCACTTCACCCAAGCTTTCACGGTGAGATGGTTACAGAATCGCACGGCAAATTCAAATTCAAAATCGTTTGCGTTCCGCAGTAATCAGGTAGGGATTGTAGTGAGATAAGTTCACCACGTAATCCTCACCAGGGCGACTTTGTATCTGGAATCACTTAATGACTATTTTCGAGATTTGGCATAGCGTTAGGACTATTTTTTGGAACTTAAACCAAGTCGATACTCCCATCCGTTTGAATGCACTAGAGATGAGGATTGTGTAGTAACTTCGGAATCATAATGCGACTATTTTTTTGACCTTGATGACTATTACTGACTAAGTATTTCATGACTATTTTTCGGCGAAATTACTTTTCAAGAAGTTTTCAGCGGTGAGTATTGTGTGGTGAAGGACACCTATTTAAGGGCTGAAACGATCTCTTTGCTTTTAGGTTTTATTTGGCAAATACTGTCAAAGGTTTTGAAAGGTTTGTCTTGTGCACGTTTGGTGCATGTTTGGTGTGTTTTTAATTATCAGTAATTTAAATCACTGTATAAACGGACAGATACTAATAGAATATGGATGTGTAAATAACAGGTATGACTCGATGAGTCGCGCGTTTTGAATGCAAAATCCAGGTACACTCATTAGTGACTATTTACATATTTATAACCATGGCCCAAGAACCTATATGTGGACAATGACTCCTATTTTGTTTACCGTATAATTATGAAAATATCATTGGTTTTTTCGAGACACAATACTCACATTCCTCAGGAATTAGATTTGTAATTCCTGATCAGCAGTCGAATCAGCAGATTCTGTGTTCTGAGGTTCAGAAGTAGGTACCCAACCCAGGGTTTTTGTGTGGTGTAAATGCAAACCTCGACATTAGTCTTAGAACTGAACATGGCAAACTCACGAGCTCATAAAAAAACTGCGTCCTTTTTCACCTTTGGGCTCTGAACCTTAATACATACTCGCAACTCATTTAGGTACTCCACCCAGGGCCTTTAGGCATTAGGTAAAGAGCAATGCTGGCCCAGCGGTAACGAGAGCAGTGGTGTGACCCAGTGGTAACGGTTGCAATTTATGAGTCGAGTGGTCGTAGGTTTGAACTCTGACAGGCGCTTTATTTAGCGTTATTTATTTCATCCAACACTGCTCTCAGAACCGTGAAGGAAAACATCGAAACCAGTATGTCCTAGAACCAAAAATTCGATGCCATGTGATATCTACCAACCCGCACTGGGCCCGCGTGGTGTATTTACGGTCCACCCCCTCTCACAGAGAGGAGGCCTGTGTCCCAGCAGTGGAACATGGCTGAGCATGCAAACAGTTGTTGTCCTATACAACCTGTAACGTTAAATGCGCAAAACCTGAAAATAGTTTGATCAGAATAACGACCACAATTCATTGAACCACTTTTTAATATAGGTCACATTTTTCAAAAAATCTTCATTAAAATCGTTCCCGTGTCTATTTATTAATAGGTCAAGCAACCCAATGTCAGCGCGGCGCAGCGGCCCGGTAACGACTCCTCCCTCATCAGAATGGCCAGTAAAACTAAAACAGCACATAAAACCTTTACATTTTTTTTTATGACTCATTTTGTCTCTGAAATAGGTCAATTGAATTAAAAATCAGTTGGGGTGTCTGTGGTTTTGTGCATTTAACGTTACACGTTGTATAGTATGGCTTTTGCATAATCACATTTTCACCAAATGCTTGACATAACTTTCATAAAAGATTCATTAGCTTTAACGCTAGAACGGAAGTAATAGAGTAAACAACAATGTAACTGAACACGTGTAATATTTATAATTCTCAGACATTATTAATTAAATTCAATATAAACGAAGAACACGACCGCACATTAAGAAGCTCTCTGGACGACTAATTGATTAATGTATGAACTTGGCAGTTTGCACCGCTTGAAGTACAGACGCCAGCACATCGAGCTACCCGAAACTGTCAGATTTTCCCAATCAACTTTGAACCTTATGCTTTAGCGCTAAAGTTGAAAATCTATTAAAGAAATCTGACAGATTGTAGTAGCTTGATGTGCTGGCGTCTGTACATAGTCGTAACTAAATTATTGCACAATATTGCAGACTTAAGTAACAACCCAATAATAATGGTTGTATTGGTTGAAGTGTTCTGTTTAATTTCCAAGTGGGCTACGGGGTCAACAGTTTTGGACTACCGTGCACTTTCTTCTTATGTTAATAAATATATACGTTACCTCTACTTACAGATTTAACAACAAATTTATGGTTAAAACATGGTATACGCCGCGATACTGGGTACGCTCCTCGTCATATTATGGCTGCCGTGCTTGAAGCAGGGAGTATATACCCTCCCTGGGCCAGTGTATGCAAGAGACCGAAAGAATCGAGTGTTTCAAATTACACCGACCGGAAAATGTTGTGACACCCAGTGTAAAAACAAATAATTTCATTTTTATGTTGTTGGTGACTGATTTTGTAACATTTAAGTAAATAATTTTGGTCACATTCTTTTTAGTTTTATTTATTGAAACGTCATGCTAACAATTACCTATGCAGGTAATAGTTACCTACTAATCTCACCATCTGCCTAGCCTTTTCCCAACTATGTTGGGGTCGGCTTCCAGTCTAACCGGATGCAATACATATTAAAGACGATGATGACGTGGAGAGGGAGTGCAGAGCGTTGGCGGTCCGCGGGAACATGTTGGCGGGCAGATTTTTTCGTTGTAGAGATCAGGTCAAAATAACCTTGATGAAAGCGTACTGTCAAGGCCTGTACAGCGGAAGTCTGTGTTTCGGCTGTTCACGGAGGGCGCTAAATGTCTTGCGCGTCCAATATAACAATGTTTTCAGGATGATGTCGAAACTCCCTCGTTTTTGTAGTGCCTCGGGGGTGTTTGCCCAATCGAGTAGGTACAGATAGATTACATGCTCTCATCAGGATAAAGGTGGCATCGCTTGTGAGGACGATTCGGGGGAGTAGCAATAGCATCCTGAAATTCGTGTCTGAGGACCCGAGAGCTCCTGTGCTGGGGCATCTCATGCGGAATCATTGTCCGCATCAAATGCCTCGTAAGTACATGACTCACTTACCTACTTGTTTGCTATTCTTAACGGACAGTGTCAAGAAACGCCCTGTGCAACACAAGTATCGGATATACGCGGTAAATTAATTGTCTATTTTATTATATTAGTTGCAAATACTTTTGTAACGGACTAGCTGCATGCAAAAATGAACAGTATAAAATATTTTACGCGACTAATAACATTAATCGCCGCTATCTTTGCCAAACGTCATGTCGTGCCGAAAAAGATTAGGGATTAGGCTTTAGAAAATAATTGAATAGGTGCCTAATTATCTAGGTAGGTACTAAAAATAGCTAAATGTATTATGATATTGTTTTTCAGTTTCTTAAAAATCACTCGTTTTAATCACTCTTTAGCGGGGTTAGTTTTCGATCATTATACCTAAACGATTGCTTTGTGTCGGGTAGAGGTTGTTTCTGTACACTTAGTTCGCAATAAAGAATTTGAATTTTACTTTTTGTGTTAAAATATTTTCTAAGGATACTGATTTGCTTATTGTTTACGTTTGTTATATCTTTTATTCCTCATCCTCCTTCTTTCCTGCGGAGTAATTGCGGTACCCCCTTATCAGTCGCAATGAGTTTCATTTTGACAGTTCTACAACATTCATTGCGTTATTTAAGTAGTTGAGCAGACACATTTTTCCAACATATGGAGCAATGGATTAGCAATATCCTTCAAAATTATTCAAATTGAGAGTAATAGTGTGTTACGCAATTAGGGTGCTGGGTAGTGTTAGTCGCTGTACGCAAGATCGAGGGTGGTGATTTCTGTATTTGGTCAAACTGGTGTTAACGATGCGTTGTATACAGGGTGGCATGATCATCGACGTACAACCTGTTTCCATGGATTCAGTACTTACATGATTTGCCATGAAATTATACGTAGGTTATTTTAAAAAAAATACAGCTGATCCATATATTTTAGCCTTCAGGACCACCTACAGAAACTTAGAGCCGTCTTTGACAGACTACGAAATTGTAACTTAAAAATATAACTAGATAAATCTTCATTTTTACGGAAAGAAGTTTTTATCTAGGGCATACTATAACAAGAGACGGACTAAAACCAAAAAACAACAAAATTAAAGCTTTTATAAATTATCCTCTCCCTAGTACGATAACAGAAATAAGAAGTTTTATTAAAGTTGTTTTTTTATAGAAAGACTATAAAAGATTTTGCTAAAATCACCCAGCCCCTAACGTATTGCCTAAAGAAACGAAACAAAATTACCATAGACCAAAACTACATAGATGCCTTCGAAAAATGCAATGAAGTACTGACTAATACCTGTCTATTAATTGTAATAGAGGGGTATTAGTCAGTACTTCGTCGGGGTATTTACCCCGACTCGACTAAACCCTACATTTTAACAACTGACGCCTCTAATGTGGCACTCGGTGCTGTCCTATCCCAAGGACCTGTCTATCGGAGCAGACAAACCAGTCGCATATTCTAGTTGAACCCTTAGTGACACTGAAATGCGTTATAGCACAAATTGAACGAGAGCTATTTTTTAGGCCGTAAAACATTCTAAACCCTACTTGTACGGACATAAATTCCATTTTTTTACAAATTACAGACCTCTTGCTTGGCTCTATTCCCTGAAAGAACCCAATAGTAAATTGACTAGTTGGCGTCGCCGTCTTCAAGAATATAATTTCACAATTATTTATAAAAATGGCAAAAAAAATTAGCAATGTAAAACTTAATGCTATGGGTTCCGAAGATGACACATCAATGGATGTTAATGTAGATGGAGCTGAAATACAGAAGGTGATAGATAAAACAATTAAAAGAGCTTGAAAAACTTACAACTAAAGCTGAAATAGAAGATGAAACAGAAATAGTAACCATTTCAGATTCTGGCTCTAGTGGCTCTGATGTGACTACACTATTTCAAAATAACTTCCCTATACGTTCAGTAACCAGTAGCAGTAATACAGGTACAGTAGCTTCCAACGTAGAACCAGACTCATTAGGGATTTCAATATTAAAAGACGCAATTGACCAAACGAAATATTAGTGTTTACCTGGTTTCAAAATATAATACAAGTTCATAATTTATCTAGAAAGAACCAAAAAGTTTTATTATTATTTCTTCCATCAGATTGAAGAATTAATTAAGCAATTAAAAAAAATATATATTACACCAAGCGTAAATATTTTATTTACTTTGAGAACGAAATACATAGACGGCTATTTACTAAAGTTAATATAGATTTTTTTTAAGAAAGATTGGGTAGAGTTCTTTGAATGTACCGATAAAGTAATATACATATACAGGGTGTAACGGAAAGGGGGTATCAACCCTGAAGGAGGTGAATGTGCTCATGAAACTCAACAACTTTCCCCAAAGAACATAGGTCGAAATATGAAAAAAAAATTTGGCCCTCCCATAGTAAATCAATCAGCTGGTAGTCAGTTTTGTAAGGGAGGGCCAAATTTTTTTTACGCGTTTTTGTTACACGCTGTATATACAAGGCGAAAAAAAAAAACAAAAATCTGTTATACTTAAGCATCACGAAAGAAAAACATGCCATAGGGGAATTAAAGAAACTATGGTTAGAATTCGCAGAAACTAATTATTGGAAAAACTTGCAAGATACGGTGGCAGTAGTCATAAATTTTATATATGTGAGCCCTGCAAACTAATGAAATATGATAGAAAGACCATAAAACCAATGTTACAACTAACACAAACACAAGATGCCCCTTTTCAAGAAATATTCTTTGACTTATTGAATATAGAGAATAGATATTACCTAACGCTCGTAGACGCATTCAGTAAATTAGGGAAGCAGGCTATTCAAATTTCAAGTAGCCAAACGACAGAAGTAGCGCGAGCTCTATTAAAGTATTTTTCAATATACGGTGTTCCCAGGAAAGTATCCTGTGACCCTGGCACTGAATTTAACAGTGAACTAGCAATGAAATAGCGTACAGTCTCTCAACACCTCTCTTCTTTTTTCTCAAGTTATTTTAGTATATATCTTTACAAATTTTCTACTAAATGTCTGTATTAAAAAAAAACTTCATTTTTAAGATACTTTCCGAGTTCTGGCTGATGGTCTGTGAGAACTGAGGGACCACACTTTAAGGGCAGTAGTTTTTAATTCTTTTTTAGCCTAAATATTCCCAGATTCGTTTTACAATTGTTTTAAGTCTACTACTAAATCCCAGGATTTTCATTTTGCGAACTCCCAGTTTCGTCTCTCAGTTCACACGCACATAATGTTTGCTTAGTCAATCCCTAGCATCAGTGGGATGACACGGACAGTTCACTCCACGCAAGTTTTCACGGTGAGATTTTTACAGAATCGACATGCAGATGTTCCTCTCTAGTTGTTTATTTATCAGGCAGGATAGATATTGGACAGTTCTTGGCCAGTATCATGATCTTTTAATTATGCTGGGCACTTTAAGTGTGCAGGGCAAGTTATGATGGAAGATAGTTCCACCGCTCATCATACAAAAACGCTTGACACTTCACTTTTTGTGAAATAAGTATGTGTAGGGTACAGGTATGTATATGTAACCCTCGGGCGTTAATTGTAATGACAGCTGTAAAGCCCAACTGTCGTGTTCAATAATAATGGAAGTTGGATAACTGTAGGTAATAAGTTGCATACCTACAATAAAATACCATCCCCCGTGGTATACCGAGATACCTGAATGTAGGTAAGTCCGGTGCAACCTGTAGTCAGCTACGCCACAAGTCTAACGCCTGCTTGGCTAATGGCAGATAGGTATCCAGTCCGCACCGATACGAGAGAAGTGAACGTTTAGACAGATCTCACACTACTACGCGCCACGCGGATATATCGCGCACGGGACAAATTATTTTTTACATACAATTTAATTTTGTCCCCGTCTCGTGGCGCGATGTAGTGTGTGATCCGCCTTAGGCACTGAATACATAAAAGCCTGAACCAGTGCCTACGTTCAAGGTTCACCTAGTGACGAGGGAATGAAGGGCTTAGTAGTTATTAAAACTATATATTTTTTATTATTTTTTTTTTATTTTCAGACTACTCATAAAGATAATACCGCACAGAGCAGAACTGCGCTGTAACGGAGCGACAGTTACTTGCGCAACAAGTAAGTCGTGCTGCGCACTTACGCTGCCTAGTAATGCTGCCTGTTTCCAATATTTGGCCGCGACGTCGTCGTCGCTCCGCTGGAGGTCAGCTCCGCTCAGTGCGGTCTTGCTTTAACACTTCAATTACAGTGCTTTGACTCAATCGTCATAATATTTATATGAATAATTAACTACCTACATGCAATCTATCACTAATTCATAGCACCCTTCGATAAATCTTTCTTTTTAAATAATGATCCTCTCGTTACTTTGTAGGCTTGTAATAATTCATGTAAATATCGTCTATACAATACTTTAATTCCACAGAGCACGGAACGGCTGCGCCGGCAGAGTCTAGAGACGGCAGTACACGTACGCGCCGCAAGTGCTTTGAGCGTACAGCTTCTGTCACGGAACGCCTACAAAGCGGTCAGTTTCTTTTCTATACACCATTTGTGACGTAGTGCGAGGAAACGGTGACACGCTTAGTTTGTATGGTCTGTTGACAATGCCGCTTCTAGCAGCGGCTGCCTAGGCGTCTCCGTGCTATGTGTTAAATGTTTTTTAGGGAAATAACTAATAATTTAAAGTTAATTAAATTAATAATTTCTGATAATAGGTACTAATTTCCTCATTTATTGAATTCTGTTTTTTATATAAATCTATTCTGTAGGTACCTATTAATATAGATGAAGTATACAATATGGAACTCACTTATCAATGTAGTATAATTGTGGGTAATTATGGGTACTTATGCCTGAAATAAAATAAATAATAATAATAATAATAATATGCAATAAATCACACCAAAAGTAATACTAGTCCACAGAAGTATAGCAAAATTAAATATTAAATTAAAAACCCTAAATGAAAAAAGCTAGATTTTCAAACAAAATAAATTCAACTAAAGTAAACACTGTGTTTCAGTGTTAAAGGATTCAAGTTCATTGTATGATTGACCTAATGATCCAATTCTACAGTGTTCAAAGGAGACGGATACGCTTTCATACAATTTTGGGCCTGGATGTAAAAAGATGAAATTGGTGTCAATTGATAGCTACTATATTAACAAACAATCACTGAAAATTTTGCAGATTTTGGCAATCTGAGAGCCGAGATAAAAGAGATTTAGGAAAAGTGAGGTTACGTAACAATCTGTACTTAACAGCCGATTTTTGAAGTGGGATTGTCATTTTTTACCCGACTGCCGAAGAAGGGGACACAATTTACACAACGATCCATGATGTCAATCAATATCCAATCGGTAGGTCGTTCGTAGAATCCAAAATAACAAGTCCAAGTTGAACGTTTAAGCGGGGTTCTCCGTGTCCGGTATGGTAGCAAGGCAAGGGTCGTACAAGAAGGAAGATCAGAAGTCCGTAGGAAAGCAGGGGTCGAAGAAAATATCAATAAAAGTATGGGAGGAAACACTCAAAACGCACACGCACTAGACGATACGAACGAGTGTCGATGTCATGTCATGCATGTCAAGTCAGAGTTAGCACAGGTCAAAAATACAATAATCGATTAGTAAACGTGAATTGATTTATCTTAATTATGTAGATATTTAATTAGTTTAAACTCTTAATACTTTAATTCTAACAGATTTAATTATTTTAATTGAATTAATTATCCGGTGAAAGCATTTTCGTAAACAGTATGAACTCTGTAACGTTAATCGATTATAATTGAATCGATATTCCAATTACTTCGTAACCCTACCTTAATTATTGGATTTCTCATTTTCCAGATTGTAAATTGAGTTGATTTTTCACATTTTGAAATAGAAAAATATATCCTCTTTTTTAAGCCATACCTCAACTTATTACAATCAGGCCCAGAAATCCCCGTCTCCTTTACTCAAACTTGAAATCTATTTTTTGACCTCATTACTGGACCGATTTCGTTCACTTTTTTGTAGTCAGAAAAGTTAATAACTAGTATGTGGTAAAATTTATTGTATATATGTGGGTGTCCATACTGCATAAATCGCCTAATTTAATGAAATTGATGACATGAAATTAATCAAACAAAAACAATACAAATAATATTCATGGTAAAAGTAACATTTCTCTAGGTGTAACATTTAGTAACGTACAGCAAAACGGGGTGAATAGGAACGCAGGGGTGAATCGGAACGAAACTTTAAAATGGATTTTAACATTGAAATAATATTTTTTGCCAAAATGTCTCTTAATGTGTATACTATATTATAGTTGACGATTAAGTGTAATTGTTGGCTACAAACTATATTACATCAACGTTAAAATCCATTTTAAAGTTTCGTTCCGATTCACCCCTGCGTTCCTATTCACCCCGTTTTACGGTATATGAGTAACATTGTTAGGTGAGAATATTTTCAGAACACGGTTAGATATCAACCTGGGTTAAGTTTACATAATATTGAAATATATCTTAGGTAGTTAACACACAAAATTAAAGTCAAAAAATTATAGATTACCTTTACATTGAAAACTCGATAACTAAGAGATAATAACTATGTCGATCGAGTTTAAAACAATTTTTGAGGAAAGAAGTCTTAAGAAAGTCTTCAGTTTTTATTGAGATATCTAGCTCGGGAAATGAATTGGTATTTATTTTTATTAAAACGTAATACATTGAACAGCCTGAAGATATTCGCACCTAGATTCAACAAAATAAATGTAGAGATCGTCTAATTTAAAAGTTTACGCGCCTCCACTGCTTGTTGCGTACATTTCAAATGTTGGTATAGAAATCTAAGCGGAGGGGCGTGAAGTTTAAGAGTAGACGGTCTCTTCCTACTTAGCTACTTAGGCTAAAGTAGGTGCTAGGAGTCCGTGGGCTAGCCCAGGAACCCCGACATAACTTTGAAGATTTTGACCACCATAATTATCAACAAAATTGAAGCTTCCCCAGTCTGTCGTCATTTTCGACTGACAGCGATCACACCGTCCCGTTCCTGGTCAAATATTGGTTAATCAAAGTTATTGATTTTTAAAGCTTTGGTTTCCGGAAAACGGTCGCGCAATAACGGCTGTCCAGATACAGAACGTTTTTTGATACCTTTATGTCAAATCCGGGCGAAAATTACAAGTTTTCACGACGGCCCTTTTATTATGACGGTACCGCTTTGCCAGGAAACCCTCTGGCGTGTGTCGTCTCTTAGTGCGGTAGTTGGTAAGCGCGTTCGCACACGGCATTTGTAGGTCATACAATGGGTCAGTTATTTTTCTGTACGAGATGTGCAAGTGCGTTGATTACATTTTATCTCTACTGTTTCATTTAGCTCCTACAAAAATTCGGCTACTGGTTGCATGCCGTCTGCGAACTCCCTTATAGGTATTATCAATTGTTTATTACACAGTTCCTTGAATGACATTAATAGCCATTCAACGTGTGAACTGTGCTAGCCTTTCGGCCATTTTACTCACATAGGTAGGTAGTCGTTTTTTTTTTACATTTTTTCTATATATACTAGGTATACAAAGTATATTCTTGGTTGCAATTTTCTGTAGACAAAAATAGATTATATTTCTTATAAATACTATCGTGTTTAGTTGATAGGTATACTTCGTAAGAAAGTAGATATTTCTGTACACTTTGACGAATTATATTTTTTATAATGTATATATTTATCTTCAATTTCAATTTAGCTAGGTATAAATACTTTAAGAAGACACTAGGTGTGTAGTGTTTATATATTATACAATCACTAAGTATATATTATTTACAATATAATATTTGAACTAAAGATATAACCACCCTTGGTTGACTGGTGCAGAATGCCTAAGGCATTAAGTCCACCTTTGTACCTTTTTGTGTGCGAAAATATTAAATAAATTAAATATTAAACACATTTTGATTCAAGCGTGTACTAATAATACATCGACTCACGCGAATCATACGACGTTTTTCAACACAAATAAACAATTATTAAAATTAAATAACATAATAATTACTTTGTTGACAACCATAATGATTTTGATCAAATATTATATATTATAAGGTTTATTTATCATATTTTATTTATTTAAACAATTTATATATTCTCAAAATGTTTAGTCATAAAAATATATTAGATATTTAAAAAAACACATATTTGACTAGTACCTACACATATAGTTATCTGTGGCACACGCACTAGTGCGGGAACGCAAAGTAAAAGTAGTTGCAAAACCTATTGCTGGCGTGTTAAATACACTGCATTGTAAACCTAAAAGCAGTACACTGAGAGCTACTTTTCGAACAAGTGTGTTGAAAAGAAATAAAAAAGTCAAGAAAAAATTTCGTTAATAAAATGTACTAACTTGAATTTAGTTCTAGATAAAAGGTAGGTACACAGAAACTGTACTCTGTCACAGTCTTCTGTTTAAATCAGTGCAATATTTTATAGAAGTAAGTACTTAAAGTTTTTTTTTTTTTAAATACGTAGTTTATATACCAAAGTAGTAATGAAATAACGCAAAACCTGAAACTGGTTTGTTCATAATATCGTAAATTTGTTGTGTGGGTATTTAGGTAACTTTTTTATGAAAATGAAACCTTTGAGTTTCAATTCTTTTCCAAAACGATCACACCTTAGCGAATGGTAGGTAAAATAATATTATGATTTATCTGCAAAGATCGTAGCGAGCGCATGCGTCACTGGAAGAAAAAATAATTTATTTTGATACCACAATTATTGTCTTTCCAGATTTTTTTTGAAAATAAAATTGATATTATAAATTCCGTTATGTTTTGCGTTATTTCCATTAAATTCCAAGACCTACTCATATAGTAATTATATAATATAATATATATATATGAAAATAGTTCTTTTTTGTAACCTCTACCTAACATCTTCAAACTATTAAGTAATCCAACATTGTAAAATTGCACTCCAGAGTCACAAGATACAAGCGACGCTTAGTTTATAGCTCACCGAATCCGTCACATTGTATTTTTACTTTTTGATGAATAATCTTTGTAGGTAAATATAGTAAACATACATTTATTTCATCTATAATTTTAACAACAAGAAATTTATAAGCGAATCTCTCTAGAAAATTTTAGATAGTTGTAAATATATAGAACAATAGTTAAAACCTGTGTTTTTTTTGTCATCATTAATTTATTTACTTACTAATACGGCTACACACAAGAATGTATAACCGGTAAGATAGATATAACAAATCGATTCGTAAAACCGATATATTTCGCCTACTGCCTAGGAGGAATTTAGATTATAAAATGACTTAGGGAAGTGACCAAGACCATTAGACCATTTCATCAATAAATCACAATCTATGAATATGTAAATCAAATGCCGTGTGTCAGTTTCGCAAAAACTCGACATGGATCGACTGATAGTGGTGAAACTTTTTGGTAACTTTTTGTATACGCGCCGGAGAAGGGTCATAACAAAAAAAAATAAATAAATAAATAAAAGGTTATTAATATTTTTCAGATTTGTATAAAAGAAGGTAGTTACTTTGTTAAATGTGATTTTATGAAATGACCGCATGATAATTTCTCTAGATAAAGCCAATATGGTTGTGACCAGGCGGTCGATCCTGTTAGAATCTCACCGTGAGAAGTTAGGCGAAGTGAGCTGTCGTTCCATCTGATGCTAGGGATAGACGCTAAACAAAGCTCACTTTAAGCTCACTTCACCCGAGTTATCACGGTAAGATTTTTACAGAATAGCACTACAGTAGTCCATTTGAACAATAAACATTTGAATTTAAATCACTGTTATGTAGTACGTCCATCGCATCGTGAGGCGGAATGTTTCACTAATGATCGAAACTTTGAATTGATAATATTAAGTACTCCTGAAGAAAACTACGAACTCCAACAAAACAGCCTTCGGAAGTGTAGTTTTCTGGGCAGCACTCATTCACGCAAACGGCGCCAGCGTCCGGGTCATTCGGCATTCTCTTCCTTGCGGGATCCCGGGCTCAGCGAGTCCTTAGACCTGCGCACACAACCAAATTATTCGATAATGTTGCTATCAGACCTCCCATCGTTTTTGAGAAAGTGTACCCACTAGCATTGCGATACAAGCGTCGTAAACGCATCAGCGTAAAGTTGGGCGTGGAGAACCTGACCTGACACCCTCACCGCATAGCATAGTCAGCCCAAAATGTTCCCACTGCTGGCACACAGGCCTCCTCTCTATGAGATAGAGAGGGCCGTAATCCACCACGCGATCCCAGTGCGGGATGTCACATGTCTTCGAATTTTTTGGTTCTAGGACATGCCGGTTTCCTCACGATGTTTTCCTTCACCGTTTTGAGAGCAGTGGTGCAGTGGTGATGAAATTAAATACACAAAGTGCCTGCCTGGGTTCGAACTCACGACCTACTGCTCGGAAGTCGGGGCCGATACCACCTGGGACGCCACTGCTCTCATGACACCCTCAGTTTATCTAATATTGGTAGGACATTATTGCATTGCGTGACGGTACTTAGGTACCTACCTTTGCCACGGATTACCTTTTTTTGTTTTCCGTAGCTTTCTTGTCCATCCTAAGTTTTTTTGTTAGAAATCGCTATAATTGGGTTGGCACAAAAGTAATGAGACACTACAAAACTCTATACATTTCCTTTTTCAAGTTAATTGTTTTCGATAATATTGTAGAATGTTGTAGAACATTCTAGGTACGTGTGATGTGGAGGTATATAAAACCATCGATCGGTTCGCGATCGGTTTAGTCAGTTTGAAGAAAAATGGACGAGCGACAAGTTCGAACACTATACTTATACGAGTACCTACTTGTTAGGCCACAGTGCGCGGGCTGCGGCTGACAATATCAACTCTGCATTGGGCGCTGGAAGTACAAGCCATGCGATGGTGTCCCGATGGTTTGACCGTTTTAAATTAGGAGACAGGAGCCTTGAAAGTCAGCCACGATCAGAACGACCACCCGCAGTGAATGATGACGATTTACGCCGCGAACTGCTTTCGAATCCGGACGCTACCTCGTGAATTAGCGGAAGCACTTAACTGCAGTCACCACGCCGTGGAATACTATCTGCATGAGCTTGAGTATCGAAAAGTTTTGGCTCGGTTGGTGCCGCACATCCTTGCAGACGCTAGTCGTGCAGTCCGTGTCGCTATCTGTCGATCACATTTGCTGCGACCCCGACGTAAAGAGTTTTTGTCTGATCTGGTTACTGGAGATGAATCATGAATTCATTACGAGAATGATACACGTCGTGCTTTTTGGATGCCTCGAGAAGAAACGCCACCAACAAGTTTTCCTTTGCTGTTTCTGGGACGAGCAAGGCATGCTGTTTTATGAACGATTACAAAATGAAACTATAAACGCTGACGCATATTCAACCCAGCTCACCAAACTCAACATCTCATCATCATCATCATCTGCTGCTATCAAGATAAAAAACGAAGATGAGTTAATATAGTTTTACTACACGATTCACGCTCGACTTCACGTCGCATCTGCCGTTCGCCAACATTTGGAGAACTTGGGCTGGGAGACGACACCCCACCCACCTTATTGCAAAGATCTCGCCCCATCAGACTATCATTTGTTTAGAGCCCTGAAACAAAATTCGCGGAGTGAACAATTTAATGATTTCTCTGATGTAGAAGCGGAGTTGAACTACTTTTTCGAGGCACAGCCATCAGAGTTCTGGGCGAAAGGCATCCAAACTTTGCCGGATCGTTGGCAAGAAGTCTTAGATGCTAATGGTGATTACATCATTGACTAAGCTTTTTGTATTGTAATAATAATCAAAAATATAAAACGTAAACCAAGTGTCTCATTACTTTTGTGCCAACCTGATATTAAAACCTATCTAAGGCCACCGATTGTACCGAGTTATATTAGTAAATAGGTACATATATAAACAAGTTTCATGTCCTGTTATAATATTACATTACAAATATATATGTATAATATATATGTTTCGTACTGTAGGTACTTTAAATATTTCCATACACTGAATTCTATCCTGAAATATACTAGGTACCATACTGTCATATGTATTAAACAGCAAAAATAGGCTAGATAATATAATATACGTCTATCTAAATAATCGATACTAAATATCTAAATAATCCAAAAATATCTAGTTGGACTTAGGAGTTAGAAAAATCTTTATAAAAAAAAATCTATGTATAGAGAACTAGGTATAGGATATAATTTATTTGCAAGCTTTTGGTATGGGTGACCTATGACTCAATGTGTGTACCGATTAATGTACAGCAGTATTTCGGTCACGCAGAGAGCACGCACAATGAACCAATAACTTACGTGGTGTAATCAATGTAGGTCAAGAATATCGCCGCAGAGTCAAGTTATCGACGAGACTCTGATAAAATATACCTAAGTACGCAAGGCACTGATAACCTTATACTATCAACTAAAGCACAGGTTCCAAAACTTTTTTATTCATAGAGAACTTAAAAAAAATTGCTGGTTCCGGTGGCCCCCCTGCGGCTACATTTCTACCATATTCCCAAAAATTGACTAAAAAATGAGAAAATTAGATCTAACGCAGACCCCCGTCGAGTCTCCCGTGGACCACTTTGGGGATCAACGAAATAAAGTATTACCTAATTGAATGCTAGTGTGTTGCGTATGAAAAATGCCTACAAAGCTTATGTGTAAGTAAACACCGGAACTCTTCATTATTTATATGCTTTCTAATAAGTTGCAGTTTTGTAATAACCTGCGAAAACTATTTCAGATTGTCGCAATGATGCCTATGAAATAGTACCTACTTATAAATCAGTTCTTCCGAAGTTCCATATCTATGGAGGCAGCCACGGTATAATGCCATTTACAAAGCTCTGTGTGGGCGCAAGCGTTCCTAGTGATGTCTCAGGCAAGTCTGCACAGCTACTCCTACTAGTTATAAATAGTCTTTCTTGCCTTGTAAACGTCATCATCCGCCAGCACCTTATATGTCATCCTTCGCTCTTGGAGAGCCAGCCGCTCGAACTGAAGAATGAACTGACAGAAGATAAGCTACGCTATGTGTGAGTACAACGATGGAACACGTCTGCAACACTAGACACATTGATGATAGCGGTGATACCTGCACCGATCCATTGGACATTTACTTGGGTATCACAGGTATCAGGTATGATAGCGGTGGTACCTGCACCGATCCACTGGACATTTACTCATATATTCAGGTACTGATTATATGAATTAATTCCAATCACTATTCATTTTAAGCATTTGTAATTTTTTCGCGATAAAACCTCTCTGCCCACTACACCGTACCATAAAACGTGCTTTGAACGTATCATGCACGGAAAGAAATATGACACGGACTACTAAGTAAACCCGTGCAAATATTATGGTGCGTAAGTGTTACAGTGACCGTAACATCCGCGTATCATTCGCGAGACATATCCGTACGGTTCCCGTTCTCTCGGTTGTTCGTCGTATCGTTTTTTTTTTAATTTTTTTTTCTGTACAATAGTATCGAAGAGTAAAATTGTAATTCTAATCATACTAATAATAAAGCTGAAGAGTATTGTTTTTTTTTTGTTTAAACGCGTTAATCTTTTATTCGGATCAAGCAGTCCGATTTGAAGCGTCCTTTTTGCATTTGGTAGACCAATTCTTGAGGAAGGCTATTTAACACCTTGCTAGAACTCATAGAAGCTGACCAAATAGAAACAAGTCAGAAAGAACGGTAAGCGAACACGAAGTAGAAAATGCCTATAGCATTAAGTCCGCCTCTGTACATTTATGTGCTTGAAGTATTAAATAAACAAATAAATAATAAATAGCGCAGGCGAGCGATGCGCTACGACGTTGGTTGGTGACGGAAAGGTCTAGCGGGCTTGGTCTCATACTTTTCAATAATTTTCTTAGAAAGAATATATTTTCGCCTAATACGCCCCTAGCACGGTCATGGTATGATGCGGTGTAGTGGGCAGACTCCTTTAAGGTACTGGATTTATTAAAATAAATAGTTAAAAGAAATTGATTCTTACCTGTTGCTTAGATTCTTTGGCTTTTTGTCCGTTTTCTCCTGATTCGCACCAGGGACTGGGGAAGGCCCCTTGTCTCCCTGTGCCAATAGGTAAGTTGGTTAATTTACAGCATATCATGAAGGTAACATTATTAGGTGCGGATATTTAATGAGATGAAGGCGAATTATTGGGCGCAGACATAGTCATTAACTATACTAATTACATAAAAGACCTGTGTGCACAAATAAACGTATTTGATTTGATTTGATTTAAAAGTCCACACTCGAGGTCTGATATGATCGTGTTATAAATCTCAGTATTCTAAGAGTTAAACTTACTGACTGTGTTAGGAACTCAGTTGGTACTGCGTTCCAAACCACAAACAGCAAGCTCAAATAAGATAGTGGATTCCGTACCACAGTTAACAACTACTCGGCAGGCACAAACCTACCATAAAGTGGTAAACGATACTTAAAAGAAAATATATAATCATATATATTCAAGATATTTTTTCAAATTTTCATTCCATAATTTTATTAATCATCATTAATAAAATTATATACACGAAAAGCGATGTTCGGTCTAGATACTAAAATAGACCGAACATCGCTTTTAGCGTCTTTCTGTGTGACCGCGTAGATCTTCTAAACCACGCAATAGATTTCGACGCGGTTATCACCATCATTTAGACCATCTATTCCGGAAGAAGAGATTAGAGCCAATGATGATGATCCGGTTTATAATATACCAACATTTAACTGAGATAGAGCAAAGAAATCTCGAGTGTGACATGACGCCATTGCCCCCCTGCGAAATGTAGTAGTAATTAGTACTGCATTTATATAAGATTACATTTCTCAAAATAATATCAAAACAGGTTTTTCTTTACTTTGTAGTCCGCATCTGATAATGTTACAAAAAAAAAAAAACTGTGTTTAAACTAGAAAGAACGCAAAGTGGGTATAAAATAAAATACTTGCGTCTATCTAATTAAAAACGTCTTTACTTTCAAATTTTTATTTTTATTTTCTAAGTCACACACACACAAATTATTATTACATTATGTTGACTACTTGCTAGATACAAAAATATTTTGTTTTTATAAAGCGTAAACAATCTATACCTACTTAAATGTTAAGAGTTGCTAATCACCTTAGTTGCTTGACTTGTCGATGGGCCAGCTTCAGCTTGTTGTGACTGGCTGTGCACGTGGCCCATTTTCGATAGGGGTGGATTTTTGAAGGAGTAGGAGAACGCCAGTCCCCGCTTTAATGAAGCTCTACAAAATATTTGATTCTCACAATTTTTTTTAAACCTTCGCTTACCAGATCGATGCATAAAAAAAATATGACAGTAAATGAAGATAACAGGGGAAAAACAAGGAATGTCAGAAGAAGGCTAATTTACAAAAATAAACATAATACGATTCAAACTCTTTATTTTTATTATCTCAGAATTAGACTACAAATACTCCAATACATTATATTTTTACTGTTATACCCGGACTCTTAAATCGAGTTACCGTGGACTTTTATGTTTAAGGCCTAAAACATAAAAATAAGACAGAGAAAAAGTTTTCATGGAGTTTTGAAACTGTTTTGGTTGTTTGGTTGTTATTGTTCCAAATTAGAATCTGCGAATTTGAAAAAGAGAAGAAAATTGGTATTTGCTCGCAATTAAGAAAAACGCTTTGATTAGACAAACTATAAGGGCCGGTTTTTGATCCGTAGTTAACCAATTGTTAAAAATAGTAACTAATGGTTAAATTTTGGCAAAATGCGTTTTTTAATCAATTGTTAGTTTATACAATGGCCACTGCAAGAATTGTACGAGAATACCTGCATAACGTTAATGTGGCAGCAATGGAATGACCAACAAGAAGCTCTGAGATGTATGCAATAGAGCACTTATGGAATGAGATGAGGAGGCATCTTCGTACTAACCAAACAACTCCAGAAACTTAGCAGAAGCTGAAAACTGCCAACTTTGCCAACTTGGGAGCATGGGAGAGCATTCAACATTACGTGATAGTGGCATTAATTAATTCAATGCTGAACTGTAAGACGACCGTCGTAAATGCTCTTAGAGGTAACGCAAGTTACTAAACCAACGTATTCTCCAGTATGTTCTATTGGTTTCTTCAAAAATTCCACGATATTTTTTTTTTTTTTGGTATTCCGATTTAAAGGATGACGCCCATTTTGGCAACTCTAATAGCCATGTGGAATAATCTTATCTTATCTCGTATCAGAAATAAAATCATTTATCGTTTAATTATATATCATTTATACCTATTGGAGCGGGTAGCAGCTTCCATATTTTCTATGGCATCATCCTTTGGAACAATGACAAACGGAAATGATATTGAGTGAATGGGTTGAACCCAGTCACTCACTATCATTTCCGTTTGACCATCCACGTCCATCCCCTTTATTTTTTCTTTGTACTACCAATATTTAAGAATATCTAGAGACCTTTAAACAAAAATATGCAGGGTGGCTCGATTCAAGTGTCCAGGTGTGCTGTGATTCAGATGGTATGGGAAGTGTATTACAATACTGCCGTGCGATTCTGTAACCATCTCACCGTGAAAGCTTGGGTGAAGTGAGCGTGGAGTGAGCTATCATTCGCTAGGGATTAACACTTAATGCTCACTTTACTTATGATTTCACGGTGAGATTTTTACAGAATCGACCGACTGGACTGAAAAACAAATAAAATATGATATGGATTCGAGGAAATTGTATAAAATCAAAACACAGTCAGAAAAGGAAATGCAATGTATACCTTCAAACGCACCATCAGGTAAATATAATTCATCAGCTTGGCGTGGTGTTTGAGAATCATTCCGATTGTTCTTCTTGTCCATAATAATTCCCTTTGAGTAAGTCCAAAAGTAGGGCTTGTCAGATGAGCAGTAAATTTCCCGAATTTCCTTTATTTTTGTTAAATCAAGTAAATCGAATTCATCCGTTTCATTCATCCGTGTCTGATAATTATGCAGATTGTTCTTCTTTGCTATAACAATTTCCTTTGAGTAAAGGTCATTATAATTGTTTGGGTGGTAAATTAATGGCTTGTCAGATGGTACTTATAACAGGAATATCCCTTATTTTCATTACATCTCTAACGCGTCCTTTACGCATTTTTTTTCCTTTCTGGCGACTTTACTCGCGTCTTTTCATAACAGCTGCTAGCTATATTTGCACTTATAAAACTTTATTAGGCGATTCATCACAAATAAACAAGCTTATTTAACCAGTAAACCACAACAGCCGAAACACGAAATAATAGCGCGCCTTCACTCGAGCTGTCGGAGTCACGATTCTTGCAATGTAAAACAACCGAAACCAACTTACAATCGCACAGCTTTTGGTCATAGACGATGATATGTCTGAGTATTGCATCTGACAACTTTACTGTGTATAGATACGTTCAAACACCGCTAAGTTACCTTTATTTTGTAATTTAACTGACATTGCCTGTTTTTCCCATGTAGTCGTGTACAAATGTTAAAAATAAATTATAAACTGCGGGGTAATTGCGTAACACACTATCAGTAGCAATGGGTTTCATTTTGACAGTTTAACAACATGAATTGCGTTATTTACGTTGTTGATCAAACACATTTTCGAACATATGAAGCAATTGTGGTAGATAGTGTGTTACGTAATTAGGGTGCAGATATGTACAGTGTAAAAACGCAATTTAAACAGTGGTGGCCAACGTTTTTAAAATAACATCACGCTTTACCGAATGGTTAGGCAGAGGTGTACTTATAGTACACCCACATTTGGTCAGGTTTGCTTAAGTCCCATGTCATGGGGGAGAGCTTATTACCATCATCCGGGCACAAAACCAGCCTCCGGGCTGCTACTGAGAATTCCCTGACAGGAGAACCCAATAACACTTGGCCCGACTTGGGAATCCATCCTAGGACCTCATGCTCATCACTAGCATTTGCAACCACTAGACTATCGAGGCACTCAGTCGTTTACGTACTGTATGTGTATTCATATTTTCGATGATAACAATTATAAGAAAATTATTGCATTCGCAACGCACCTCAAAAATGTCTACGAAGTAAAGAAACAATCAATAAGTTAGTTACCTAGGTAGGTTAAGCCGGGAGACTTGCCCAGGTAGGAGATATCTCCACATCGCCCAGATAGTGTTAAATCACGGCATCGGCATGCGGCATCGCGTTCGCTGGCACGTGATGCTCGCTCATTGTGTTTCTTGGACGATGCCATTACTTAGAAAATGAGTAGAAAAAGCAAGGTGGCGGCTAGTTAAAAAAAATGTAAATGTTTTTACATTACTCCGACAGCTATTAAGAAGCGTAATGTTTTTTTTATATTAGTCTAATTATTGATTTTGTAGTCTCAAGAACGTGGTGTATTTTAGTCCTCCGATTAAACCAATTTCTAAAAACACACGATAAAGTGTAGGAGGTTAGGTTGGGGAGATATGACCCATAGTGCACTCGGTAGATATGACCAGTGGTTCAACTAAACTAAAATTAACGTGATTTTAAATGTGCCTGAATATTTGGAACTGATTCATATTTATATCATACGGTAAGACGCACAATAAGTGGTTCGTTTCTACGGTACGTTGCTTACATCTTTATTTGTTTTTCATGGGTCTATTATTTAGTTATTATTTTTTTATTTAGGGAGTATTCTGTTAAGAACATCTATGGCACCTGCTGTTCTTCTTTTCCATAAGAAACAGTTGTTGTTGATTTAATGAGGTATCTTTTTATTAAAATAGTTGAATTTAGAAAGTATTGTCAATATTTCCCATAACTACAAATAGTTAGGTTAGGTCTCCTTACTACTATGGCCAACTCTCCCATGCGTAGAGTTTTTAAATCGATTTTTTTATAAAACTTTTTCAGATCAGGTTAATAAATTATTATAAACTATGACCTCAGACAATGGTACCTATGTATCTATCAGAGATTTGCATACGTTCTTGAGCTGTCAAGTTTCAAGTATATACGCTGCTCAACAAAGTCTGCAAGCCTAAAAGCCAACTACACACATCAAAAGTGTCTAGTGATCAAGTACGTTTTAGAGTATCGCCGCTATTGAGGATTTTTATCTTAACTTTTTTGGATCGTTATTTAAAATATGATAGGTACCTCCATTAAGCCAAACTTATTTACATGAAGCTTTACTTTTAAACAGTCATTATCAAACCTGACGTTTTTGTAACGATCAGATTTTTTTTTAATACTCCTAGAACTTATCCACTACCGCCGTTTCCAGGTCCACCTTTTCTCGGAAAAAAGTCATTCGAGAGCGCAGAAAAGTGGCCTACACTAACCCCGCATCATAACAAAAAGCGGTCGTAGCGTTATTATGTCACTTTATGTTTGGATAACCGGTAAGCGCCCTCTGTCGGCGAGGCCACGCGTTACGGTTCACCAAACAAAAAGTCCGGTTCATGGTAATAGTCGCCCCTATTACATTACTAAACGTAGATTTCGAAATGTGGCTGTACTGTAGGTTTGGGAAGCCTCGACAGTCTTAGGACACGAGACATCCCACGAAAAAGTCCCGGGACGTCGCGAGACTTCGAGACTCGGAATAAAATTAGAATCGAGTTAATTTTGGCCCAGATGTATCAATAAGAGACCACTTTTAGATTTTTTTTTGTGTTTATAGCTCTGTAAAGTAGTTCCAAACTTTCAGTACGTTTTTCGATTGCTTCTGGAACTTCTTTTTACCCGACTGCGAGACAGCAAAGAATGATTAATGTTGCTTTTGACTTTTTTGCAAGAATTTCTGGTGCATGTTGTTCCATTTGACTTTGAATATCAAGTAATTATTCGTTAAGCTCATGAGCGTTGATTGCTCTATAGTGCGGGAAGCTAATTAAGTTTATTATGACCTTTTGGGTTATTACAATACAATTTCAACAAACGTGTCTCGAGAGTCTCGAACCGAAAGGCTCCGGACCCGAGACAAAATTTACAAAAAGTCCCGGGACTTCGAGACACGAGACGTCTCGGTGCCAAAACCCTAGTAGGTACTTACACCTCTGCCTAATCCTCCGGGGCATACAGGCGTGATGTTGTGTACCTAGACACTACAGTCAAACCTCGATTTTCCAGCCTTCAGCTTTCAGAATCAGCCTAGTTGTGAAGTACGCTATTTACCAACGAAACATTATGGTATCAAGTTTTATACCCGTTCATTGCTGTTTTTTTGGTGAACTTCTTATAAAAATAGCTGCGACACGCGTTGTTTATGTTTTAGTGTAGGTAATCTGCATTCGCGACTCATTTGAAAAAAATGTAAACAGATATAAGTTTATGGAAAAATAACTTTAATTCCTACACAATAAATTTCAGTTTACGCTACAACTTCAAAATTTTTTATAACTTTTGAAGATTGCTAGTCACTATGAAATTAACTTAATTCCCACTGAAATAATGTTGATATTTGTTTAGCTTAAATAACAATAATTTGAAACACACAGTTGAATAGACTTTAGGTACTAACGCACACTAATGTGCGGTTCACTGTCTGTATTTACTACGGCATGAGCTTAATATGCAGTTCGTGATCGTGCCGATACGACATAGAGTTCTTAGTTACATATAGTGTCCAACCGCAACTCGGTTTCATCCGAAATCGAAACCGAACCATACGAAGTTGTGTAAAAGTTACATAAGACTTTATTTTCTGAGATCTATAAATAATAAGATTCAGAGCTGATTTTGCAATATTAGATTTCTTTTACCCAAAGATGAAATCGATAGGCAGTTTTTTTTAAAATTTCAAATTGACGATGAAAATTTTTTTTTCAAACCAAAAAAACTACTTAAAAAAAACACTATAAAGCGAAAAATAACTTTAATTATTTCGGAAGTCGGTGTCATTGGTTCCGCATTTTCGTTTTTTGATACCGAGTTCCGAAATTAACGTTATTATTCACTTTTTAGTGTTTTTATTTTGTAAAATAGTGTTTTTTTTTCACTTTTTAGTTGTACCTACCCCACAAAAATTCATATAACATTACTTGCTATGTAAATATCAGTAGCAGGAAGTTATTAAAATATCATCAAAATAAACTAAGTGGAAAAAATCGTATTATTGGAGCTAACTCAACAACTACCCAAGCAAAGTTAATACAATTTATATGGGACCACCCCTGAGGCATACCTTTCCCATTAAAAAATTTGAACTTTGCAAATCGGCTTATAAATAACGGAATTCTGAGGTAAAAACATTAAAAAAACAACCAGATTGATAACGTCCTCCTTTTTGTAAGTAGGTCCTAACTTAAAAAAAGGTCCTTATACAACAGACCACAACTGTTAGCTGTGACCAGACATACAGCTGTTAGCATCTGCGGTTCACAGCCTCTGGTCCGACTTTTAATTTCGTGCAGTAAAATGAGATTTCTTACTGTCATTTCGTTAAAAAATGCTCTACCAACTAGTGATTTGTATAAAACACTGAAACATCGTTACAACAATGAAACATCGTTTCAATTTAGATAATCGAAATTGACCAATTTTGATTTAACCGTAAGCAATCAAATATTCTTTGTATTGATCGGATAAAAATATATGTTGTAGTTTCAAATCGTAAATACATAGTCTACTAAAAATAATTTTGTTTTAATTTTTACTCTAAAACTCTCCTACTATATCGATTTAAGAAATCAGCTTTTTAAATAAATTAAAGTTTTCACTAGGAATAACGTTTACTATACAGCAGGGTTATTTGCAAAACCTCAAAAATAAGTACATTTAAAAGAAATGTTTGTGATTAGGATCAATGCTTTTTATAAATCCAATCCCATCACTGATATGATGACCAAACAATAATTAGGCATTGGTCAATGTTTTTGTTGTAAACTTATACTATCCCGAATTGCGTTATAAATATCATCCTCTAATAAAATTATCCGCTTTTATGCAATTTAACATGGATTGATTTTGAACTGAATGTTACTTGATCAATGTAACATGAATTACATTTCTTCTTTTTGCTAAAATAAATTATTATTATTATTATTTTGATTTTACATATCTCGGGACCATGGGGTCCTGGTTCTTTGGAAGGCGTACGAGGGGCCGAAGCCTACTCGCAGAGGCCCCTTAGGAAATAATGAAATCGGCACCATCCGGTGATTATCCCTGTATGCACTATGCAAGTGCACCCAAGGATAACCCCCGGTTGGTGTAGGACTGTTGCACGATATGGAAAAATAAAAAGTTGTACTATGGGTTTGGGTGGCTAAAGTGGGTTAGTTACCAAGAACTATGGAAGAACTATGGCCCCTGCCTGATCAATGTTTTGTATATACACGGGTAAAATGGCGGGGGGTGAGTTGCACACTCAATAATGAGCCCCCGGGAACGGTCGCTAGCACATAGTGACGTAGCGACAAGGGGCAGCATGTCCTGAGGTGTTTGAGGAGTGGAGAGATATTTCACGGCATTCAGAACAATTCCAAAGCCCGGAAGATGGTCAAGATCCCTACGAGCACTTACTGGAATACTTCCTTCTACCGAGCACGTTTGCTCTTGCAAATCTTCACTCAAGCCGGCCAATAAAGGCAAGAAAGAGGTGGGTGCTCTGTTCCTCGTCAGTGTTCACTTCAGCCGGCCAATTAAGGCAAGCCAGATGTGAGGAACAAGACTACTCCCGGGAGAAGGGGTACGTGGGGTCGCTACTGCCCAACAGCTCGCCACATGCTGCCCTGCGGGTTTCTGTATATCTCTTGGTCTGGCTCCTGATCCTAGACCTGTTCCGGCAAGATAAACTCTACCGACACAGGCCCAGAGTTGGGAGCGCGCAAGCACCACCACGACGTGAACGTAGAGATACGCCGGTGGGTTATTATTATTCTTGAATCGATTCTTTTGTCACACCTCTATTTGAATTTCATTAAAAAGTGCAACACAAGAGCTGCCATTTTAATGCAGCTAATTAAAAGTCCGACCAACAGAGAATGAGCTCTAAAAACCGCATAATTTTAGGAGCAGCAATCAGCGTTTAAATCGCTTTTCGGAAACTCGATACAGCGACTACAATTTCTCTCCGCCAAACAAGTCACCAGCATCATTAGAAAACGCAATTTTTAAACTATACTCAAACGGAACGCTTCACCAAAAAGCGATGTAGCGTTGATGTAATCGCTGAAACCTGTGATTTTGCTATAGTTACGTTAGCTACCGAACGTAAAGTCGATAAGATGCATCTGCTGTGATTCCTACTCACTGACACTAGGAAGCAGCATGTCTGCTAAGAACTTAAACTACTTCAATTTATAAGTAAACGCTTTTTTTTTTGGGTTTTTTACAAAAAGGGTGAAAACGGGACTCCATTGCTAAGTCTACGTTTTCTGTCTATCCGTCATCTATTTTCGTTTATCAATTCTAGCAAAACTTTACTAACACGTTTCCAGAGGCTTAAGATTCGGCCACTTTTTGGCAGAAACCGAAACTGCGGCCGAAAATATGATTTCTTGCCGAAACTGAACCTTCGGTTGGACACTAGTTACCTATTTTTGGTGTTACTTCTACCACAATATCATCTGTAATATTTATAAGTGAATATTTATTCTCAAACCTCTCATTCGTAGATGTATGACAGTCATTACGGGTTGCCAGAAGCCTGCAAGTCTGACAACTAGTCTTATGGTTGTGAAGTCAGATAGGCGCTCCGAGTAAAGTCTATGTATTCTGCTGCTATCTGTTACACTGGACCGACCCAAGCATAGTTGGGAAAAGGATAGGCCGTTTTCGAGACCACATTTCGTTCGATTAATCGGAGTTTGACTGTACTTGCAACAAAGTATGGAATTTAATATTAACTGATAACCATATTTTGTAATAGGTAGACATACAAAACTTAGGACTATCTTTGTAAAAGTGTGTAGTAAGTAATAATAACCTATTACTATGCTTTTTATAGATTCTTAGATCACTTTGACTGACTTTTCAAGCTAGCACCCATCTTGATCAATCCACTCAGCCTATCGCAGTCCGCTGCTGGACATGGCCTATGTCCAGCAGCGGACTGCGATAGGCTCCCAGACTGCGCACACTCCTCTCCCAGACTGCGCAGGTGCCACACTCATCTTGATATTATTTAATAGTATTTTATGGGAAAATCAAATAACAGAAATGTGGTTTTTATGGAGCACACCTAACCGGCGCGTTAGGGCTACATCTATACGAATTAATAAAATTGAAGTGCCCGCTTGTAATGTCAAAATACTAACTTGCTTTTTACTAAATGCATAAGAATGTATATAACAAAAAACATTTTTTTTAATTTTTGGTTAGCTGGACCAAGTTCGACGGGACTTTCACTGGCAAATAGTTGATGTTATAACGAGTAACTAGGCTAGTACTTTATTTTAGAAAAATACTTTATTTAATATGAATTAACCCATACAGCTAATACTAATTATAAATTAGCTAATTGTGGCAGGGACCTCGACGCGCAAACTTCAGCTATGAATTCAGTACATGGTTTTAGACTTAGTGTACCGTAGAAATTTTTGTCGGTTATAAAAAACAAACAGCTGGTTTATAGAAAATTGCAATATCAACGCGGTCAAAGTGTATTGACACCATTTTCTTGTTTAAATAACCTAGTAAAAAGTTCAGCGACAGGTGTTTAGAATCACGTACTGAACTCATGGTACCTAACAGGTTGCGCATGTATGCCACAATTAGGTATTTTTACTGCATTTTGGCGCTCGTCTATTTGCGCTATTATGTGCTCATTTTTGTTAAAGGCCAAATTTACTGTTTAAATTTAATAGTTCTTTATTCGGTCAATAATTTGAGTCCAGTCGGTTAAAATTAAGATCAACATATTAGCAGACGTAAATGCATGTAGCAGCTAATAGTTTGAACCATTGTCTTAAAAGATTTATAACGGTATAAGGTATGTAGAAATCCTTTAGATATCAAACAGTACATTATCTAAATTATATATAAGTACTTACCTTGTTTAAAAAAAATATAACGGTAATGTGAGAATGTAAATTATTTTACAATGTAAATTAATTTACAAAACAACTATAAAATTTTCGCAGATTGAATGACGAGTGCGTCAGCATCACTTAGCTCAGCCACATTGGAGGTGAACTCAGCGATTTAAAGCACTTCGGTACTACACCAAAGCTGGCTTCTCATTCGAATAATTTCGGCGTATGGCATCACTGTTATCGTATCAGGTAGGTACAGCAACAATGAAGAAGTCATTTGTTTTGTTTATAAGAGGTAATCTCTGTAAATACAATCCAATTAAAAAAAAAACCGCTGATAGAATGCTTTACTATTTCCACGTGACAATGATACTTTTCATGCTAATAAACGCAGTTCCTGTGGGACTATTCGAGTGGAACCATGGGGCGCAGCTAGTCCTGATAATGAAAGCATATTTTTGCTATATTACGAGTCGTATCATGATAAAAAATCGTCCATACGAAGTTGAAGCTTATCGAATTATCGTATCGGCGCCGGCGGCGGGCGTGTCTCATCCCGATTGATGATCGGGAAAATCCACTAGAGATGGGATGCGGTGTTTCACGTATCAAATTCTCTAGTACAATATGATACGCGCATCAGCCGTGTGATTCTGTAACCATCTCACCGTGAAAACTTGGGTGAAGTGAGCGTGGAGTGAGTCGCCAATAGTGTCAATCCCTAGCATCAGCATGACTCACAGCTCACTCTAAGCTCACTTCACCTTAGTTATTACGGTGAGATTTTTCCAGAATCGACGGGCAGATGCTTGTGTCAATACGATACGTCAAAATTATACAAATGAGGGTCCAACTAGGTAGGTTTTAGTGTGCCTGACTGGCTTTAACTGTCAGACGCACAGCTGGCAAATTGAAGTACAGACGCTAGCACATTAAGCTACTACAATCTGTCAAATTTCTTTAATAGATTTTCAACTTTATCACTAAAGCATTAGGTTCAAAGTTGATTGGGAAAATTTGACACTTTCGGGTAACTTGATGTGTTGGCGTCTGTACAATGGCATTAAGGGCCGGTTTTTTGATCCGTGGTTAACTGAACCAATTCTTAAAAATAGTAACTTTAACCAAAATTTAACCATTAGTTACTATTTTTAACAATTGGTTGAGTTAACTACGGATCAAAAAACCGACCCTAAGATTAAAGTTAAACCCGACTACAATTATTATTGTTATATATTATTAACATGTCTATGATAACTGTGAGACAAAGGCGTCGATTCTCTTGTTCACAAACTAAACTAAATTTAAGTTCAGTGCATCATTTTCTTTCTATTTCATTAGAAAAGGACAGAAGACAAATATTAGTTTAGTCCTGTCAATGTCAAATTAGTCAGCGCCTGACGTAAAGTGACGTATTTTTAGTAGCCAATTTTTGAATCACGTCTAAACTTGTGTATGGAGTATCTTAATTTGACAGGACTAAACTAATATAATTTATCTTCTGTCCTTTTCCTAATGAAATAGAAAGAAAAAGATGCACTGAACTTAAATTTACTTTAGTTTGTGAACAAGAGAATCGGCGCCAAAATAGAAGAATAATCATAATCCTACTTTTTCTTGTTATCAGTAATATTAAAACTTTGATATAAAACACTATTGTTGGTATAACCTAATGGCATATTGAGAGTTACCACGGATTGTGAAAAGGACATTAGACAGCACTGTCTGATACTCACCCCCCATACAATGACAGACATGAGTACTTTGCTAGTGACCTGCGGTAGAAACACAACAACGGTATACTTTACTCTTTCAAATACTTTTTAGATTTACAACATATTTTTTACTTTGATTCTTTTGTGTGACTTTTAACAAACGCAGTCTTTTCCGAGCTATCAGCAACAATGTTTTATCTACGTGGTTAATGGTTAGATCGCATAGGAAGCTTAGGAGCAAGCAGAAAAGAAAGAAGACGAAGGACTATTGCTTACTTATTGCATATTTGCGTGTATTGACGCGAAAGGAGTATTACAAAGAATGAAATCAGAAACGCTTTGGTGCTGTTTTCGAGTCGAGAGTCGTTAGTGTCGAACACGTGTAATGCTCGAACGTAGATTGATTGTCCTCCAGCAGTGTAAATCAGACTATGATGGACGTATAGAAAATTTGACGTACCTACATTTACAGCCTTAAAGAATAACACCCCGTTCCTCAATTAAGAATGTGAAGTTGTCAAACTCTACTTCACCACTTTTTTTTGTTTAACCTATATTGTCCCTCTACTAGGCAAAGCTCTCTTCCATAGCTTTCCATTGTTCTTTGAGCGTTGACCTATCCAACCAATCTCCGTAAAAGCATCTAAGATGTCACGCTCGCGTTTCCTAGGCCTTCCTCGGCGACGACGACCGTCTTCTAACACCGATTGCGTAACGACTCTGACTGGACAGATGGTGTTCCTATGCACCCTGTATACATTTCCCGTCCAATCCCATTAACTCAGTTTCTCCATCCCAATTAGCCTAGCAGACTTATTGCCGGCGTTGGCGATCCCCGTTTTGGAGCGTATCGTGGTAATACGTATTCGGTCGCTGAATTTAATATCCAATACGCTACGCTCCATCACTCTTTGGCAAACCTTGAATTTGGACTTTTGAGACTCGATCAGGGACCAAGTCTGTGCACCGTGGGTTAGCATGGGCAGGGTGCACATGTCGATGAGTTTGCGCTTCAGGGATAAAGGTAGGTCACCCTTCATCAGACTTCATGGACCATGGCTGAAAATTCATTCCCTGACAGACAACTTACAGCTAAAATCACTGGGTCTAAGTGTATGAAGTGTGAAGTATGAAATTTGGCATGTTCCATAAATAGCAGAAGTGAGTAAGGGAGGATTTTTGAAAATTCAGCCTTTAAAGTGGTTAAATAGGAGATGAAAACTTGAATGAAATTTCGTCAAGTTTGCCAATGGGAAACCCCTTCGGGCACACGGCTTGCTTGTATTATATAATTACCTACCGTAAAACGGGGTGAATTGGAAATGCAGGGGTGAATCGGGATGAAACTTTTAAATGGATTTTAACGTTGTTTGTTGTCAACAAAGACACTTCATCGTTAATTATAATATAGTAAAAACATTACAGAACTTTTGGCAAAAAACTATATTTTTTCAATTTTTAATCCATTTTAAAGTTCTATGGGCTATAGTTGCCTGAAATAAAGGAATAAATAAATAAACAAAAATAGCCGAGCGTATTCTAGTTTCATAACACCTATCGTAGTATTATACAGAACAGGGAAGTATGGCAGAAGAAAAGGGAGGCATAATACCAACAGTGGGTGATTCCGAGCTGAAATGATGATGATGACTGTAATATTTTGTATAATACTCGTATAGCAGATTGTATGCATACGTCCAATGGTTGTCCAGTTTCCGCTGTTTTGTGAAACGGTTTTATTTTAAAGAATGAGTTATGGCATCGTACCTTCTGATTCAAAAGAAATTTCGATAGAAGTTTTTTTTTTTGTAGAACTGGCCATGTATGCATGGCCAGTTCTAAAAAAGAAAAGCTTTTTTAGGGAAAACTAATTATTAGCGTCTGAATGATTTTTAGTTAGTTTGTAGACAGGTTGGTGGATCGTGTTATTTTGTTTCCTAATTTATGTTTTCAAAGGTATTTTATAAAACTTGTAAATGCCCTTCAAATGCATATTGTTTAGGAAAACTGTTTATATTAGCTGTAAGTTTCCCGAAGATTAAATTAAAAAAAAAAAATCTTGATGAAGAAATACTAAGGTTTCTTTTGTACTTGTAATAATGAAAACTCCACGGTGTCCTTTATTACGCTCTGGATTTTCCCATGGCTGGTGCCCCACTATCCTCAAGTCTGCACAGAGCAGTCTAGTGAGGAATGGCCTAACACTGTTTTCTACTGGTCTACATTTCCAGCAGTCTAGCGCAGGTGGAATAATGCGTTACAATTGAAAAAGTAAAAAACTTCGTCATCCTCAACAAACTATTATTCAAATTCTAACAAACTATTATTATTATGATGATGATGTCAGTTTTTTACTTAAATGGAATTACATACATAATTTCAAAAGAACCAATGTGGAACAAAGCGTCATAGAAACCAATTTAACTAAGTAGGTACACAGGTAATTTACTATATCAATCGCTGCCATTGCGGGGGAGTACCGACCTGCCCATTGTCCTTTTTAACACGCTTTTATTAGTTTCACCTGTATGTTTGTTTGTTTGTTTGTATGTAACTGACTCGTTTGGGCTCGATTTTGAACCACTTTAAGCGATCAGATTTACTTTAAACCTTGTAGACTTATCAACGACCGACGAAAATACAATATTTTTCTAAAAAAAGTTTAAAAAAATAGTTAAAAAAAAACTAATAAAAATGAATAAAACATAGTTTAAAAAAACACGATTTAATAGCAAATTAATTTCATTGTAAAAAAGCGTGGGGTGCTCGATATTGATTGTTGTAAATATATAATTAGTAGTTATTTGTAAACGTAGAGTTAGTATAGAAATATGATAAAAAGCACCCCACGCTTTTTTACAATGAAATTAATTTTGTTTTTATTACTTTATTTTTATTTTAGAATTTTAAATTAAAAGTTATTTTTTATGATTTTTAGTTAGATTTGTTATTAAAGCGTGTTTTTTTAGTTTTTTTTAAACTGTATTTTATTTATTTATGGCCACCACTGTTTCTTTTTATTTTGATATCTTTCAAAACAAAACTTTAATACCCACCTTTTCGAAATCATAATGCATATTATTTTAAACTACCCAGCGGGATAATTGCGTAACATACTATTACTAGCAATGGGTTTTATTTTGACAGTTCATCAACATTCATTGCGTTATTTACGTTGTTGAGCAGACACATTTTTCGAAAATATGAAGCAATATCCTTCAAAATAATTCAGATTGAGATTGATTAGTCTGTTACGCAATCAGGGTGCCGGTGTATGTATGACTGTATGTAGAGCTACGCTCGTGTAGTAGCGGCTACGGCGAAAGCGCGAGTGTAATCACGCCGTAGACTTGTCCCACTAAAATGGCGGTTCTTACCCGAGATCACCAAATTAAATTATTATATTTCATATATAATATGATTTTTATAATAAATTATATTAGCCAAATGGTTTACATTATTCCAGTCCAGCGACCCAGTCCAGCGATCCAATTCAATTCTGGACCGCAACTGGAATTATCTGTAACTGAATTTACTTTTGACTGAATTAAAAAAAAAAGTAATTTATTGTTTAGAGTTGCAAACCTGTAAAAAGCCATCAATATCATATTATTTACGAACACTGTATAAGTTAGCTGTAAGTTTCTCGAATAAAATAAATAAAATTATTACTTTATAATAATTTTATTCATTTTACTCTCTTCTCTTCTATCTTACAAATTCAACAGCTTTTAGATTACTGGAATACTATTGACGGCATCCAGTACAGTCCAGTTCAGAATTAACCTTACTGCATCTAGTAGGGACTGGAATAATGTCAATAGGTAATTACAAGTATCGCATCGCGTTTACCTACTTATGAAACCAAGTATATTTATCTGAAAAAAAAATGAGAAATAATACGTAGAAACACTTAAAGTTAAAGTATCATATATATAATATGCTTATATTTTAATTATTGTAGGCTTAAGATAGTCTTATAGCCTATATTGAAGAAAGAAAAGTTAAAGCTACTATTATAATATTCAGTATCAAATAATGTGAATGACTATGTACCTGGTTGGACTGGGCGGCGGGTAGCTGGTGCCGCGGTGGTCCGGGCTCAGGTAGCGCTGATGTTGCTGCTGGGCTGTCAAACGGTTCCTCTGCAGCAACTCCTGGTGTGATTGATACAGCTTCTCGGAGGCTGACTGAGGAGTGGGGCTTTATGTCCCAATGACAGAAAATTATTATAAAGACGCCTTTGCAACGGTAATTTAAAAAAGGGCATATCCTAGTTTTTGTCTTTTTCTTGTGTAATTTCTAGCAAGTATCCGCATTGATGTCAAGGGGTCACCTCCGCTTATTGATATCTCCACTACCAGAGGCATCGTCAATACGATGTCAAGTCATGTCAGAGAAAACGCTGAAATTGTGTGTAATTGTGTAAAAGTGCCTGTAATTGCATCGGCATTCGTACCCTACAAACCGAAAAGCAACGACGCTTTGAGGCAGAAATAGGTATGACAGGGTGGTAATTCTCCGGAAGATTTTGTTCATAAAGATGTGTTAAACTACCTCTTCTAATCAGAATCTATTATGGTTCTGTTACCTCAGTTGCTGGCGCGGCGGCGAGGAGTCGAAGGTCAGGTCCGGCAGGCTGTGAACTAGAGCCAACACCACGTTCTGCGGCTGAACTCGCAACGTGTTTCGACTGGCGCTTGAACTACGAGACGGCAACGGCGGCGGGGTCTTGTGCGGCAGCGTCTTGTGTGGCGATGAGTGTTGTAGCACCACCAGCGGCTGGCAGAAATAAAACAGAAATTGACTACTTATAAATAGATCAACTTTTACTTGAAAACCTTACTTTGATAACTTTAAATAAACAGCTTTTCCATTCAAAAATCAACGGATAACAACACCAACATACCAATACGATTTAAAATGTACGAAACAGCAGTACTTTTTTATTCGATATTTTAGAGTTGGTCCCGTAGTAGATATAAGTTTTTCATATTCTTGACTACACATACACTCTTAATAATATGCATGAAATTAATGATGAGTACCTCGAACGTGATACGTGCACAAACAAACCGACAGACAACTTTCGTAACTCAAATAACTCTCAAAAAATCTGAAGCCCGTGGATTCAGGATTCAGAGATATTATGTATGTACACACTTTCTGTATGTACCCTGTGTTCACGAAAGAAATGAATTTCAATTTGAATTTGATTATACATAGATATTAAACTGCCGTTTTACTGAGTTACACTAAAGTAATCACTACATAGTATAAAACAAAGTCACTTCCCTGTCTGTCTGTCCCTATATATGCTTAGATCTATAAAACTACACAATGGATTTTGATGCGGTTTTTTTTAATAGATAGAGTGATTCAAGAGGAAGGTTTATATCTATAATACATGCATAATATAGTAGAGAAACACTGATAATTTTAGAGGTTTCTAATGTGATGTCGTAAATAAACACCTTTTTTTGCACTTACATTATAAACGCTGGCTTAACCCGTCGAGATAGATCAAAATAATGTACTACAGTATTGTACACCTTAAAAAGGTCTACAAAAAAATCCGCGATAGTATATGTCTATCTCTTAGGGATAACCCTCAATAACCATTTTTCATCCTATACTTCTTACGAGAAATAGTGGCTCTAAAATTATCAGTTTCTCCATTGCACCCGTGCGAAGCCGGGGCAGGTCGCTAGTAATAAATAATATAACGTATTTTGTAGGCACGCAGGTAGTGATGTGTTTGCTGAGAATGACTTCCTGCAAAGTTTTCACTTAGCGTTCTTTCTGACTTTTTTCTTTTTACACATAGCTTTTACACGTAGCTAGCATGATGTTACGTAGTCTATAGCCTTCCTCAAGAATTGGGATATCGAATGCGAAAAGAGTTTGCAAATCCATACAAACTATATACAAAAACAACTATAACAAATACCTCTTTATAATATTAGTATAACAGCCGGCCGATTCTGTAAAAATCTCACCGTGAAATCATAGGTGAAGTGAGCTTGAAGTGCAGTCAATAGTGTTAATCCATAGCATTAGGGAATGACAGCTCACTTCCCGCTCACTTCAGCGATGTTCTCACGGTGAGATTTTTGCAGAATAGCAATACAGATAGCCAATATTTTACGTTACGGAATTATTTATTATTTAATTTAATTATGTAATTATTTATTATTATACAATGGACTGTAGAATTATAAATATACGGCTACTGAAGCCTTATTAAACTGTTCATAAGTAGGTATTTATTGCGTACATATAACACGTAAGTTAGGTTTGCCAGTTACCACCTGCGGTTCATTATTGCAAATAAATTACACAAGTTAAACTCGGCTAAGTTGCAAAGTCCCTCATTTCACTCTTGAGCCGTGTAATAACAATTAATAACTTACTTTTGTGCTCTAACATCGTGTCCGTGGTTTTCGGGTTGTTTCTCTGCTCACAGAATTAAAGCTGTTACAATCGGAATGAATTTGGTCCTGAAAGTTTCAGCTGGACCCGAAACATTGAATAATTCACATAAGTAGGTATTATTTGGACAAAACAATATAAATTGGAAGGGTAAGCATGTGCGCAAAAATAGTTATTTTTCATAATCAGCACCCTAATTGCGTAACACATTAGGTATCAAACTCAATCAGAATCATTTTACAGGATATTGGTAATCCATTAATTCATATGTTCTAAAAATGTAACTGCTCAACAACGTAAATAACGCAATGAATGTTGATGAATTGTCAAAATGAAACCCATTGCTACTAATAGTGTGTTACGCAACTACCCCGCTGTGTAGTGCTAAACTGCGGGATGACTGCGTAACACAATAACCGTAGGAATAGCTTTCACTTTGACAGTTCAACAATATTCCTTGCGTTATTTACGTTTATATATTACGAGCAGACGGATTATTCGAACATTTGAAGCAATGAATTAGCAACATCTAAATGAATAATTAATGAACGCCATAATTGAACTATTTCGGTGTGTTAGTTGCATAGAGGTACGCCTAGACTGCGGTAATACGGCGAGGTAAGCGTGTAACCCCTCGATATCCTATTTTTTTTGTCTGTTTGTTTGAGCACGCATCATTTCAAGATTAAAAAATAAGTTTATTGTTTATTTAAATGTGTACTCTAACTTATTGCGAGTCTTCCTTCTACATGTGTGGTGATTGAGTACTTACCGCTCTCATCATCATCTACAATGGATCTACTGGGTCGGATTCCAGAATACTTAGTAGTCGATCGAAGATTCTTGGATGGGTGACCATCCATTACATATCGAGACCCCTCCGTGCTTCGGAAAGCACGTGAAGTCGTTGGTCTTTGACAGTCGTTACGAGTAGTCCGAACCCCAAAAGGCTGTCAACCAGTCTTGCTAAGGGGTATCCTATTACCCAGTAACTGAATTGTGGAGGTCAGATAGGCAGCCGCTCCAAGTAAAAACTGCTATTCAGCTGCATCCGGTTAGACTGGAAGCCGACCCCAACATAGTAGCGAAAAGGCTATGAAGATAGTTGTTCTCAAAGAACTCAAACTTACCGGTGGAGGCTGCTGCGTGTGGACCACTGTTTCCGACTCGCTCTCGCTGACTACGTTGACTGTTATTGATGTCATTGCTGTAACAATCACTTGCATTACCTTCTAATACCCACCGAATCTTAAATGATGTTTTCAAACAATGACACATCGAAATCTCAAGGTTTCTTATTCAGCCTTTATAATACAATCCAAGTGATTCTACTACAAAGGCTGGCAGGAACATCGACACGCAAACTGCAACCATGAATTCAGCACATGATTATAAAATCAAGTCGGTTATAAAAAAAAAAAATTTTATATAAAAAAAAAACAACCGACTTCCAAAAAAAACACTAAAAATTGTGAAAAATAATTTTAAATTTGGAAGTCGGTGTCGTTGGTTCCGCATTTTGGTTTTTTGACACCGACTTCCGAAATTAAAATTATTTTTCACAATTTTTAGTGTTTTTTTGGAAGTCGGTTGTTTTTTTTTTATATAAAATTTTTTATTTTTCACTTTTTAGTTATATCTACCCCAATCAAATTCATATAAACACTACTTGCTATGTAAATATCAGTGACAGGAAGCTGCATCTGCGTTTATAGGGTACAGACGTGATGTTATGTTGTGCGATTGCGTAAAAAATGCATACAAATGCGATAGCAGCAGTCGCGGTTGTTTTACTGGTATTAATTATTATTATAATAAAAAAAAATTATAACCTTTGTAGTGAGTACAGGCGTGATATTATGTTGTGTGATGGTGTAAACAATGCTTAGATATGCTATAGCAACAATCGCGGTTAATCTGCTGTTATTTATTGAAGAGTTCCTCCGATTTCTACAAGATCCCATCATCAGATATTGAAATGGTGACAATGGGACCATACGGGAAGCACCAGCTTTCAAATAAAAAAAGAATCATGAAAATCGGTTCACCCAGTCGGTTATTATGAGGTAACAAACATAAAAAAAAAAAAAAAATACAGTCGAATTGATAACCTCCTCCTTTTTTTGAAGTCGGTTAAAAAACAGCTGTTAAAGTGAAATACCTACGCATTCAAAATGTATATAGCCGATGAATAATTTTGACGCAGGCTCGGAATCATGTACTAAGAAGAAGAATATGGAAAATCCTATCAACTGATCAGGACCGAACCCTCGGCGCGCTGAAAACCCGACAACTCATACACATTAACGGAGCATGAAACCAGCAAGGCCCTTCTCGAGACTCACTTCCCAGACTGCAAACTTCTAGAGGACAGGACCTGGGAAGTTGTACCAGAATGGACCCCAACGGATCAGGACTGGTTCAGTGCCCACAGTCTAGTAACAGTCGACCGGTTAAAGTGGGCGATCAACACCTTCCAGCCATATAAGTCCGCAGGACTAGATGGCATTTTCCCAGCCCTACTACAATGGGGGGTTGACCATCCTCCACCATGCTCCTAGTCTGGCGCGAAGTGAATGTCATCTTCATACGCAAACCTGGCAAAGCCGACTACACACAACCCAAGGCGTACAGACCCATAAGCCTCACATTATTTCTACTAAAGACCTTAGAGAAACTCTGTAATCGACACATCCAAAACGGACCTCTTCAAACAAAGCCACTCCACAAACAACAGCATGCGTACTCCACAGGCAAATCAACAGAATCCGCGCTGCATAGCGTGGTATCCAAAATAGAATGCGCAGTGGACCACAAATGCTCAGCACTGGCCGCCATCATTGACATCGAGGGCGGTTTTGACAAAACAAAACCACGTTCAAAAGCATCAGCACGGCTCTAGATAGACACAGTATAAACCCGTCCCTGAGCGGCTGGATTACCAATATGCTCAAACAGAGACCTGTACAAGTGACCGTAAACGACACCACATGGGCCATCGCGGCGAAAGGCTGCCCGCAAGGGGGCGTCCTTTCGCCGCTTCTATGGAACTTAGTCTATTCCCACTCCTACTCCCACTCACACTCCCACCCCCATTTACACTCTCACTCCCACTCTCACTCCTACTACTACTCCTACTCCCACTTATACTCTCACTCCCACGTATACTCTCACTCCCACTTACACTCCCACTCACACTCTCGCTCCCGCTCCTACTCCTACTCCCACTCCCACTTACACTCCCACTCACAAACTTACAAGCTAACAAACTCACAAACATACAAGTACATGCTAGGTAACACGGGCTGGTGTCCGCAACTCCACGTCAATGCGCGTATTTTGCGTACAATATAAGTAGAAAGTCTGGATATTTCAAAGTACATGCTAATAGATAAAGCGTGTTAAAAAGGAGAGTTACAAACAAGCCCACAAACATTCAAGTGAAGCTAATATAAAGCGGTAGAATAATAATTAGAGGTAAAATAATGAAGGGGACTGTACTCGTACCTACTCTACCTAACTATCACTAATTTGAATTCCTGCATTCGGACGCATTCCCTGTAAAATGGTGACAGTGATGTGGACGAGTACTTAGACGCCAGTGTCCTTTTGTTTTGTATTTGTTTATATAGTCGTCCGTTAGTTAAGGCGCATTTTACCAAACTTTTATACCTAGAATAAGTCTTATCCTGAGAATACATTTTGAATTATTGACAGTTTTTCAAAATATTCATTAATATTTTTCTATACTATACTCCATTTGAAATAAGATTAGACATTTAAATAATCCTTTTTTACAGTCGGTTCAACCGATTTTGAATTCTATTTCGTTGGTGGCATGACACATGGCAACTGCAGTTAACAGTTGGTATTGTAACCACTTTTTAGCGTTTAATTCCATCCTTATGACTACGGTATAGAAGTCAAAATCGGTTGAACGGACTGTAAGAGAGGTTTATTTAAATGTCTAATCTTATTTCAAATGGAGTATAGATCTGTCAGACGTCAATTTAATTCCAGAGATAAAAGATATCGCACTTTAGTAAAATCAGCCCTTAGTCATTTAATTTAGTACCTAGTGTAAATTCTTGTGTTAAATTAATATTTTAAAAGTTAATATAATATGTCTGAAGAATAAATGACATTAAAAGGTATTTATTAGTATCTCTGAATGTAGTAGATAGCATGTTATACGTCGATAGTTCCATCTATCAACTTTTTTCTATAGAGTAACTAAGTTCCCACTCAAAAGGGACCGTCGAAAGGGCGGGGAAAGTCATATCTGACCTTTACCCCATAACCATTATCTAGTCGGCAATTGTATGTAGTCGACAATATATCTATAGTGAAACAAAACCCTACTTGCTAAAAATACCGTAGAATTCTAATAATGAGGATAAAACCACCTATCCTAATAACGATCATTTTTATAGCTAAAGGGTGTAAAAAGACACATCACATAGCTGTCAACAACGTACGAGTATTCTATACTTCAAACTAAGTAACATTGCACAAAAATAATTGCTGGACAAGGACTTTTATTTTTGGTGTGAAAATTTGCTGTTTGCTGTCGTGCGCAATGTAACACACGAAAAACACTGTGCATATGGGTGTATGAAATGGTACAGGGGTTGTGGGAGTATTCAAAGTTGTGTTAACATTACAACTTATTTTCGTGAAATGTCAGTAAAAGTTGGAATTTTGACCTTCAATATCTCCGTAACCAGAAAGTTCCAATGTATGTTCCAGTAGGTACCAAAAAAATTATACAATGATGGGGAGTACTAGTGACTCTCGAGTCTCGGCTTCGTTAAGTATCTTTTTACGCCTGTTACGTTGCTTTATGTACTGATTCGCTACTGTTTAACCATACATTTATGACGTTTGAACGTCACTTAACTTGAATAAATAAATCCCATAATATTTACGTTCAATCTTCTAATGAGATAGGTAGTTATCTTTTCATTCCTTCGAAGCAGGCAATATGAAATGTAAATAAAACCACTTTTGCATTCGGTAAAGAAAACTCGTAGCTACAATGTTGCCATATAAATAGATGTAGGTCATAAGCTTCCACCGTAGCTTCTGGACTCAGGAGACAAGAGAGGGCTAGCAGGCTAAAAACCAGTGGTTAAAGCTAAATAGTAAACCGCCACCACAGAGCACACAGACGAATCTGTGGCCGCTGCTAGAGCCGGACTTTCCATACAAACCAAACGTGTCACCGTTTTCTTGCTTTGAGATAAATTATGTACAGAAACTGACAGCTTTGAATGGCCCGTCCGTGACTATTGGCTCCACGAATTGTACTACTAGTATACATACTGCCTTCTCTAGACGCTGCAGGTGCAGTGATTCTTTGTGACTGCCGCGCTCAGTCGAAGTCGGAAAAGTCAGTCTGTCAGTCAATTTTATTACAGTATTACAGAATGGAAACATTTCAATATTGTTGACATGAGATATGCTGGTCAGTAAAGTAAATGGTTGATGATTAATATCATACAAACTGAGAAGCTACTCAGAGAAGGTACTTAAGTTTCTCTGAGTGGGTCCGTTTTATTCAGTTACTCAAAATAACTTACCGTCGTCGGGGTTAAGTGGCGGTATGACGTGCTCGACGGAGGTGCCCGCTTTATAATTATATCTGCTGGGACCCGGCTGCGGCTCGTCGTGGGAAGCAGCGCTGCAATTGCCAATTATTAAGTACTGAATTTTTTTTACACTTTCCATTTTGGTACTAAGCCTCAATATTAAAATTTCACACAATTTGGTCCCTTTTTACTTTATGTCAAAATAATTAATGTAAGAAACGATTGAAATTCTCATTATGTATTTTTTTTTAGTTCGAAGGCCAAAACCCGGTAATAAAAACAGCTATGATTTGTCACATTACCTATTATACAAACTATTATAACTTGTATTCCTAATATCTAAATTATAATAAACGATATAATTGTTAGTTACTGTTAAAATAAACACGTATCATACTTACCTCGTTGATTGCTGGAAGCTGGACAGTCTTGAATTTCTGGAACTGCCACCGGTCGAATTTCGCTTCATCGGGTACCGAAGTCCGTGTGGGAATTGCCGACCTCCGTGACTTGTGGATAACTCTCCTTCAAAACCATAATGATAATCAGTGACGTCCTTAAAACCTTTGAACTACAGTACTAGGCTGTTGACATGGCACAAAGAATGTAAGAAAAAAATCGACCATGCAGATAAGTAGAGCTTTTGTCTCATTTATGTCAAAATATCAATAGCCCCATAGGTATGCCTAATAAACGGCCGCGTTCTGAAATTAATCATTGAACAGAAATTTTGAAAGTTTGAACAATTTTTTTACGTCCGCAAGGGCGTAAAAAAATCCAGTGCGCGATGGGATTTTAACGCGCACTGGATTTTCGAATTCACCGCGGGAAAAACGCGCCCGTGCTACCTAGGTTAAGAGGTTAATTGATACTTTTATAATGATTCAGTTTCTAAATCGGATACTCTATCGCTTTGGGCATATGCCTTTAGACAGATTTTGTTACAAAAAACTTCTACGTAAGTTCCTTAACATTGCTTTTGCTTGATAGATAACAACAATTTCTTCAGAAACTATAGAGGAGCTGTGCGTAGGCAAAAGGAGATCTAAAATAAATTATTTTTTGGGCAGCTTACCCTCGAATGAATCAGTGTTCATCGACGCTTGTGAGAAGTTATCGTACTCAGTCGATACTCCCAGGCTTCGGTGGAGCATAGCAGCCACACGCTCGCGCGCTTCACGGTCGATGTTCAGTTCATCTGAACTTTGCTTTGCACCCTGAAAGAAACATCACCTTTACTAATGCTTCTCAGCATTCTTACAACTTGAAGTGAAGTGAATGCAACAGGGGAATGCAATCACTGACACAGTCTGCCGAGTCCTTAAACCGACTCCGAGCTCAAGTCGGGTGAACCAAAGAAAAATTGCTCGGGTGAAGCTTTACAGACAGCTCCGGCTTAAGATGTCAATGTGGTACTGAGCCCGACAACCCATGGCCGATGGGCCATGATCTCACATCTTTTCCTCCATGCTCTAACACTTTCACCAAACTAATTGATGAATGCTTATGTGAGAGCCGTCCGTGTGACAGAATAAGAAAAGAGCCATCGACACGACAGAAAAAGAAGAATGAGATGCATCTTTAGAGCCAACTGTTACCATGGGATTAGCTCTAAAATAACAAAGTTACTCACCGGCCTAGACGCGCTCGGCATGCTGAGGCCGTAGTCGGAGGACGTATCAACGTCCATTTCCGTGAGATCCCGAGACGGGTTCCTAGTGAACCACATCGCCAGTTCATATGTTAAACGGGCTTCGCGTAGTTTATGTTCCCAAATCTGGAAATTTATAACTCGTTATTATTCGTATTATGAAATCGATAAAGTAATGAATTATAAATCCCACCTTCAGTGTGCCTTGTGTGTTGGGATCCTTTGATGATTCCGATAAACTGAACGCGACGAGTGATGAACCAACATCATCAATGGCCACAAACACTAAGGATCCGTATTCCTTTGGATTGCGTGGGCTAATTTTCGGGTATATTACGAGCCTTTCAATGAAGAACTTTGGTCTGTGAAGTGTACAATTTATGGGTAATTCGCAAAGCAAACAACAGTAAACGCTTTGGGTTTAATTCGCTTAAAAGTCTTGATATTTACCTTATTAGTTTGTACGGATATAGACTGCCCTTAGAGAGCTTCTTGCAAATGAGGAGCATATCAGTAAGTAGGTATACTCGCGCATCCATCTGTGGAAAATCTGTATTTTTAGACATCTTCAGGATGATATTACCATTCGTTCGGGCTCGAGAATGTATGCGTAACGCAGACGCCTGGATAAGCGCTATCTTGGTGTCACTGCTAGATGCAATGCAATCTTTACTTGGCTGCACCTGCGTGACGCTAGCACAGTAAAGCCCAAATGCGGAACTGTGTGATAACATCCTCATTAACTTTTTCAGGGTGAGCGGTTAGCTACGATAACCACATGTTTCGGATGTTTTTTCTTTAAATTCATGCCATATAGCGATTCTTTCTTGAACCAACATAGAAATACACCTTACGCTTGATTTAGTTTAGGCAGTAAGTGGCGCCGATAATCGTTTGTGTGTGTATTGTTGGTTTGAAAAACATTCGTTGACAGTGGTTTTGTAAAGTGCTCGGAAAAAACTTTCAAAAATAAATCATGTCTGTTATTTTTATGACTATGATTGTGTTATTAGACGTATTTAGACATCTTTGCATGTATTTGATAAATAATTTATGTAATTTTGCGTTTCTAATGTAATATCACACTCATAATTAGGTGGTTAGAGTAGTTAACCAGCACGCAGATAACTTTTTCAACCATGTTTTTAGTATTGCTTAGCCTAAATATAACTAGAAGCAACATAAAAACACGTAATTGTAACTTATATGAAAGTGCCCCTGAAAGAGTTAAAAAGAGATAAGAAGGAAAATACGTCAAATTAGTTTCACAAAAGAAGGGAGAGTATTCGCGTTGTAAAATAATTGTAACAAATAATTCGCACCTGTGCAATATGAAGAGCGTAATGCATAAATTAAAAAAGTAATGATATATTTAATTGCATAAGGCTACTCGCTCTTAAAAACGTGTGTTCGCGACACAATGCTATATTTTTTTTATTACTGGCAAACAACACACTTTTCATATGAACTTGATTGATTATGACTGTACGAGTATTAATAACGGATGCATCCGATAATGTTTACGCAAAGCACTAAAAGAAAGATTAATTTTACTAGTGATCCTTTGATTTAAAAAAAAAAAAGGAATTTACATCAATGCTGTACTTTAAAAAGTATTTTATATAAGTAATTAGAGACCACTGTTAAAATTATCATTAATATCTAGACTTGCCTCCTTAACGTTGTCCTTATAGCGCAAGTCCCCTTGATATATTAGCGTCCTGCTATGATGGGGAGAGCAGTTTATCATAGGCGCTTTGAGATTTAACTGCGCGTACAGACGAAAGCACTTGTCCAGCTCATCATCTTTAAAATCCTGAAAAAAAAAAATAGCGCGTATAGATAACCACAGGCGAAGTGATAGGTGCATTACACATTATTTATTTACCTATTTATTTAAACAGAAGATATCTAGGTATTCATCTTTTTGTCAACTTTTCATGCGCGTTGACCCCCCGGGGGGTCGCGCAAATAATTGTGTCTTATTGGTCAAAACTTGATAGCTTAAGATGTATATATAGTATTTAATTAGCTTACATGAATGATTTGTTATCTAATATTATAGCTAATATGATTTCAAGTATATTGTCGAGATTACTTTGCAAAAAGAGAGGAGAAAGACTTTTTCCTTAAAACCTATTCTAATTGATTATTCATCATCTGATAGGTCCAGGATAGGATCAGGGCTTGGACTCATATATTTGATAGTTTTAGTTGTAGTTTTCTTTCTGAAGTTGTATACTGAAAACGATAGAAATACGATTAGGTTTAAGCAGCGTTAATAGTTATAAATCGTATCTAGTTCAATAACATCAAGAAATTGGTATGAAACACGAGTGAGTTGGAGATGAAACGTGCGCTTAGCTTTAAGTACACACAAAGGTGCTTAGTATTATTACCAAGGACTTTTGTGTGTACTAGTATTTATATACTAACTTCAAAAGCAAGAAATAGAATGAAGATTTCACAATAAGATGGTTAAATAAAAGGCCACGAACTCAGGACTACTAAGGAAAAATTACGAGAAAAATTAAAGAACGTTTAACAGTTCATTATAATGAAATATATTTTCAACACACTTGCTCGAAAACTGCCTTTTTACAATGCATTCTATTGAACACGCGTGCCTTTACTTTGTGCTCCCGCATTGGTGCGGAAAAGTACGCCACAGATGTACTAGGTGTATACTAGACAGAAATGTGCGATTTTTTAAAATCTCAGCAAAAATCCTTCATATCTGTTTTTGTTTAAAAGTTATGTGTTACTGTGTATATGTATACTGTGTGTGTATATAAACTGTATGTAAATACAATTTTACAAACAATGATTTTTTTAAAATATATCTACTTATTGTCTGGGGCCTAACTAACGAGCCAGCCACGAAAAAAAAAACATATGTACGAGCCCATCTGACATCTGTCACAAATACTTGAAAATACCTATTATGTTTATGAAATTTTATTTATTTTTCCTTTGCAAGTGTGTTGAAAATCGTCGTTTGATACAGTCCGATTCAAACTTTGTGGCGGCTTTGAAGTTCGCTACTCACTGCGCAGTACCTCCCCCCTCACCCCCGCTGACACGTGAATGTGTTACTGCGCAGCGACACGCCTCATGTTCCGAGTCGTCAACTTTGAATCGGGCTGTACACTTAAGCATTTGTCTTACAGATATTCTATTTCACGAAGTCTGTTTGTCTATGTTTGTAGTTGTGCATGCACATGCACATTGTTTTAGTGTGCATAAGCTCAGGAGCGCTCACTCATGACCGCGAAGCGGCCCGGGCCTCTAGTGCTTTTTGTGTTCACGTCAGATTTTTACACCGAGTACCGTCAACATAGAAACCACAGAACAAATAAATATCTGTTCTGTGATAGAAACTAAGCGAACACGTTCAAAGTGAGGTATAAGATGACGTACGTCAACAGACAATTTGATTTTTTTTTTGAAGTGAAAACTTCTTTAGCTGCGTTGTACACTTTTTTTGTAATGGGTAAAAAATGTTAAACTCGCGTCAGGACACCTGACCTGATCGAAAATTCGTAAGACGGATGGAGAGTAGACAGCCGGCGCGGCGTAGGAGAGGAAATATCCCCCTCTCTTTCTACGGCGCGGTTGTCATGTTTGTGTACGATAGCGCAATAAATAAATATTGTATTCTACCACATAAATGATAGTACTTTTATACTGATAAATTAAAGCAATTCATGCAAAATAATTCCCTAACCATTCCAAAATATCAAAAATGCACAACGTTAATATTCGAGTTTTCACTTCTGCCGGCACTCCCGGAGTGCAAGCCGTCGTTTTTTTTTTTTAGTATGACCGTAGGAAAGAAGGCTGCCAGGCTCCATTAGAATTGGGCAGGCCACATAAGCCGCATGCATGATGACGGCTGGGCAAAGTCTCCACACAATGGGTGCCTGAAGATGGGCGGCGCCGCCAAGGCCGGCCCAGAAAGAGATGCCGAGATGACCTGGATGCGTATCGCAAGGGCTGGTTCGAGGTGGCGCGGAAAAAGACTTCCTGGAAGGATTTGGGGAAGCTTTTACCCAGCCGTGGGACAGTAAAGGCTAACAAAAAAAATAATATAATAAAATATGATTCCGACAACAACAACAATAACTCTTTTTTTTTTGCCGTACTTTCACATTTTCCTCTTTATATTTTAAACAATTATTTTCGTTCTTCAAGATTTTTATTGCTAACGCTTCCTAGGTTAGCGCACACACGAAATACAAACGGGAAAGTCACTACTATAACCGAGGCTGAGCAGACTTCGTGAGATAGAACATCTATAACGCTCTCGACTTCAAACCCGCCTTGAACGGAAAGACAAACATTGTGCACTGGCATGAAAATGTACTATTATTATATTCGTACCTGTTTCGTATACCTCGTAAATGATTGTACGACCCAATTTATGGTTCTTGGGATAAAATATTAATCCGAATATTGTGGTAGTTGTTTTTTGTTTCTTATTTCGTTGACTTACATACTCATGGCATACCTTTTGATAATTTAATCATGATTAATTATTTCGGATCACACAAACAACAAAGTATGGAGCCTCTCAAGATACGCTCGAATGACAGTTTATGTTGTTATTTTTTTTTAAGTTTGTTACAGACTACTGTAACAGACTTAAAAAAAATATAAAATTTTGAAATATGATAACTAATATACTGGATGCTTTTTTTACATGCTCCAAATTTTTACCGGGTGTTCTACTCATGAATATGAATAACTTTCACTATGGGACCAACTCTGAAATCACGAAAACAAAATCAGCTGTTTAATACAAAAGTTCAATACCTACTTGACCAAAATGTATCAAACAGCTGTTTTTTTCGTGGTCTCAGAATTGGTTCCATTGTAAAAGTTGTTCATATTCATGAGTAGAACAGCCTTTTAAAAATTGGAGCCTGTAAAAAAATCATGCCGTATAAAACTTTTAGTTTTCAAAAAACCCCTCACTGAGGATTTAGGGGATGCCAAAGTCAGAAGGTAAGAAAAAAAATAACCCGCTGTCGAAGTAACTCAAAACTCGGTACTAATACTTAAAATAAAAAAGTATGTGTTTTAGGGTTTTTCAAAAATCGACTCCTCCTCGGCAAGATTTAAGGAGTAGATTTAACTGCTTGCCTCGAAAATGATTATAAATAGTCTTTAAGTCAGAGAAATTGTAAAGCACCATACGTTTTTTTAAAAACAAGCCCTGTCGTGGTGAAAAGGGAGGGCAGTAATTATAAAGATCGTAAACGTTACTTTTTGAAAACCTTACCTTTCAAGGGGAGATGGAGAGGGTGTACAATTTTTTTGAGGGAAGTATGAAACCACGATGTCGCGGTCAAGTGTTAGTTATTATACAGGGTGAAATTGAAAACATGCGACAAATCGAAATGGGAGATTGTACTCATCATTATGAACAACTTTTACCATGGGACCAAACCTGAAATTGCGAAAAAAAATCAGCTGTTCCCTACATTTTGACGAGTTATGCGAACATAAATGTAGGGAACAGCTGATTTTTTTTTCGCGATTTCAGGTTTTATCTCATAGTAAAAGTTGTTCACAATGATGAGTACAATCTCTCATTTCGATTTGTCGCATGTTTTCAATTTCAACCTGTATATTTAGCGTCTCTCAACGTTGCAAGAGTCTACTGTATTTCTTTTTGTCGTCGTATTCTGCACCCTAATTGCGTAACACACTATCAATCGGAATCTCAATCATTTTGAAGCAAATTCCTAATCCATTGCTTCATAAGTTCGAAAAATTTGTCTGCCCAACACGTAAATAACGCAATGAATGTTGCTGAACTGTCAAAACGAAACCGATTCCAATTGATAATGTGTTACGCTGGTTTTGCCCCGCTGGTTCTTTTTATTGTAATGTGATTACGTTAGCAAAAAAAGAGGTTTTTTTAAAATAAGTTAGTACTCAACTGAGATTTATTTGCAACTGATATTTGAGTAGGTATTTGGAGAGGATCTCTTTTACGAAGTGAAATTGTATTGTACAGGCTTTGCTTAAAGAATCATTATTACGACCCAAGGATCAGTTATTTAAATTTACCATTTCAAAAGTTCCCAAAATACTGTCGTCGAAGATTTTCTTGAATTCATATATGATTTGGATACTTAAGTATAATTTTAGATAAGGTGTATTGTACTTTGGCTAGTCAACGTGCTATAAAAGTGATAATAAATCAGGGTCGTTTTGTATGAATATGCCCTCTATTCATACAAAAAACGGCCCTGACTTATCTTACACTAAGAACAGAAAATGCTTAGATATGAATATGAAAAAAAAAAAAATAAACTGACTAAATAATAAATTGAAATTTTGACAGTAGGTAGATACCTATTTTTTATATCTCGTCGTTGAAAATTCGACCGTCTAGGAATAAAATAACACATGCATCTAAATATGTCTCGAAATCCGTAATTTCTTTGTGTTTAAAGAAATTACATTAGGTTTTTTTTTTGAAATACGAGTCGCAGGATTGATAGTTTTTATGGAGAATTAACGTGAACTGCAATAGAAGAATGCACCATTTTTAATATAGCTCATTTAGTATAGACGCTATAAGACTCCGGGGAGTCTCGCAACAATACTCGTAGATAGTTACATGTATCTCATAAGTCGACACTTGATATGAACAGTGAACCTTCAAGTTATTGCGTCTTTGAGCCATGACGTTAGGTCTTTAATTATGGACGTCTCTGTTGGTATAAGTAGCAGTACATTATTATACAACATTATTTTTACTATACTGCAAACCCGAATATAGTTTGTTCAGAGTAAGTAACTGAATCGATTCCAATAGTTTTTACACCATGTTATGTTATGTCTCAAAAATATTTAAAAATGGTAACAAGTTGGACAACGAGCGACACTAGTACATTTCCACAATCATATGCGCACCACACAGGTCACAGCCGGTCTCGGTCGGTGGCACGTGTTAAGTGGTAACCAACTTTTTGTATAGACAATCAGGTAACATAGCAAGCCTATAACTTCGTGATTTTTAATGATACAGTTTTGAAATTTTGTATATAGATTCTTTACATAAAAATACTAGACACGTGTTTCGGGTTTGCCATATACTAAAAATAATGTTGTATATATATACTTCATATTACATTACTTTAAAATTTACTACTACTGCAATAATCTGCAGGTACGACCTTTTTAAATTGTTTGCAAAAGGATAGGGATGCAAAAGGGTTAGTTGATTAGAACTGTAGAACAAACGGACAAACAATGTACTGTAGTGAGACTTACTTACAGAAAAAGTGTTATGAAAGGATTTTTGTCGAATTTTTGTCCTGCGCGTCACATTGCCGATTATGTAGTAAATTCCTGTTATTTATTTTTTATTCTACATATTATACGTCTGTATGTTTTCCTACCAATAATACCTATAGTTGATTGTATTTAATTTTATACGTTTATTCGTAAATTGAACGAGTGCGTTCTCATTAAATTATCATTATTTTATGGGAAAAATAATATTTTAATGCTTTACACTTACAGAGTTTACAGTGATCAAAAGGTAATATCTGTACCCGACTTACAAATGTCGGAGTAGGTAAACAAATAACTAAATATCCACTTTTCAAATAATTCTTCCGATTTTATAATATCTCAACTACACAAGACAACAGGAAACAACAACACAACAACAGAAAACAGGAATTGAAATATTGTAACATAAAAACGTAGGAGCTCGATAGTTCGATCGAGTTAGATTACGAGCTGCAGGAGTTACCGAGAATGCGCGAGAATTCTCCGGTAAACGTTCGACCTGCATGTCGATTCTGTAAAAATCTCACAGTGAAAATTTGCGTGGAGTGAGCTGTCAGTGTCATCCCACTGATGCTAGGGATTGACTAAGCAAACATTAACAATCATAATAGAGATTTTAATAATATTTTGTATGCTAATTCTAGTGATCATTTTATATAATTTGAAAGCTAGTATTTTAGTTGTCAAATCATTACTATTTTGTGGGGTTTTAAAATAAAATAGCAAAACAGAAACTTTGTCAGAATATCAATTTTCTTTTTTTTCCTAGACTAGTCCTAATATAAGGACTAGTCTTTTTTCCTAGATAGAGTAAAACCCCAAAACATAGTAATGTTTTGACGATTAAAATACTAGGTTTGAAATTACATAAAATGATCAATAGAATTAGCATAAAAAATATTATTAAAATCTCGATTATGATTGTTAATGTATTCTTGGTCAATCCCTAGTATAAGGTGGGATGACACTGACAGCTCCCCTCTCCTAAGTTTTCTCGGTGAGAGGGTTACAGAATCGCACTGCAGCAGTGCTGCAGATATTTTCTGTGAAAATCTCACATAAGTAAAGTGGGCTGTCAAGAGTCAGTGTCGATCCTAGCATTAAGTGGAATGTTGCACCGTGAAACACAAAATACTTCAGATGTTTCACAGTGAGATTTTTACAGAATAGACCGGCTGTTTTTTAGCTCGTATCTTGTGTGTACGTTATAGTACTGTATAAAGTTATGCTATAAGTTTATGCTTAATATGCTTTGTAAAATTTCGTTACAAAAACATTGCTCAACTCTGTTCCGTGGCAACGTAAAATTTAAAAAACGGAGAAACACAGAAGACATCAGCGCACAGCCGATACTACTGGGGCTAGGAACGTGAAATTTTGCACATAGGTTCTTTTTATTATATAGGGGAGCATTAAGAAAGGGTTTTTGGAAATTCGACCTTTAAGGGGGGTGAAAAGGGGTATTTTTTGTGTAAAATCTTATTCTTTGAGGTGATAAATTTGAAACTCGGCACGAATGCATATCTAAGTAAATTATAAAGATTGTAATTTTAATATTTTTAAATTATCCCCTATGGGGGGTTTGGGGGGTATCAAAGTTTGTATGGAAGAATTTTAACGCGTGGTCTGATTAACTTGAAACTTAGTACTTATACTAAAGGCCAAAAACAAAGAATAACTTGTATCAAGGTTTATCGAAAATGTACCTCTAGCGGGGTGAAAGCGGGTAGTTAATTTTGCAGGGGACGATTTTACTGCGTGGCTTGATTGACTCGCAAATTGGTATACCTAAATAATCTTTGAGGCAAGTTATGGACACATACCAAATTATTTTTCAAAATTCTACACCTGTGGGAGTGCAGGGATAAACTTAACGGTAAACTAGTAAACTTGAAACTTGGCAAGAGTACTTATCTAAGTAAATTAGAAAGTTTATCACTAATAGTTTTTCAAAACTACCTCTCAAAGGGGAATAAGAGGTGTCTATGTTTGTATGGAAGAAATTTAACACGCGGTCCGATTAAGTCGAAACATGTGTATACTTAAGAGCAAAATAAATGCTATAAATAATTTCTAAGTTATGGAAACATTCCACTCGACTTTCCAAAATTTCACCCCTGTGGGGTGAAAAAAGGGCACAAAGTTTATGTGAAAAACCCTATTCCTTTTGGTTAATGGCAATATTTGCGTCAGAAAAAATAAAGTTTAGTTTTAGTTTTTGAAAACAATCCCTCCTACAGAATTTAGAGCGCTTAAAAGTTAATAAGGAAAACAATTTTACACACTGTCGGATTAACTCAAAGCTAATAATTAAAACAAAAAAATGAAAAGTATGTATTTCAGGGTATGTGTTTAAACTTACAATCTCGTAGGCTTCTATCGAGCTGGCCAGTCTTTCCATTTTTTCCAATTCTTCTCGTTGCCGTATCGAACGGTTTAAGTCCTGAACGTAATTTTTGGCACATGTCTCCTGAATAATAAATGCACAAACAACCGTCAATTCAAAAACATCAACCTAACGTAATGTCTGTTACTTAACTTTTGGAATTATAATTAATTGTGATCATTCATTCCGCTGGATACGTGGTAGCTTAATTATGTGTAAGCACGGTAGACAGTCCGCGTACCCCAAAACCCCATACATCCCCCAACATCCCCATCCATTCCATACATTACATTTCATTCATCCCCATACATTTGAGCTCCACATTTAGATAGTAGATAACATGACGTGTAATTGGGGCTGAGGGTTACTCCCATTTACCAAATGAAAGTTTCGTCGCATTGCAACCCAGAATTTTAATGCAGAAAACAATGAAAATTACGAGTACCTTACTACACCCGAGAGCAATGAATTAGGTTCACATAAAGATACCTGGAAGTCTCGGAAACTAAGAATGCTAGCTTAATGAAATAAATTGTGTTTAATAGATAGTTAAATGTTCCTTAAATGAAAGTAATAAAACTTCTTAGTTACTGTACAATAAAGTTATGCTATCAAAAATGACAAAACAAAAAAATGGGACTTTTGTAAATGGAAGTACGAATTTTCTGCATCTGTTTTTGCTTTTGTTTCTATTCTGTCATATAAAAAGATATGTAAACAGCGTTTCAATGTTCAATTTTCATAATTGAAGCTATTATAATGTCGCTTACATCTGAGAATTCTGGTACATTCTCACCAGAATTTTCCCGATGCTGGAAATTGGCCGGAGTCAGCCGTGATACAGCAAGGACAGTTGGTGTGTCGCTGTCAACTGCACAACGAGTTCTCCGACATTACGAGAAAACCGGCTCTAACCTACGCAGACCAGGAGCAGGCAGGGCCAGGTTTACCAGAACCTACTTAATTTATATACTATTGCTTAGATAATTTAATGGAGATTAATTCTCATCATCTACCTAGCCTTTTCCCAACTATGTTGGGGTCGGCTTCCAGTCTAACCGGATGCAGCTGAATACCAGTATTTTTTTAGTATTTTACATGGAGCGACTGCCTATCTGACCTCCACAACCCAGTTACTGGGTAATACGATACCCCTAGGTAAGACTGGTTGCCAGACTTTCGGGCTTTTGCCTACCCGTAACGACTGTCAAAGATCTACGAATGACAGCCGGGACCAACGGCTTAACGTGCTTTCCGAGGCACTCCGTATGCAAAGATGGTCACCCATCCACAGACCAACCGCGGCAAGCGTAGCTTAACCTGATCGATCGACCTGTGCGGCTGTTATGAAAAATGTAATTAATGCAGTAGAAACGAAAAAACGTTCGGTAATACGCGCCCACTGTTTTACATTGTTACGCAATCGGCAATTTCATATGCAACAACCCAATAGATTGCGAAAAAATCAATTAACTAAATCAGTGATTAGATTTTTTTTAATAGATTTTTTTCAGCCGTAGTAGGAAGCCTATTGAAAATGGCACTTTTATTCAAAGTAGTTTAATTATAATGAATAAAAAACTAACGCTTATAATATTTATATCTATGTTTTTTTATACGATCAAATGAGCATGTTGAAGTTCCGTATCGAGTAGATGATAAAGTTCCTTAAATGAGTCGCGCACTTTTGGATTTTCCAAATTTTTTATGAATATAATACAAAGTGACACATACATTTTATGACTTTCGTTTAAGGAACTTTTGATTGTCTATTAAACACAATTTATTTCATTAAGCTAGCATTCTTAGTTTCCGAGATTTTCAGGTATCTTTATGTGGCCCTAATTCATTGCTCTCGAGTGTATACACAACAAACAACTACAAATACATAATTATGTTCCCATGTTAAAAAGACCTTTGAGCATAATTATTATTTGTAGTTGTGTAAACATACTCAGTGTATCAACCAAAATGTTTTGTAAATATATTTGTTTATGTGAACTTTTTATTAATCGAATTAATGTGAAGACTGACAGTTATTTACTACATAATAAAGCTATAATTTACCATTGCCTGTAAAGAGGTGCGTTCCGGCTCAATGTCTGTGTGATTAATCAGACGGCGCAGGAGCAAACTATACTTCGTCAAGCGCTGCATTGGCTTTACCATGATGTCTGCAAGCTGCAGCCTGAAAAGAACCACTGGTTACTTTCAGGTTCCTTTGACAAGACATTCTCACAAAAGAACGCCGTCTTAACCAGTGGAACTGACCTGTTACAAGCTTTCTGCCGGTAGCACCAAGTCAGGTAGCACATGAAATCTGTGTTGTTAGACAAGGAACGTAAATAGTCCAAGGCTCTGGTTTGTTCATTTACGTATTTTTCGTAGGGTTGGAACAAATCCCGGAAGTGCATGAACCCTGGCGCCATTATTTCTGTGTTGAACCTGTGAAAAAGCTTACGTTTATATATATATTTTTTAAATTATTAAGGTTCGTTCTCGTTACTTGAGCCTTACACCTCACCATGATAATGGTATGCTGGATGTAAATGTAAATTGATCGTATGTACTTACGGGACTTGTTTTTCACGAGCATCAGCAACCATTGGGTAGATGGTGGTCTCCCAGAAGTACAGGCTGGCGTTGAGGACATCGGGTATGTTTGTGAAGAGTTTCTCCGTGTCTATCTCCAGCAGCTTCCCGGCGTCCTGCAGTGCGTGTGCGGCGGCAATGAACACCTGGGGAACAACCCAACCGACCTTGAATGCATTGTCCATAGTGAACCAAATAAGGAGGCCGTTACTCTTTCCTTAATTTATTTGTATGAATCCAAACAAAACGACAACGCTTGCTCATTCAAGATTTCTATTCTGTAATGAAACTGCTATAATCCGTAAATAAACTGAACTTAGGTCAATGCTACCGTATTTCTTTTAAGTAAGTCTCGTTTATGGAAGAACATAAATCTAGTTTCAGAAATTAGGTAAGTACCTACCTAATTTCTGAAACTAGATTTATGTAACTAGATTTAACTAGATTTGTGCAGCATTAACCTAAGGTCAATTTATCCACGAATTGAGTAGGTATTCAATTTGTGGAGAATGTTGGTAAGTAACATTTTGTAACAAAACTTTAAAATGTTGTGATTTGTGTAAAAATCTATATACTAATAATGCTGTAAATGTTAATGTAGCTTTAACTGGCCACGAGTCATTTAATAAACACCTCTTTGTCATAGGAGTAACAGACAGTCCGCTGTGCAGGGCCTGCATGGAGGATGACAATACAGCGGCACATGCGCTTCTAAACTGCCCGGTGGTCGCCACGTACAGGGCAAAGTACTTTGGTAACCCAGGTACCCTACGTGAGACGGTCAGTAACATCAAGGCGTTGTTGGCCGAGCTGGGGTGGATCGAATAATCGATTTTCTCACCCGTACGTAAAATGCGCGCATTGACGTGGAGTTGCGGACACCAGCCCGTATTACCTATTACGGTCTACATGGAGGGAAAAATCTTAGAAAAATTACTGTGCTTTCTCATAATCTGAGTGCATTTGAGTGGTAATGGAAAAATTACCATGCTAATACTAGCACAGTAAAAATTCTTATGCTGTACAGTAAAATTTATTGGACAAATAGTGAATTTTTCCCAATCTCACTCAGAAATTTTCTGTAGATGTCACTTGCACTCATTTTACAGTGACGAGCACAGTAATTTTTCTAAGAATTTTCTCTCCGTGTATACTAATAATAAAGCAAAAGAGTTTGTTTGAACTTGCTAATCTCTGGAACTTCCAGTCGTATTTGAAAAAATATTATTCATTTGGACAGCCTGATTCTTGACGAAGGTTATGGGCTATTTCAGATCACGCTAGAACTTTTAGGAGCCGAACAAAAGAAAAGAAACCAACAAGAATGCTGATCGAAAACAATGTAATAGGGCGGACGGGCAATGCAATGCAACGGGGTGGACCTAGGTAACAAGACATTTCACGCGGACGAAGCCAGGGTAAAAAGCTAGTAATATTATAATAGACTAGCAGCGCCCCGCGGTGACACCTGCATAAGTGTCGATCCCGTGAGAATATCGGAATAAAAAGTATCCTATGTGTCATATGTGTTAATCCTGGTTATAAACTAAATATGTTGCTTAAATAATGTGGTTAATGTAATTGCTTTATTTATAATTGTATAAAAAGGTAGGCTTAATCCATTCGTGTCTGTGAAACCATGGAAATACACATACAAAATTTCAACCCAATCGGTCAAGCCGTTTAGTAGTTGACATACCGACAGCAGCGCCACCTGCCGGGTCCAATTGTATTTTAAAATAATCTAGGAAACCATCGAAATACCTATATAAAATTTCAACCCAATCAGTTCAGCCGTTTGAAAGTTATGTGAAAAAGATAATTACGGAAGGATAATTCATACTACTCGTTATCCTATTACCCCTTTTCCCGTAAGAATGAAGTATTGTCCCGCGGTAAAAAGTAGCCTATGTTCATCAGGGATAATGCCCGCTTCAAATGGTAAAACAATTTTTGAAATCGGTCCAGTAGTTTCGGAGCCTACTCAATACAAACAAACAATCAAATCTTTCCTCTTTATAATATTAGTAGGTATAGATGTCTTTCATGATTAGACATACATTGAAAGGCTCTAATAGAGCGGCTGCAATAATTAAAATTTGAAACAAAAGAGCCATTATAATCGTTTGATAGCCCAAATGAGTTCTGCGAAGTAGGCTCCGCATTTATTAGGTTTAAGCCAAGTTAAGCGACATTCTCACGATACCAAGTTGGTAGCTTACATTTTACTGACCTTAATTAGTTTCTAGTGAACGGCGATTAAAAATACTTAGCATAAAGTTAACGTTATCTAATTAGATTATGTCTTAGGTTCCACCACCAACGAATGCTAAACCTAGATGCATATTTGAACTGTAACTAGGTAGGCTATCGTTAATACTTTTATGCAGCTGTTGTATAATAAGGGGCATTAAAACACGAATGTAGTTGATAATAGTATCACATGGTGCAACTGTTGTATAATACCTAATTATTTACAGTTGCGTACAAGACTTTATCTACACCTATGATATGAATACTCTGTAAAAGAGTCTGAAACAGTAATGAGGAGCGTCAGAAAAGAAACCGATAAATCACATTTTGACATTTTTTTTTATGATGCCAATTGGTTGTTCTCGTACATATCTTGCTCTATGGTTGCGTAACACTATATTACTCTCAATTTGAATTATTTTGAAGCATATTGCTGATCCATTGCTTCACATGTTCGAAAAATGTGTCTGCTCCACAACATAAGTAACTCAATGAATGGTAAATCATTGGTGAACTGTCAAAATGAAACACATTGCTACTGATAGTGTTTTACGCAATTACCCTGCTGATAGAAAACTGATAAATCCGCTCTAAATCCGTCCGTGAAAAACCCGGATCTGAACATAAACCGATAATTACATAAATCGTACTAAACAACAATGGCGATCGGAACAGATACCGATAAATCCCAAACATTTTTCATTGTTGACTCTTTTGATTCTGTCAAAAACCGATCGTGTTTTCGGCAGAGTAGAAAAGGCGGTTATAACCGTTCCGGTAATTACACAAAAGGAAGAATATCAAACGATTTATAAGAGTCGTGGAGTTGTTTTATTGCTGGAAGAATATTGGGGCTTGAAGAATGTCAAATTTTTGAAAACATATTATAAAAAACTCGAAGGAATGAGGGACTTCAAACGTATTCATTTGAAAAAATATAATGTTATTCAGGGACGAGGAACAAAGAGATAAACTAAAACTTTATATTAGGTGAGAACCTTCCGCAAATTGGTTAACGATTCTGACCAGGAAAGAAAACGGTTTAGTATCTTAAAATCAAGAAAGACACATCCCCAGTCAATGGCACCAATTAACGTAAATAAATGTCTAAGTGCTCTGAAGAAAGCAGACGTAAACTCTCTCATGATAAAACAATTTGGTGACGACTGGGAGAAAGACGAAACTTTTTCTTGGTACAGTAAACTATTGAGTGAAAATTCCACTGAACCTGTTGATACAGAAGCAGATGTTCCTGACAAACATGAACGACAAACACGATCATGATTCTGATTGCGATTGTTTGGCACTAGATATAGCCATAATAGCTTAAGTTTTTCATTTAACTTAAATAGCCATTAAACTTTTAGTTAGATAAAGTATGATGTGATTTTTAATAAAGTGTTTGATTGGTAGCCACCTAATCTGGCTTTAGAAACACTGACGCATGTTCAGCCGCATTTCATCAAGCTCTCATATTCCTACCAGCGTTTTATTAAATACCGATAATTATCGGTAAAAAAAAATAATAAAAAAATCTTTTATCAAAAACCGATATATAATTTCTTTTATCAAAATTCGACATATCCAATTGGTTTGATAAATTCCATTTTCTTTGTTTTATACCTCAACAGGTACCACAGTCACGAATGCAGAGTTTAGATTTCCACACAGTGATGCTATTACCAATAAATTGATAGATTTCGTTTAACTCTAAATTACTTGGCCATATTTTTAAATTTTTCCACAAAAAACACAAATGAGATTTATCGGTTTTTGTTTCGACGCTCCTCCAGCTAGCTTATTGCCAACATTAAAACAACCAGTGTCATAGTAACCATAATATCGTCCAAACGAGTTAAACTAAATTTCATTATACAACTCCTTTCCTTTTTCGATTCCTTCCTTATTCATCAAACAGCCACATTCTCACTACTCAATTTGTGGTATCTTTATGAATTTCAAAAAAATAACATTGTCACACAAATGTAATAAAAAAAGAAGACTCATAAGTTATTCGAATTCACGTCGTGTCCCGCCATTTTTGTTCGATATCAGTATTGCAAAAATTTTATACATAGTTTTTTTTTTTGTATTAGATACTCAGCAATTAAACTTTCCATAAATTTACATAGAGTGCTTACAGCACTGTACAAGACTCTATGGTTTCAAAACCTTTTATATAGGATTCATATCATGTGTGTAGACAGTCTTGTATGCAAACTGTACACAAATAGGTATTAAAACACAAACAACAACACTATTAAATATTTAACAACAATAATATTTTCACACTCGGCTTCGCCTCGTGTCATAAACCCACAATCGTGTTTTAATACCCCTTATTATACAAGAGTTACATAAATAACTATTATAACATCAATAAATACCTTATCAGAAATTCGTAACATAACATCACGCCTGAATTCCCTGAAGGGTTCGGCAGAAGTGTAACACCCACATTTTGCTAGTTATCTTTAACTCACATGTAAAAGGAGGAGTGTAGCGCCATCACTCCGGGCTGCTAATGGGAAATTCCTAATGGAAAATCCCAAAATACTTTTTAATTTGTGTCCTTAACGTTGCTTCTTTTTTTAACATACGCATAAATTGATGATGTCTTCAAAAATAGATAGGTACTTACAAGGAAAGATTTTGTCTACCTACCTATAAATTGTTGGTACTGAGGGATCGCGTCTCTATTACACGGATGTTACACAACGACGGATCGGATTTCTTCGTTAAAAGCCGAATGTTATTGAGGGAGGGCAACAATGCTAATTCAGCATTGTTGCTCTCCCTCAATAACATTCGGCTGATCCTGAAACGTAAAGTATTACGCAGGTAAGATTAGGGATTCTAATCTTACCTGCGTAATACTTTACGTTTCAGGATCGTCCAATATCTCATAATGCCTTTGGCAAGCTCGCAGTCTATTACCGGAGCGGATTAATCCTCATGATAGGTATCGTCGATTCCATCCGTGAAACTTCAATTTTGGATTGGAAATTCTATTAAGTATTTTTTGCCCAAACGAGCCTCATATTACACGATAAAATATGACTCGTGTAATGTGTTCGGGTAACCGAGTACCTAAGCGTTACCCCAGCGTTTAAGTGATTTCAGTTTTATAAACAAATCGTTTCTCATCCACATTTAAATTAAGCTTTCGAGTAGGTAACAAGAGTAATTATTATGATGTCGCTTAGGAAAAAGTCGTGAAGTACTTAAATGTTATTGTGTATTGTAGCAGAACGGTCAAATAAATACGAGTAGAAAAGTAACCCCCGAAAACGTGAAGTGAAATACGTCATTATGTCATCGTGGGGTCTGGGGCCGCGTCCTTTGCCGCGGCTCGTGAAGGGCACGGGGAAGCTAGGGAAGTGACCGACGGTGATCGATTTCTTAGAGCCCTGCTTCACGATAAATACCAGCACTACAAAAACAACAAACAATTTATATTTCGCTATGATATTCTGGGTGTGGAATATATTTGCAACCTAGTAACTACGTGTTACGGAACCCAGCGAAGTGTATGTCGGACGTGTGACACACGCTTGGCTGGGTTTTAATTTACCAATCATCATACCTAACATTGCCTATTGTAAGATGTCATAAGGCTCATGGTAGATGCCAAGCTTATCCCTAACATAGTAATGTGTGCAGTCATGGAAGGAATGGGACAGGACGTTCTAAGAGCAAATTACTTTTTATCCCTCTTATCTTTCTGCTTATAGGCACGCATTGAACGGCCGCGGGTTGTAAATGTAAACATTTCTTGAATGCGTTGTTGATTAGATGTCCAGCGGCGTGAAATTGAAATCAACGTTTATGGTCAAAGCTGATTCCTAAGTCAAATTCACTCATTAATTCTCATAAAAAATCAATAAAATGATTTAGTTTATGATAATCTCACTTAATTATTCCTGTTAAGTCGATTCCTCTAATAATATATTTTTATAGCCTTCGTGGTCGTAGCGCATAAGTTCCCAAAGTTGGTAGTTCGCCCCCCTATAAAAGTTGAAGTGTTTAGAGTATCCAACAGACCGAATAATTAATAAATTACATTTTACTAGCTGACCGGACGTTGTCCTAAAACTCGATAGCAGCGCCGCCTAACGGGTTCAACTGTGAATCTAAAACATTCAGGGACCCATTCAAACACACCCAAAAAAAAAGCTATACTTACAGAAATAAATCATTTATCATTTATTTAATTGACCTATTTCAGAGAGAAAATAAGTCATTAAAAAAATTGTAAAGTTTTTATGTGCTGTTTTAGTTTTACTGGCCATTCTGATCGTTTCTTGCGTCTGCGACGACGCTTTATCGAGGGAGGAGTCGTCACCGGGCCGCTGCGCCGCGCTGACATTGGCTTGCTTGACCTATTAATAAATAGACACGGCTACGTTTTTAATAAAGATTTTTTGAAAAATGTATAATATAATGTGGTTCAATTAATTCTGCTCGTTATTCTGATCAAACTATTTTCAGGTTTTGCGCATTTAACGTTACACGTTGTATAATAATATATATACAGTCAAACCTGGATAAGCGAGAGTTCAAGGGAGCACAATCTCATTCTCGCTTATAGAGGTTTCTCACTAGCCCGAGTTTCTCGCTAATGCAGGTACATGGGTAGCGTTTCTCTCTTATAGGGGTACGAATGTAGTAAATATGTAATTTTATTTAGAACTTATTTACACTTAAAAAAATCCGTCAATTTCTCCGGATTCAAACGCATTCACTATTTTAAGTTTATCACTTACTTTAATTTTCCGTTTTGACATGATGCAGAACAGAACTTTCCTTCGCAATTGATAACTATGAACTGAGTAAGTCCGACAGACAGGACGGTACACAGGTACACGTGTCCATTCGAAAAGAATGCGATATAATAACAACATTTAGTTCCACGAAATAAAATCGGTACAATATTGACGAGAAAACAATACAAAAACAATGGTAGGAAGTACCACGAAAATTAAGAATGAGTCATAAAATAGCAGATGTTAAAGTAAATAAAGCTCGACTGTCGCTTATAGAGGTATAGATAAGTAGCAGTATCACTTACGGAGGTCTATGAGGGAAAAACGACTCTCTCTTACAGAGGTTTCTGTTTCTCGCTAATAGAGGTTTTGGGAGCTTAAAATGACGGGTCCTGGCTATTACTCTCACTTATAGAGTTTTTTCACTTATCCAGTTCTCACTTATCCAGGTTTGACTGTACTTATAAGTCCAAGTGGACTTAGCCATAGTTAAGTTTTTTTTGTTTGAAGTTATATAAGTCCAAATTCCATAGTATTTTTTTCAACTGCCTCATCAGCGCAGTCACTTAACCTCTCTCTCTGTTCCCAAGAATGAATACGAATTTATTTAAAAACAATTGAAATTTTAGGTTAAGTTTCTCGCCGGCTGATCGACATTTCACGTGACCAGAGGGCTGGGTCGTTCTTTGGCTAAAGAATTAGCATTGCCATTCAACGTGGCAATGCTGCCAGTCTTCTGAGCTTGTTTCCGGATGACAGCGATGCAGACGAGTACTTCGACGCCTAAATAACCTTTTGTTTTTGTATTTATTTAAACAGTTAGTTAGTTTTTTAATTTATTACCTAGTGTAAATAGTTCGTTAAAATATTATGAAAATAAATTTAAGTTTTTTATCTTAATGCAAAACAAAAATCACATAATTTGTCATTTTTTAAATATCCACCAACACATTTTATCACCTAACGTTTTATTAACTTTTATTTATGTATTCCAATTCAGCAAATTCATCTTTTTATTAGAAAGTTGCCACATTGAAATAGGGGAGCAAATCTATAAAAGTTTGAGATCCTATACGGACGTAGAGGATAAGCGCCGAACTTTGTTAATTAGGAAAAATATGGTAAGCTTTAAGATATCAGACGTACCTTAAATATACCTACTCTGACATATACCGCCAATATTTTATGAAGGAAAAAGAACAGTTTACCTAAAATAACGATATTTTCCGAATGGTTACACTGGGTATCACGTATCACTTACGTAATTGAGAGAATCGCATAAAATTCAGTCTTCGTAATATCGCATGAATTTAATGTTTGTTTTTTATATTATTTTTGGGAACATTCGTAGGTAATCCTTCGGGGATTTTAATTACGTTATCGTACGTAAAACAAACTCAGTAATTTTATCACACATGTGAGGTCGCATCACTTGGGTAAACCAATACGTGAATCGTGTTACGTAAGGGCCACAAGTCAATGTTTTTGTGCGTACACACAACTATTTAAAAAAAAACATCCCATTCTAAAAGCAACGTTGGTATTTCAAACTATTTTAAACTCCACTATATTCCAATAAACGAATTTTGGAAAATAGTCGGGTTTAAAATATAACCTATAATGTAGCATTATAAGTAATCCATATTTAGTGGCTTGGATTAGTAGTAAGGTAACTGTAGGTAACTGTAGGTCCAAATTCAACATAACATAGGCTAGTCTACTAAGATATATTCATATTACTAGATTGTGCTCAAATCATAGTTACATTCCTAGTAAGACAGTAATGAACCGCTTTCATATAATAAATATATTACGGTATATAGCCATATCTCTAGGGATATAATTATATGATGGTTTTAACAATCTTAGTGCGTATATATATATATGTGCATAATAATATAACTTTCGTTGTAATACGTTTTATATGTAGTAGCATCAATAGTTAGTTCCACCCAGGAGTATTTGAGGTTAACCCAAATAGAGATGCGATCAGGAACTTTGTTTTAAATTATGTCGCGGCTGTTAACGTATGCTCCAAAATTATCTGATGAAAATGTAAATAAATGTATCAGAAAACGTACATTATTTTTGAATGCCAATTTGTAGTACCACTTACAAATTGAGTGCTATGATTTAACTATTAGAATACTTAAACCCAAGATTCTAATACTAAATCACCTTAAAGATGATTTTCATTTTAAAGTGGCGGTTAATTTTATAACTTCAATTTTCGCCAATGGGTTTTCAATGACAATTAAATAATTTTATTCAAAAAATATTTGTTCGAATAAGCGGTGAGATATAAACTTGAAACCTCCTTAGGGCGGGTTGTTTCACGTCGACTTGACGCACTCGTAAACGTCAAAAATAGCGCTAACTATCGTCAAATCAAAGAAAGCGTTGTGTTAAATTACAATTACAGAATTATGGCCTTACCGTACGTCAAAAAGTAAGGAGTACGTAATCGTTATCAACCAACTGTTTGAAACAACCGGCCCTTAATGTAGATGAAAGTATTACTAATTCCCTTAGTGAGTGATCGCGTAAGAATTCTACGCGAACAGGATTTGTTTTGACTTTCGTCAATCGTCACATACCACATCAAAAGTGTCTAGGGATCAAGTAAATTTTTAACTAAGAAACGTTATCCAATTCACATTTACCAAATCTAGTCTTCCAGAATGGCTTCTTACTTTAATTCCTATGTTTTAGTTAACAACTTAAATCCCTATATTTTGTAAAAATTAAGAAAAATTGAAATTATTGCAAATTGTGGGAAATTAACCTAAGTTAATGTCATCAAGTAAATGCCAAAAAAGACGATAATTAGGATTATTTAAAATTTTATTGTAAAGATAAAAAAAAAGTAATAATTTGTGTTTCCACCATTGACACGGATCACACAATCACAGCGATTTGGCATGATTACAGTACATCAAAATCACTTTGAGGAATGTCAGCACACGTTTTTACTAATAAGTCAAAAAGTTGTTATGGGGTGTGCACGGCATCCATACTCGGCAGAGCTCTACTTTGGAGCATATCCCATGCGTGCTCAATTGGTTTGAGGTCTGACGATTGAGCATGCCACGGCAGAACGTTTATGCGAGCATCGGCAAGAGTGCGTGTTACGACTCTAGCCGCGTGTGGACGTGCATTGTCGTGCATTAGTCGAAACGAATCAACCAATCGGTTTCGAAAAAGGATGATCACGTCTGAAACAACCCTCTACGCATAAATCGGAGCATTGAGGTTGCCCCTGATCCAAAAGAGATCGGTTTTTCCACGGATCCAAATACCGGAACAAACCATTATTGTTACCCCTACATATGAATGGACTTGGTTCTTGACGTCCAGAGGTCCTCCAAACTCGAGTACGTCTTGCCCGGCCTCATACCGAAACGGGATTCATCGGAAAAGCAAATACAACGCCAGTCTTCTTCCTCCCAATTTCTGTGTTCGCGAGCCCATTGTAAATAGGCCCTACGATTGCAGGGTGCTATAGGTGAAACTCTCAGCGGCCTTCGGGAACGCAGATCCACTTCACGTAAACGCTTTCGGATGGTTTGGTCGCTTATCAGCAAGCCTGAAGAGCTGTGGAGCCTCGTAGCCAACATCATGGCGGTCATGGTACGATTCCGTCGAGCAGTATTTTGGAAGTACCGGTCCTGTCTTTGAGTGGTGATACAAGATCGTCCTCCATGTCACTCGGACACGCTGCCCGTAATACGATAACGTATCCAGAGGCGGCCTATGATGCTCCGTGTAGCGCCAAGAGCGAAAGCCACAGTACGTTGCCTGGAACCAGCTAGCAACGTTCCGACTGCTCTCAACATCTCTTATCGTGTCAAATGATGTCGTCGCTCCATATCGATGCATTTTTTTTCAGTTCCAATGCAGAAATTGTAATGGTTTTGTAAAAACGATATTACACACTTATTGGAGTCCTGATTGACACTTGATTTTCTATTTTTAATAAGAATTTAAAGTAAATTCTTTATTCAAATAGTGAAATTAACTAAAAAGAATCAATACCGATCCAAAAAAGTTAAAATAATAATCCTCAATTGCGGCGATACTCTAAAACGTACTTGATCCCTAGACAATTTTGTTATGTGTACTTTTGGAACAGATTATAGGGTTGCTGGTGCTAGCACGCAGTTACTTGTTAAACATAGGTGTTTCGCATAATATTTTAGTAAATTCTTATTATTATGTTGGTATTTTGATGGTTTTTCTATAAGACTTGGAAATACCTAACAGTAACTCACCTGCACTATGGATAGCAAATGGCGGATGTAATCGGCCTCCGTACAGATGAGCTCCCGTATCACTGCTTGCCTCGCCTCCTCGCATGGCGGCAGCTCTGTGGAAAGAAAGTCTTTTTAATGCTTTTTTTGTGGGTAGGCAAACTGACAGAGTTGTTGAAAACCATCTGTTTTGTTGGATTTCAAAGAGTGAGTATTTATGTTATTTATTAATTCATTGACTTTAACAAAAACACTAATAAAATACGGTGAAATTCGATAACAGGCAACGTAAACTTAAAAAATATCATTATTATATCCACCTTTAGCCAATCTTGAAACTAATTTCTTATGGTTATTAAACCTTCGGCTTCGGCTCCGGCCGAAATGTGGCGAAAACCTATTAATCGATTAATTCGGCTTCGGCCAGAAATAGACCTTCGGTTGGATACTTGAGGTTTGAATAATTCGGTAAGTAGGTATGTTAAGTTATTTTCTGGTATTTTTTAATATTATTAATTTATAGATTTAGTTATTTTAAGCGGTTGGTCTGTGGTTGGGTGACCATCTTTACACCCCTCCGAGACCCCTTCGTGCCACGGAAAGCACGTTAAGCCATTGGTTTCGGCTGTCATTCGTGGATTTTTGACAGTCGTTGCGGGTAGTCAGAAGCCCGAAAGTCTGACAACCAGTCTTACTAAGGGGTATCGTATTACCCAGTAAGTGGGTTGTGGAGGTCATATAAGTAGTCGCTCTATGTAAAATACTGGTATTCAGCTGCATCCGGTTAGACTGGAAGTCGACCTCAACACAGTTGGGAAAAGGCTAGGCAGATGATGATGAGTTATTTTAAGGAAATAATTTCAATATTTAAGTTTTCCAAGCTGTCAGTAATTTTAAATAAATTTTCTAAATTCTACTTCAAAAGTAGCCTGAAGAGTTCAATATCTTTGCCACTTATAACACAATAATAAAAATCTTAAATTAGATGTTTTTTTGCTTGACATCAGAAACTTCAAGCATGACACTTGACAGTTTTAGAGGTGGGAATGATCGACATAATTGAACATTTACTTTAAACAGATGATGACTTTAAACTGATCGATTATGAAATTAGTAACTCGATTACAGTTAATCGGTTATAGTTACTAATTTTGTATATGATGTCCTTATTAGTCGTTAGATATACGAGTTTAGTACTTTTTTCGAGTGAAGACGGATAATATAGTGCACCAGTAGATACATAGTAGATACCTAGATCTACTATGTATCTAGTGGTGCACGACTGTGAATGATTTCTTTCTAAACTATTATCAAACTAATAAACAAGTAGCTACATCCGTGCGATTCTGTAACCATCTCACCGTGAAAATTTGGGTGAACTGAGCGTGGAGAGAGCTGTCATTAGGGATTAACACTATTGACACTGCTCACTCCAAGCTCACTTCACTTATGATTTCAGGGTGAGATTTTTACAGAATCGACCGGCAGTAGTTATATTTGCAAGTTTCCAACACAGTTATTAGTTACAAGTTCGGATGACTTTACAATGATCATTATCTAAAGAGTTTTCTTTAAGCTATCAGTATATTGATTAACGATCATTCAGAACTCGGGATTTAGATGTTTTGTGTGAATTGATTTTCAACGTTTGATTTGAATCGATTTAAAGGCCAAAGTTTTCGCATGACTGCATAATATTATGGTTAATTATTTTCCAGGCAACTAACATCTTAAAGGGCGACTAACTATTTGCTACTAAAAAAATAACTTGGCAGCGATTCAATATTTTAGCAATAATTATATTGGATGAGTTTCAAAATGCAAGGAATTATAAAAAAAAAACTAAATAATTGCTGCTACTTTAAGGTAGCGAAGATATTAAACCGGGCCTTATTGTACTATAAATAATGGCATTTTGACAAATATTAACAGTGGGATAACAAACATTGTATTATAAGCAACTATAGGCATCTCTGAAGACTCGTTCCCAGAAACACACAAGATTGAACTTGAGAACTTAGGATGCAAGAGCGAGCGAAGCGAAATCCTGACTTCGGGCACCCCGACTCGGACAGGTTAGGTTCGAAGGCGATGACATGTAATAACACATAACCTAACACGTCATCTCCTTCGTGTTAGGTTCCTTTAAACCCTGCAGGCGGAAATAGGGGGCATAGCGGCGTCCATCGTCTTATTATTATTGAAGACAATTAATTAGCTTTATATACAACCTCCTTGTATAATTTAAGAATGCCCATTTTCTACTTTTTATCCGCCGTCAAGTGTTCACTGAACAATAAATTCGGTTACCAAAACACAAACTCGATGCCAGTTTAAATTCAAACAAAGCTAACAACGCTGTTACTTTCTACTTAAAATTATACTTCACTGTAGCTGCCGACCTACTATTTTTCCTACCGACTTTAATTATTTTTTAATCCCAAAATCAGATTAATTTGTCGCCGCGTTAAATACATCCCTTATATTATTATGGTCATCCCTAAAGTTGACATTATATGACTTGATTTTTTAGGGTTCCGTTTCGCCATGTCCGTCTGTCCGTCGGTCCGTCCGTCCGTCCGTCCGGCCGCAGCTTAGCTCAGAGACTCTTAGTACTAGAAAGCTATTGCATGGATATACATATTAATCACGCTGACAAATCAAAATCTTGAAAAAAAAAATTCTTTAGGGTACTTCCTCTACACGTAAAGTGGGGATGTTTTTTTTTCTCGTCTACCCCATAGTGTGGGATATCGTTGAATAGGTCTTTCAAAAATATTGCGAGTTTGTTAGCCACATTTTTCAATTCAGGGACCCATTTGTGAAATATTAAGCTTTAAAGTTCTAATTTTTGTTACAGTTAAGTGTCTCCCCTGCCAGCTTTTTGGATATGTAAATAAATCATGGCAGTAGTATATATAACTGAATTAAAAGGAAAATTATCACAGCTAAGTAGCTGTATAAGTTTACGAGTAATAGTCGACCAACTTACATTTGCAGTTGCAACGTATAGGAGAACATGATTTTCAACTACAATGTTAAGTTTGCTCTTGGGATAAATTCATTCCAACTACGGAACCCTGTATTGTGCGTGGTCCGAAACGCACTTGGCCAGTTTTTAATTCTATCATGGGAGGCACCAAAAGTATGAAATTCCAAATCTGCTTACTTTTTGACGTCAGTTGGAGGTCATATGAAAGTCAATGTTAAAATAAACTCCATGTTATAATTTAAGCGCTAAAAATAGAAAAATAAGGTTAAGTGGCCTACTACATTTTGACCGTGATTTTTGCGGTAAATGGCCAACTTTGGCGTTCTTATTCTGAGAGACTGAAAGACTTCGAGTACTTTGACTTATTGATTAGTGGAGAATAGTTATTACTTTAGGTTCTGGTGACTTTGCTTTTCGCAATTTTTTCTTATATATTTATATAAAGTCAAAATTCCGGGCTATGCCACAAATCCCTATTGAGAATACCCAGCAATGGGGACTTGTGAACTTTTTGTTCATAAATCCCCATTGAAGTCTCCTAGAGTAAGTACATAATGGGGATTTGTGGACAAAAAGTTCCCAAATCCCCCTTGTTGCTGGTTTAAAATTAAAATACAAACAACGTGTTATAACCATGAAGTCTTTATTTCTTGTGGAGCTTAGCACTCATTTATTATTTTCATAATCAATCAATTAAATAATAGAAAAAAACAGTTTTAATATTATTAATCAAATCGTAGTTTTAAAATTATTAATAAAATCACAAAGTTTTGAAATCGTAAATATTCTGTAACCATCTCACCGTGAAAACTTGGGTGAATTGAGCGTGGAGTGTCATCCCTGAGAGCTGTCTGTGTCATCCCACTTGATACTAGGGATTGACCAAGCATAAATTTACAATCATAATCGAAATTTTAATAATATTTTTTATGATAATTCTATTGAGCATTTTATATAATTTCAAGGCTAGCATTTTTATGTCAAAACATTACTATTTGGTGGTGTTTTAATCTAGGAAAAAAGAAAAAAAAAAACAAAGTTGATATTCTGACTAAGTTTCTGGTTTGCTATTTTATTTTAAAATCCCACAAAACAGTAATGGTTTGACAACTAAAATACCAGCCGTACGATTCTGTAACCATCTCACCGTAAAAGTTTGGGTGAAGTGAGCGTGGAGTGAGCTGTCATTCGCTAGGGATTAACACTATTAAGTGCTCACTTCACTTCCGACCGGCAGTTTTGAAATTATATAAAATTATCAATAGAATTAGCAAAAAAAAAATATTATTAAAATCTCGATTATGATTGTAAATGTTTGCTTAATCAATTCCTAGCAGCAGTAGGATGACACTGACAGCTCACTCTACGCAAGTTTTCACGGTGAGATTTTTACAGAATCGACATGCTAGGCCATAATTATGTTAGAGTATGAGAGTCAGGGGCGTAGCTACCGCCGTATCAGCCGTATCAATGATACGGGGCCCCCGGGCTACAGGGGCCCCTAACGCGTGTAAGCAAAAATTAGTAAAATGTTAGTCACTTAATCTCGTGCTTCCCGGGAAAAAAACATATAAAAAAAACTGTCATACGTGCCTATAGAGTTTTCACTTCAGAAATGACAAAATTCTAAATGACAATTTCTAGGAGGAAGCGATAACTTATAATCAATAAATATTTATTTTAATTTAATGCAAGCATTTTTGTTTCTTTTGTGAGAAATCTTTACCATTCATTTGGGCCCCCCAACTAATTTTGATACAGGGCCCCTCCAAGGCACGCTACACCACTGATGAGAGTATTGTATGTTAGAGTATGATAGTAGTGTGTGTGTAGTTTTAGAGTTATGAGAAATCAATTTCAAAAAGAATTAGGTCTTGCCTTACTTTAGTAAGGTACCCAAGAACCCGCAAACCAAGAACTTCATAGTCGATGCATCTTCAGCTAACGAAGTGAGATAAGCTTTATAAGTTTGGGATTCGTTTTTGCCGCGCGTGTTTTAATTTTTTGTAACATGCTTAAACAATGGTTACAAGAGGACTTTATTAAAATATAGTATGTATTTGGTCAGAACCATCGTGCTACTAATTTAGTTGAAGCATGGAATAAAAATATCAATATACGCGTGGCACAAAAGAATCGCAATCTTATGAAGCCTCTCACATCGTTAGCTGAAGGTGCATCGTATTATGAAGTTCTTGCTTTGAGGGTTTGTGAAGGCAGATATTGTAATAAAAAAATGATCAATCAGAAGCATTAATCGCGACAACAACATATACATGAGGTCCAAATGGAACTTATTATTGGCGAAATTAAGATTGGGCACTGCTTAGAAAAACTTAGATGACTCCACAATTTCTAATATTGACACTTTACTAATTATGTAACAGGTATAGACATTAATGTCCAACTTGAATTTAATAATAGTTTAGTAGATATGTTATACTTTTACTGTTTCAATTTTGAATCAATAATTGTAAAAACCTGTGATTTTATTAATTACTGTAAAACTGGGCTTTTGTTACGTAGTAAGAAATTTTATTTACAATTTTAAAACTTTGTGATTTTACTAATAATTTTAAAATCTTATTATTTTATTAATCATTCTAAAACTGTGTTTGTCTGTTATGAGCAATTACTTTAATTGATTGATTATAAAAATAATCAATAAGTGCTAACCACCATAAGAAATAAAGACTTCATGGTTAATAACATGTCGTTTGTATTTTAATATTAAACCAACGGGGATTTGGGATCTTTTTGTCCAGAAATCCCTATTTTGTACTCTATTGAGACTTCAATGTGGATTTATAAACAAAAATTCACAAATCCCCATTGATGGGGATTGTCAATGGGGATTTGTGGAATAACCCAAAATTCCACAGCAAGTTTTTCATAAAATGCGAGACGGCACTTTTTCGAGCTCGTGGATTAAACTATTGTAAATAAGCAAATGAAATGAATGATGTAAAATAATATCTCTTAAATAGTGGTCTATGCCGTAGTGGTTTGAGAATCCTGAAATATGAATGAAATATCTATAAAAATATGGCTATTCAAAACCATAAAATGACTAAAAACGCTCAAAATTAACTGTAAATTTCTCCTTACTACATTAATATTTTTACGTAAAATTTACTGCCAACTTGCTACATGTAGCAAATCGCCATCCTACATCGATTTATATTATTGGATGGCTGCTCGAACTCAGTACCGCGCGCGAGCGCTCGTTAAGGTCGGATCTGTAGTGCTATTCTGTAAAAATTTCTCCGTGATAACTCGGGTGAAGTGAGCTCAAAGTGAGCAGTCATTAGTGTCAATTTCTAGCATCAGATGGAACGAAAGCTCACTTCACTTAACTTCTCACGGTGAGATTCTAACAGAATCGGTCGGCTGAGCCGAATTTTTTTGCGCCAACCAATTGAGCGTGGAGTGCGACTACCTTGGTTTTGATCATGTAAGTGTTTTTTGTAACTCTTGTTATATTGAACAATTATTTTATATGAAAGCTCATATGATGACTCACTTTTTTTTATTATACTGACTGTTATATTTATTTCTAGCATGGGTCGAAAAGGTTCCGTATTCAGATGTGTTAAAAGAAAACATAGACATCTACATCAAGAAATGCAAATGAAGCAAGGTACCTACAGTTGTCCTCAATAAAACTATAATATCTTATTTTCATATCTTACTTTTTAGCAATTTATACATATCGATGTTGGAAATATGAAATAACGTAAGGGACAAAACTAAGGTTTTTAGGAGAGCAAAAGTAGGGTATTTTTCTTACAAAACTAGCGATAATTTTTTAACTATTATGTTTCATGTAAAAAGTGTCTAGGACAAAGTTTTTAGATTCCTTCATTTTTTAAGCTAAAATAGCAAAATATCAATAAAACCTATAGTTTTAATATATTATTCATTTTCGACAAAATGTCCCTTACGTTATTTCATATTTCCAGTATCGATATAAGTAATTTATAGGAATGTTTCCGAAAGAATAATTAGTCCGCCAAGAAATCATTTTCATCTCCGGTAGATATAGAAAACATCGATCTAGAGGATGCAGTAACAAACCTTTTCCGTTATACATATATTAGTACAGAACATAATAATATTAATAATTGCAAATAATGTACAGGTGTTAACGTATTTTTATTTTAGATAACTACTGGGGAAGTTCCTTCAACATCTGAAAATAAGAGAGTCATTTACTCTTGAATAGGTTCATACCAAGCACGCTGCTACGCAGCAGTAGTTGTTTTGAATAGAGGTAAACCGCAAGACATAATACCTATACAAGACACTGTGGGAAAGGAGCACAGGAAACTCTATAAAGGATCTGGAATGCAAACGACATGCCCAAAGTATATACTACACAGCTCTTTTAAGATGTTGTAAAACCAAACTAAATTTTGGTAAAGCTGATGAAAATTATGGCGATTAATGTCAACGTCCACATATGAACCAAAATGATTTTGACAATACAAAGAAGCTGTTTTTTGACAACATTAAGGAACAAGCACTAAACCGTTGAAGTATATAATATACCGGAGATGCACATTGACGGCATAAATCTTTTCAAAAATCTGCAAGAGACGTGCAAGCCAAAATTCTGCTAATTTATGTCATGCACCTTCCGTCGGACACGGAACAGAAAATGAAGGCCTTGGGATAGCTGAGAAAACAAAAAAATATTCAAATAATGAAATGTGGGCTATTTATTCACGATGAGTACTGCTTTCTGGGAGCTTCTCTTGATAGCATTTGTGAATGACTAGTTGAATATCCATGTTCCGCATTCGGCATCGACCCAGAAGAAGCGATTGCTAGAAAAATAAAACTTATAGACGCACACACAATAGTAAAAGTATCATTGTGTACTGAAATGGTACCCTACACCACTAATAAACGATATCAAATGAATATTGAATGCACACAAAGATGGTAGATAAAATTCAAATCTCAAATAGACTACGCACAATACGCCTTGTTAAGATCTCGGGTGAAATTTCTTCAAGAGGAGTCCTACGCTAAAATATTCTGCCTGATGTGAGAAGCAATAAATAAAGTCACCTTAAGAATTTTGGAAGTTCGTAAATAATAAGAAGGAAATCTTTTGGGTACCCTCACAATATGGTTTATCAATAAGTAATCGTTTATGGTTTATAATCAAATGGCAAAGATATTTGTAATACATTTAATTATTATTTTCGAAGCGGTTTTAGTCCTATTAGCAGTACCTAACAGTATTAAGTGTTGCGATGACTCCCGTTTGTCAAACGTTACTCATTCTATTGTCAACACTACCGAATCCCTAAAACAGTATTTAGAATTTTAAACAGTAAGAAAGGAGCCGGTACTGATAGGATACCAGAAATTTTAATAAAAAAGTGCGCATTAGGTTTAGCTTAAGATCATTTTCTAGCAATCTGTCGATGAGGGCATAATGGCCTGAGGCTCAAATTGTCCCAATCTATTAAAAAGGGTTCCTAGCTGGATTATCTAATTACCGAGATATATAAAATACAGAGTGAAAAACTTTGGGAAGATGCTTGAGAAACTTGTATACGGTCATATTTACGCTGCAAATAAGCTTTGTATACCCGCTTCCCAACACAACTTCAATCACGTTCAGTCAATACCAACTTTCCCGAGGTTACCAACTGTTCTTGCTACTGATATGAATGACGGTGTTCAAGTGGGCGTAATTTACACAAATTTCGGAAAAGCGTTTGACCGAGTAGATTTGTGCATTCAGATCGAAAAACTAAAAGCCGTAGGTATTAAGGGGAACTTGCTAGATGAATAAGTGAATAAATTCCCGTCTTTGGACCCCTTTAATACCACACGAACAGACTTCAAAAGGAGATTATCCAAATGCTCCATCGAACGCTGGATACTTAGCTTAAGTAGAGTCAGTTTAGTAATTGCAGAAGCTATATCACAGATACACACGCATACACTATAAATGTTAATAATTATGACATTCACTGTATTTCTTATTTTTCTGCGTACGTCGAAATTGGTGTAATGTTTGGATTAATAATTATGTTATACAGGGTGTCCAATAGGAAGTTGCTAAAACTAAATAAGTGTCTCTTCCCTCCATGAATACAATAGGGGTCCCTTTTTCTAAGGCGCACACCTGAGGCCCCGCAGTTTTATTCCAGCCGTGGTTGAAGCAAGTACTCGCGCGTCAAAATGAGTGAGCTCACCACGGAAGAAAAAGTATATCTTATTGAGTGCTTTTTCTCGGGGGGGAAATTTTATAGTAAGGCGTATACAGGGTTTCGTACTAAGTTTGGAGCTCATAGAGTTGCCTGCGAAAACACTCTGAAAAGGTAAGAATTTAATATTTATTCATATTCATCTATCACACAACTTGTGTTTCAATTCAATTAAACTGCATTGAAGTAATTTTACGTTATTTTTTTTAGGATAGTCGATAACTTCGTGGAGTATGGTACACTCCAGGACCGTAGACACGAGTTGCCAGGTCCATCTGTTACGGTGACTACACCAGAGAAGATCAACGAAGTTGAGAATTATTTCAAACAAAATCCAAATGATTCGATTCGGAAAGCTGCTCATGCATTAAAAATAACCAAATCATTATTACACAACATTTTGAAATATGTTTTAAAGTTTCATACGTATAAAATAAGCACTCATCAATTGTTAACTGAAACGCATCGAATTTTGTAACATTATTACGGGAATGTTTGAAGCCGAAGAACTTAAACGCCTTCGTACTCACCGGACCTAAACCCTTGTGATTTTTTCTTGTGGGATTACATAAAAGATCATTGTTACGCTAAAACCCCAGCACAGTAGAAGAACTGATCGCGGCCGTCCAGGAAGTGGTTCGCGGCATTACGAATGACATGTTGGACACAGTTTTTCACAGTTTTCAAAAGAGAATTGATTTTTGTGCACAATCTAACGGTTCGCCTTCGAAAATATCCATCGTTAATCACTGTACTTTTTCGTTATTTTTATAAGATGTAATAAATTGACATAAAAAATATTTGACTGAGTTTATATTTATGTGCGTTTAAAATTGCAGAGTGTCCTCTATTTAAAGCAATTTGGTTTTTCTGATTCTGTGCACGTGTTTTGAAATGACAGCCAATTAGTTTCAGCAACTTCCTATTGGACACCCTGTACTTATTGCCAGCTGTGATGCTACCTCATATAAAATAAATAAATAAATGTTTTAAAAGCAACCATTCCGGCGAACTTGTCATCAATGAAAAGCACGATTGGTTTTACCAAGTCCAAGGTCAACTTCATATTACGAATAGGAATATCTGCTTTTTTTGCAGTGGGGGCTATCCGGACTACGCAATGAAAGTAGTGAGGGTTCACAGAGACGTTGATTTTTGAAAAACTAAACTTTGCAAAACCAATTGATTTTTGAGATACCTACCAGTTTTAGTCCCTCCCCTGATCATTCAATGACTTATCATTATTATCAATATTTCAATTAATAAATCTAAAGTAACAATCAATAAGAAAAATATTAACAAATAACTCAATAGTAGAAAAAGTATCAAAGTCGCCAGTCGTAGCTACATTACAGTGACGTGAACTCGTGGCGCCGCCGAGCGGGTTGTCGCCGTACTAATCCATAATTAATCTGACAGGACGCAATTTTGTGATAGGCATCTTATCTTAAGAAACCTAAAAATTCGAAATGGTTTTGGAATCGGCGCAGGATTTTTTTTTCTTTACATATCGAATTCGATTTTCAAAAAGGTTCTCCAGCTCGCAGTGGATTCATAACGGTTCAAAGATCCACTGTTACTTACACGATTATTATTTAACATTCATCAAAGATAACTAATTAATTAAAATACCTTCAGAACTACGACAAGACAGAATGCCTGAAATCGCCTGAATGTAATTTTGGAAAGGCTTGGCAGATAGAATGTAAAGAGCTCCGTGTTTCAATGGATCTAGACTACCTACAAATCTTTTACTTTTTAAGTGCTCTTCACCTGATATTTGAACACGGTTATAAAAACACATTCAATTATCTACTTAGAAGAGTTTTGAAAATCCCTAAGATACGAAGGAAGATTTATTTTCACAATATTGTATATTGTGAAAATAAATCTGTTTCCCAAAGACCGTCGTTAGTTATTACTGTTAAGTTACACAATTATGTAAGGTATATAACAATATCACGAATAACTAGTTATTACAAGAAATAAGCAGTTGTGGGCTTTGTGGGTTTACTGATTAGCCACTGAGGAAGGTATTTAGTTGGGTTCATTTTCCTTGAGAAAGCCTATATTCACATCAAACTCAACTCAAAGCATTCATTTCTATTAAACCAATTAAAGGCTCTTTTGAATTTTCAAGGCGTCGGTCATTCAAAAGAGGAAGCTAGTTGCCCATTTCAAAACATAGTAGGTTTCTACCACGGAGTTTGTTTTTTTCTGTTTCGTGGTTTCTACGGAGAAGAATGGGCTATAAGCCCCCAGGTATATTGAATCAACAAATCATTAATTAACAAAGAACGTATACAAACACCTATTTATTATTTTTGTCAATTGATTCCTTTGACTTTTAATGCCTCAGACGGTCTTTGAAGATTCTGTTAATTTTATTGGTCCTATATTAGTATCGATTACGTCGTAAAATCCCAAGTGGTTAACGAGTTAATGTCGGTCGAAAATAAACGCCTTGTAGTGCTTTATAACCTTTTTATTAAGTTAATAACCGACTATCTTAGGCTCGCGGCTTCGTCCATAAACTACAAACTAAACTAAATTTAAGTTCAGTGCATCTTTACCTTTCTATGTCATTAAGAAAAGGGTAGAAGATAAATACTAGTTTAGTCCTGTCAAATTACAGATACTCCATAGACAAGTTTAGACGTGATTAAAAAATTGGCTACTAAAGTTACGTCAATATACGTCAGGCGATGACTTATTTGACAGGACTAAACTAATATTTATCTTCTGTCCTTTTCTTAATTAAATTGAAAGAAAAAGATGCACTGAACTTAAATTTAGTTTAGTTTGTGAACAACAGAATCGGCGCCATTATCCCACGGAAACCTTTAAACCCTTTAAAGCTACCTTTTAACCTTTATTACCGGAATAAAAAGTTTCCTATGTGTAAATCCAGATTATAATAAACTATCCATATATGTGCCAAATTCATCCGAATCCTATTAAAAGCATAAGTAATAGGTACTAATGATTGAAATACTTTCTTAAATTCATGCAAACCTAGTATTTTTTGTTTGACTACTGCTCAGAAAGTCGAGTCATATTTCAATCATGACTCGAAAGATACGTGGCGCCATCTAGCGTCCTAAAGCAATTGTGACCGCCGAAAGTTATTGTTCTTTTCCTCGAGAGCAGTATTTTTTTTGGATGAAAGGTACCCTTTGTCCTTTTCTATATCCCTGACAATGTATATGCAAAATTTCATGATGGTCGGTTCAGTGGATCAGTCGTGAAAAGGTAATTAACTAACAAACTTACTTTCGCATTCATAATAATAGGTCTTTACCTATGAAATTGCCGTTTTGTATGAAAAAATTTAAACGAATTTTTTTCATGTATTTTTTATTTGTATTAATCGAAGTAATCACCCATGCAATCAATGCATCTTTGCCAACGCAGTGGCAGTTTATTGATGCCCTTCTTAAAGAAATCAGCTGGACGGGAGGCAGCAAATTCTTCAAAGGCATTTTGTACTGCCTCTCGGGTATTGAATTTTTTTCCCTCCAAGAAGTTATCCAAATTCTGGAAAAAGTAGTAGTCTGTAGGCGCAAGGTCTGGTGAGTAGGGCGGATGACGGAGAGCTTCCAACCCCAGTTCTTGCAACTTGGAGACCGTCTGCTGTGCAGTATGAGGTCGCGCGTTGTCGTGCAGGAGCAGCGGAGACGAGCGATTGACCAATGCTGGTTGGAGATGTGCCCGCTTCTCCATCATTGTGTTCAGTTCTTCACAGTACACATCTGCAGTAATGCTCACTCCGTTTGGTAAGAAGCTGTGATGAATCACACTGGCGCTAGACCACCAAACAGTGACCATCACTTTTCTAGGGGTAAGTTTTCGTTTAGGGCATTGTTTAGGTGCTGAACCAGGATCCAACCAACTTGCTGAGCGCTTGCGGTTATCAAACATAATCCATTTTTCATCGCAGGTAACAATGCGATTCAAAATTCCTTCATTTGTGTGTCTGTTGAGCAGTGCAAGGCACGTCTCGACGCGTACTTCGCGCTGGCGATCATTGAGTTCGTGGGGCACCCATTTGTCAAGCTTTTTTACCTTGCCAATTTGATGCAAATGGACCAATATTGTTTTGGCGCTAACGTCGAAAGCTGCTGCTAATTCAGCCGTAGATTGTGTATCATCAGCTTCCACAATCGCCTTTAATTCGTCACTGTCGACCAAAGTCTTCGGACGACCGCGAGGTTCATTTTTCAGGTCGAAATTTCCAGAACGGAAGCGAGCAAACCAAGAACAGGTGGTGCGTTGATTTGAAGTGTTAGTTCCGTAAACGTCGTTGATGTTGCGTGCCGCTTGTGCCGCGTTGCTGCCACGACGGTACTCATATTCCATAATTACTCGAATTTCTAACGTATCCATGATGACGAAAAAGATTGAAATGCGATGAAAATGTAACACTAATCAATAAACAAATGACTACTATTGGAAACAAAATTCCATGTTTTTAAAATAAAATTAATTTGAAATTAGAATTCTTAGCCAAACAAAAATTATTTTGATTTGAAATGGCCAGTACTGCAGAACGGCAATTTCATAGGTAAAGACCTAATATTAGTTAAGATTAGGATAACGGAATTCACTTGCTCAACAACTTTTTTAAAGGCGTATAGGTAGCGAAATTCAAATTCTCCTGCGTTATTTTTCTTAAGCAAAAGAAGAATAAGTTACTTCTTATAACCTCAGTTATCTGCCTGTGAAATTCCCGTCAAAATCGCTCCAGCCGTTTCGGAAACTATCCGAAACAAACAGACAGACAAAGATTTTGAACATTGTTTTTTTGATATCATGAGTCGAATATACTTTCACATGAATAAGCTGTTATTTTGACATTACAAACAGACGGTTAAATTTTTATTTATTTGTATAGACTGGTTAAGTAATAACAGTCGCAAGGGTCGATCGATCAGGTTAAGCTACGCTTGCCGCGGTTGGTCCGTGGATGGGTGACCATCTTCACATACCTAGACCCCTCCGTGTCTCGGAAAGCACGTTAAGCCGTTGGTCCCAGCTGTTATTCGTGGATCTTTGACAGTCGGTACGCGTCGTCAGTAGCCCAAAAGTCTGACAACCAGTCTTACCAAGGGGTATCGTATTAACCGGGTCGTGGAGGTCAGATAGGCAGTCGCTCCACATGAAATACTGGTATTCGGATGCATCCGGTTAGACTGGAAGCTGACCCAAACATAGTTGGGAAAAGGCTAGGGCAGATGATGTATAGACTCCGGGAACTCATATCCCCCTATTTTGTTACCTACGTAACATAAATTATATATAGTTTTGGGAAAGCTAAACTTTGGTGCAATATTGGGTACAAGTATACTTACAGTCCCTAGAATACCACGAGTCGAATAATGGATAAACTTGAACATAGTGTAACCGGCAAACTAACTTCTTAGTGCCAAGCTTTAGTGAAGTTTCGCGAAGATCCGACGGAATACAAGGCGAGATCTGTAACAACTTAGGATTTAGAGGAACTGTTTAAGTAGTATTTCAAAGAACGACGAACTTACATAATTTCCTACGTGATAAATATTTCTATAAATTCTTTTCAGTTGATAATGATGTCTCTATTATAATTATCTCTGTAATTTCCAGCATATTAGGTTTATTAGGGTTTCGCACCTCAAAAAGAAAAACGGAGCCCTTACCTCACTTCATTGTCCGTCCGTCTGTCTGTCTGTCAAGTTTAATTTACTTAATAACGAGATGAAAGTTTCATAATAAAAGTACATTCTGTCTTAGGTTTACGTGGCTTAAATATAATTATTACTTAAAACAAGCATCCCTGTGTTCTCTTAACTTAAAAATATGCTTCAAGTAAGCTAAATAATGACACTAGTGCAAAGGGAGGCCATTCTGAAACCTGCACAATCATCATATACTCTAGATTACGACTCCTTTAATTATTTTCATCCGCTTTGTACCTTTTAAGTACTACACAATGTTTTCAGAGTAAAGTTTTTAATTATGAATAACGTTACAGTTAATATTAATAAGGAAGCCGGTCAAGTGTGATTTAAAATTGCGAACGGAGTCCTGAATAATAAATGTATATTATAATTTAAACATATTATTAACATTTGTTTTGAAAGACGTTCGAGAGCCAGAATCGGTAAACAACCAGCTCTTGAAATTCGTATTTTCTGAGGAATCTATATTATGCAAAGCGATCCGGAGAGTTCCTTCAGTGGATCTCATTACGAACGTTTCATCTCCATAAAGATCCGCAGCGATCCGCGACTTAGTCCAATTGTACGAAATGGAAAGGGAATCATATAGACTTAAAGACTGAGACCGTCCGGCGAACAAGACTTGTAATCGGTTACGACTAATCTACTAAACAATTTATATTCACGACATACATAGATTTCATACATAAACACACGCCTTATGTATGAGATGATCTGTTGAGGGAGGTGGTCTGTTCTTGTGCGAGCTTATGTATGTGTATATACATATTGAATACCTGAGTGTCGGTACTGTATAGACTATAGCCTATTAGGTGCTTACATGCAACTACCGCAAGTCTGCTACAAGTTAGTGGCATTAAATACAAGACAAACATTACATTTTTTTTTACTTGTGTGGTAAATTATCAAATAACTTCTCCCGCTCTGGGTGGAGTGGGAGGGTGTGTCAGACTTTTACTTTAAAACCCACCCGTGTTCCTTCAGTTGCCTGTGTCAAGGGTCACGGTAACTCTTTCGAACAATCCGCAACCCTGGCAGGAGACAAACATTACCTTACTTTAAGTTTAGAAGACATTAGGCGTCAGATTTGGCTGACAAGCCAAAGGCAAAAAAGATTTAAAATACGTAGGATGATTTCTAGGATTATTGAACATACATACGTGATAAAACTAGGTTCAATTGATTCCTCCCGGTACACTGACAGTTCGTAGAGAGCCTCGCAGTACCTAATCGATCGATGCACCCAAATACAGGTGTTATTCGGAATTGTTATTACGCAAGCGACTGAAATAGAAGGCCTTAGTTCAGTTTTTAATAAATTGAAAAGCAAATTATTCTTTGAGTTCCAAATTTCCGATATTGGTGATATTTTCCGCCCATTTTGGCATTGTTCATCCTGGCTTTTATAAAGACAATGAAATGGTACCTACATATTTATAAAGAATAACAGTTGTTTGACATACAATACAGAGAGCTGTATATTGATTTTCACAATTTTTGCCTCTGAATGAGTTTAGAAAAGGAATTTTCAGTTGGTATGAATTAGAATTTATTTATTTGTAAGAATGTAGTTTTAGATAGTATGGTGTTAATATTTTTTAAGTTCTATACAGTCTACCACAACATATTGTTAGGGTTTGTTATGTTATTTAAACTATTCGACGCAATTAGTTGTAATCTAATTTTTTAAATTTAATTTGTTTTTGTATACGATTATTTGTAAACTACTTATTGTGCTGGCAACAGCGATACGACTAAATTTGTGTCTTTGGAAAAGCTGTCAGTGGCAGTAAATGGCGGGAGAGCGCATTTTTTTAAAAGAAACCTAGTTCGGTGGTCGCGTCGAGGTCAGACGCACAATATTGTTTTCTTTTTACATTGCTTGTCTCCATCTGCATATAAGTTATCTGACTTGTTATATTGTAGAACCAAAACAATATGTGAAGTAAGAAGTTTTAGGTATTACAATATGGTGTACACATACTTATTAAAATGTCATTCTTATATAACTAAGTACAATTCATTTTAAGATTTGTGATTTACAATAAGTTATAATTATTTTATTATAATTAGGTATTCGTTACTTTAAAATCAATCACCAACTTCTTTTGTACCAACTTCCACTGAAAAAAATATGAGAATATGAAAAATAACAAAACTAAACTACCAATACAAATAATGAGAATATGACAAATTCCAAGGCATACATAAATACAATAATGTTTGTAGAGTCGAGTTGACTCTTCAGTCGTCACCAAGTGTTCCGTTTTTCCAATTTCAGAGCGGTATACTTATACGTATAAAAATGAATATGGCAGCTGTTCCGGCCGAAGAGCGGATTTCCGCTACCTAAGTTGGTATTTATAGACGTTTGTATTTGTTGGGGACTGAGTTTTTGGGCCAAATGTTGGGATGGTTCTACAAAAACTAATCTCGTATGTTTATACGTTTTTGTTAGAAATCTACATATATTATGTTAACAGCGAAGTTATTGAATGGACGTTTTTAATCATGCGCAATAAATTGTGAGATACTCGAGGCAGCAGGGATAGCGAACCGAATCTTAAGTAGCAATTTGTGAAATTGAATGAAAAGATGCTCGCACTCATATATTTTACTGTGGCAAACGTACGAAAGAAATAGGTAGTAAAGATTTTTCGGATTGGAAAATGAATTGACCTCACGCACACGCTGAAGTAAAGAGAGACTTAAAGCCATCGAATTACTCGAGCTACGCAAAATGGCGTTAGGTGGCGTGATGGCAAGCAATCAGTGTTAAAACTGTAATTATCGAAAGTCGCCTTATGGCTATAATTATGGAAACATGTAGGCTTTGGTTTACGAACATTTCTAGGTTGAGAGAAAACGATAACGTCTAATTTACTTACGCCTTAACAATAATATTTGCCTGGTTTTAGAAAATGATTGCAGGTTGTTTGTTGTCCCTAAATCCCTATAATTTATTTCCGTATGAATGAAAACTCAACGACCTTATATATTTGTTGTCTAGTGCTTTTAAGTTTCGTCCTAGGTCCTGATTTAGATGCCTTGATTCGGGTAAAATGCATTTTACTAAATATTTTATCTATTTTTACCGTTACTGTTAGCTTGCATCATCAGCTGGTTAAAGACCTCTTCCCACGACTTCTAGCTCTTTCGACCCAGGGTTAATGTGGACCATTGGCCGTTAGTTTTGTCTAGCTTATTCCGCCATCTTTTACGGGGTCTGCCGAGTCGCCTTCTGGCTAGGTCAGAGCTCCACGTTGTGGAGTTGTGGTGTTAGTCCGCTATGTGTAGTCCATATGGTGGCTATTTCAGCCCACAGCTAATTGGTCATACGGCAGATTTGGCAAGTCTCACTTCAGCTTAGCGTCTTTTTGACCAGGGTCTGTGATATGTATTTTGGAGCGCAATGTGAAGTTGCGTATAGGTCACGTAGGCAAGCCATGAGTTTAGACTTTTGAATGTGAGTGATACTTTTTACTATGCCTGTTTGGTAAGTAATAAATTACTTACCAAACAGGCGTGATGTAATATTTGCACCATTACAGCTCTAATATTACTATTACAACAGATTATAATGCATGACATACTCGTACCATGCTAATAACACATCGAATGTTACTGTCAATAATCTTGAAATGCAATGAATAATTAATATGACTGAACTACGTAGGTTAGGTTAGGTACCTACTTACACTGTACAAGCTAAAAGCGACACCGATAGATTATTTAATGGACGGTTACGGCGAACGTGTTATGGGATTCAATAAACATAGTTAGACAACGAAAAGTAGTAGTGGCAATAAAACGTCTGTCTCCTCTAGTAAAAAATGAAAATAACAAAAACATTGCTGTACAAAGCACTGCTGTAGGTACTTCCATGAATATTTATAAAGAACAAGCACTTCGCTCGTGAGTTCATCCGCTTAGATTTCGTATTTTCACCTGCACAATATAAAACCCCTTCCATCTGTTTTAACACGTATTTTTCGAATATGCATTATTATCTTCTTATCTTAAAGTATTTGGTAGTAGTATTCATTTTTCTAGTTGATTGATCAATGGATTTTTTCATATAAACTGTATCCCCCTTTTCACCCCAAATGTGGTTGAGTTTTGAAAAATCTTTTGTGACTTTTTTATTATTTGACTTATTATTTAAGTATACAAATGTTTGAGTTCATCAAGCCACGCAATAAAATCCCCCCTCTTACATTTACTACCCCTTTTCGTTCTGTTAGGGGTAGGTTTACGAAAAACCCTTATATCCGTTATTCTTTATTTCCGGTCTCAAGTATAAATATCGAGTTTCGAGTTCATCGGACCACGCGTTAAAATTCTTCCATACAAACTTTAACACCCCCCAGTCCTTCTTTAAGAAATGACTACTTAACTTTATTATTTACTTAGATAATTATTCGTAGCTAGTTTTGAGTTTATTAACTCAAGGAATAAGATTTTTCATACAAACAAAATCCCCATTTTTACTCCCTTAAAGATCAAATTTCCAAAAACCCGTTCTCATTCTTAGTGCTCCCCTATATTATAAAAGGAAGCCGTGTATGAAATTTCACGTTCCTAGTCCCAGTAGATTCGGCCGCGGGTTCAAATGTCAGTCAGTTTCTCTTTTTATATTGTATTATATAGATAGATAAGTAAATATTTTATGCAAGGTTAGCGGTAAAATAAATATTACATATGTATATACAATATACCTAAATAAGTAAGTTAGACCAACATAAACGAGTACATCTCCTGAGAAGTAAGAGCTTTAGTAGAGACGTAACGGAAGATCTTAGCGGAGGCGGAGGCGACCGAATAAAGAAAAAAAAGATTTTTCATGGAAAAATTGAACTTTCAATCAAAGTTTTGAAGGTGCCGAACTATATTTCTCGAAGCACAGTCTTGAAGATTTCTTAGTGGTTCATAAATTGACCCGGCTCCACTAAACAGTTGCTCACTAGCTCACTCAATATATCTGATAAATTAAAAATATAATGTATTAAATAATAGATAATGCAAATTATTATAATTAATTTGCGTTATTCTATTACATCTATTACATTTATAACCTTATACGACGTATTATTTACCGGGACTCACGGTTGATCTTGCATTATGCCATTTATGGCTGGGCGCTGCGCGCTCTATTTCAAAAACAGTTAAGCGTATAAAAAAATCTTTAGGACATGTAGTGAATTTTATGCTCTACAACTTTATTAGATCATTGAAATCATGGGAAGCGAGATATTACAAAATTCTATTTTTATGGTTTTTGACCATAAATATCTATTTATGGTCGAAAACCATATTGTCATTATGTGACCTTTGAGACTAGAATGCCAAATTAAAGGTTTATACAAGTTTACAGCTTACTACCTCTCATTCCGAAGTGAAACCCCTAATGTAACTGGACAAAACAATAAAAAAACAAGTATAAAAGAAACAGGAAAACTTCTAGGCTTCGATCAAGAATATTATCAGAAACATAAACTCATTGTTCAACAGACTACGTTGCACCCACTTGTACATACCTATATTTTAAGTATTCTTTTTAAAAATCACAAACTTCAGTTTATATGTTCAGATCAACCTTAATAACATAATTCAACTGTGTGTTCGACACACAGTTGAATTATGTTTGCGATATACGTAGGTTCATTTTAGGCCTGTATATTATCCGAGAAAATGTATAAACAAATCTGCGTGAAGCTTACTTAAATAAAGTAATTTCATGTAGGTACAAGTCGTTTTGAAATAAGTAAAAATATATTAGTAATTCGGGCTTTTTCTATGTATTTTATGCACAAAATAAGACCCTGTTGTTTTGATAAGAGGCTAATACTGAACCTAGTGTATTCTTGATCGAAGGCAGATTTCTAGGATTATCTCAAAATAGATACCTAGAATATCTATTTTGAGATAATCCTGGAAATAACAGACTTACGAGGGATGCACTAGGTAGCCAACGATATTCAGTGCCACATTGTACGTTGATTAAAACATGACTAGCGATCATAACAAATACGGCTTCACAGAATTATTACGAGTATCATTAAAATCATCAATTTATAATCATGTTCATATAATCCTATTGATGAATATTTCACAAAATAGTAAATGTGTTGTATTAATTCTAATTACATGTAATCTACTTTTATAACACATTTGCTCGTAAAAGGTCTCTTACTGCACCAATTTCAATATCGTAATGTATCTCATTACGTACTTGTGCGTAATTGTAATGTAAAGCGCACGGTTTATCAAGATGCTCCGTCTAAAACGAACGGTACTTTTTTAAATCTTAGCAAAGAGTTTTTATGTCAGAAAAGTGGTCAACATTTTATGAATAAAATTAACTTTGGGAGATAAAATATAATAAATAAACATTTAATTCTTTAATTTAATTAAATTTGACAATTAATTACAACCATTTAACTGTAACAAAAACACAAAAGTATTAATTTACTTTATTAGTATTACGGGCTGTTTTTTGTGCCTTTGCCATAAAAAAAGACGCTGATGCGCGCGCATTGCTAATTTGTGAATAAGTAAAAATAATTATTATTAAAAATTATTATTTTATTTATTTCCTCACAAATGTGTTATAAAACGTCGTATGACATACGTGCGGTTTGATAATTACAGCCTCTGCTTTCTTATAGCCCTCACCTACGGCTCGGGCTAGCAATATCGCCTCAGCTGTAATTTTCAACTTACCGCACTTATATCATAATGTACTATTATTATAAGATTTAATATGACAAATATAATAGCACGGCGTTGCTATTTTGTTTACAGAAAAATACAGACATATGAAGTGTGAAAAATACAGACATGTGAAGGTAGAGTAAACAAAAATCTGAAAAAACTGCTAAATATCCTACTATTAAATATGATAACTTAACACGTTGAACGCCGTGGTGGTCACCAGTGACCACACTATACTTTCCATCTGGGCTGACGCCGATTCGCAATTTCGACAAATTTTACACATTATATTTTACTGGCTCATACGGTTCACAATAGTCTAAATAATTATTTATTATTACTATCCAAAGAATTAACAAAATAATTGCTGTTGCTCACTGGTGACCACCACGGCGTTCAATGTTTTAAATGTCGAGGTTTTACGGGTGTTTGAAACGCTACCTCCAGCTCCCCCAAATGCAGCGTGAAGTATTTATTTACGATGCGCCGCCCGCCGATCATTTCCCGGAAAATCCATGCCACAGTATAAATTATTTGCAGTAGATCAACTGAATTAGTTTTTTTATAGGTTCGATTATTTTTTTCATAGGTTTACATTTTATATCGACAACGTAAACCTAATCCGCCTATCCTAAAACATCTTGAAGTCCGCAGTGCGAAAAAGTGTGTCCAAATGAAATAATGCGCTCTACTCTCACCGCGCACTGTGCCTTCGCCAGTAGATATCGTGCCGATAACGGTGTCGGTCGTTGTCTGCGACGATATAGGTGACAATAACAACACAAGGTAAAAGCGTTTACGAGGTACTAAACGTATGCGTTTATCTGACCGTCGATATCGTGGCGGTGTCGGGTCGGTGTCGTTACTGGCTAATGTGCTATGTTGTAGCAATCAACTAATTTTATTAATGAAACAATGGCAGAAATGTATTTTCATACAAAACTAGCTTTTACTTGCGGCTGCTCCCGCGTGGGGGTTGAAAATTATCCCACTAGGTGATACTACCGAGATAAAAATTATCCTATGTCCAAATGCCATATGCAATCGTAATTCGTTCAGCCGTTAAGACGTGAAAATGTAACAAATAGACAGAAAGACATACGGAGTTACTTTCACACATCATTCATTCGCATTTATAATATATTTGACATTGTATGCAATAATCCCTTAAAATTGTATTTAATATCAGATAATGTTTTCCTATGTTTGTCAATTGATTTTGATTTAATTTAAATTTTTGAAAATATTTGTACGCTGGAAACAGCAGATTATTTTGGACGTAAAATTGTAGTAACACCTTGTAACAACAATATTCTAACAAATAAACTTATTATTATTATTATTATAAAGTGCTAGCTTGCTTGACGTCGTACGCGTGTTTCTGCTCCCGGCCCACCGCGTCGCACCCCATCGCCTGCTCGCGCTATCACTTTGTTTCGCTTAGCGTTCGTTCTGGCTTTTTTCTTATTACTTAGCTCTTAAGTGTCGTTGCGTGATGATAAATAACCTAAAACGTTTTTCTAGAATTGGGCTATCAAATGCAAAAAGATTTATTCAAATCCAACGGGTAGATCTAGAGATTAGCGCGTTCAAACCAAAAACAAACTCTTCGGCTTTACCATTAGTATAGACTGATACTGAAGGCGGCGGGTCTCGAGCTCAGAACGAGCTGCTTATGACACGGATAACTATACGTCGCTTGATCCCGCATCACTAGCCGTAACTCTATGTATATTTTGACTGCTGAGAGCAAAAGTACAAACATACTGTACCTATAGGAAACTTTTATAAAATGTGACCGTTATTTTAATATCCTATTGTGGTGTCTTATGACGAAAAAAGTCGCGAGCTGAAGCTAGTTATAGATAAACATGACTTATCCTTTGCAATTTTAAACCTTCACCTTACAACGAAACTGCAACAAAGTTGCAACAGTTCTACTGGGTAGACTTTTGAGATTCAAAAGTCACGCCAAAAGTTTTTAAACTTTCATAGAAAATTCCAAAGTTGTAATTTCGTTCGTTAAGAACAAAATTCTCTTGTGCAAAATTTAATGCTTCTAGACCCAGCGGTTTAGCGTGTGCGATGTATGCCAGTGAATTTAAGATTTTTATCGAGTAATTTCTGGTGGGACTGCCCCGTTTCTGTAGTGCGTCAGGGATGTTCGCAGACGCGCATGTAGATTGCTTTTACGCAACAATGCGTAAAAGGTGCGCTTCCCTGGTGCGCAGGGTGTGGGGCGGCTCCAACAGTGTCGTAAGCATGATTGCGAGTCGCCTAGACTGTGTGTACGTGGGTCACTGTTGTGCCGTCTCTCATGGGATTTTGCAACGGTGACCAACCGTTATTATATTGTATTGTTTTTCTTGTTGTGTAGTGTCTGTACTTAATAACATAGTCGTAAGTTTTACTAACAATTTCGGTGAGTCTTTGTTACTTGAATAAAGAAAATTCTATTCTATTCTATTAAGTAGACAAGACGAGTGCCGGAATTTATTTCTCATCGATAAAGATGGCGAATTTCCGTACTAACTTTTAATCACTATTTAATTCCATAAGCGGCAAAATTTTCCAAATTCCTGAATTTCAGATTTTTATTAAGTTAAGTCGGCTAAAAACGGTCTTAATGTTTTGCTTATACCATAACCATAATTCTTTAGTTTTTGATGTTTGCCACCGCTCATGAAGACCCGTAAATTTTGACAGCTACATATAATATGAAGAAGCAATTGCCGTACTCTATTGACAAGTGACGTGAATTTATCGAATCTATTATTTTAGGACATAAAAATTGTTACGATTATCTTATAATAATAATACTAATAATAGGTAATGAAACTTTATTTCGGACTACAATAGTCCATAGTTTTGTTAGTATTTTGGTGTTTGGTTATCTTATGGTTTATACAATTTTCATATTATTTTGTGCTGTAATTAGGAAATAAAACGAAAAATGGTTTAGAAATTGTCCTTGTTTTTTTTATCGGGCTAATTTCAATTTGACGTGTTTTGAACCGTCAATTTCCCTAAAACAAGGATGTATTTATGGCATTTCTTTTCTTTTTTCAGGACCTAAATACATTCATTCAACATTGATTCTACAACAAGCAAATTCGAATAACCCCCCGTTAAGCGAGAGATATTATTGGTATTTTTAAATTAAACTTGGATCTCAATAAACGCCGGTGGCAGCAGGCTTATGAAAAAAAAGGTTTAAATATCGGGTTGGTGTAAAAGTTATTCGTCTTTTATTTCATAATGTTTTTCCATAAAGTTCTAAATTATACAATAGAATTGTAGAATGTTCTCGAATGTGTCACTTGGCGTGTATAAATAGTTGGGCAAACGCACAATAAAATTGATTAATAATGGCTTCGATCGCGAAGGAGTATCTACGTGCGATCTTTTATTACGAGTGGTTACGGGGTAATTCTGTGAGCGCAGCTGTCGCGAACATAAATAGTGCTTTCACGAATACGGTTGCGTTCTACCCCAAGGTGAATCGCTGGTTCAAGCGCTTTGCTGAGGGAGATACAACTTTCAAATTTTTCAATGAACCTTGGTCGGGACGACCTCAAGTCATCAACGACGAGTAAATTCTTAACGCATTCAAAGAAAATCCTGAATATACTACCCGTGAGTTAGCGAAGATACTCAGCTGTGATCAAACAACATTCGTCAGACATCTACACGATCTTGGGTACAGGAAAGTTTTGAGCCGATGGATAGGTACCTCAAAAGTTAACTGAAGCAAACCGACTAATCCGCGTTAACATTTGGCAGTCCCTCCTTCTTCGCTCTCACTGAAAAGACTTTTTGGAAGATTTAGTTACTGGTGACGAGACTTGACTTCTGTATGATAACAAAAAACGTAGCGCAGTGTGGCTTCGTCGCGGGGAAGAGCCACCAAATCAGCCGAGACCAGACCATGGTCTAAAGAAGATTCTCTTCATTTATTTCTGGGATATGAGAGGCCTGCTGCATTTTGAATTCCTTCCACAATGCACAACTATCACGGCTAACATCTGTGTTGATCAGCTACAAAAACTAGCCAACGCCATCAGCAGTAGAAAAACGGCGAAGACGTACTTGTGTGCATTCTCTTACACGACAACGCTCGCCCTCATACCGCTAAAGAGACGCATTCTAAATTAACAGAACTGGGATGGAATATCGTGGCTCACCCACCATATTTGCCTGATGTGTCGCCTACCAATAATCACATATTTCGCCATCTGAAATCTTTTCTAAGTGAGAAACTCAAACTCCAAAATTTCGAACAACTAAAATCGGACGTCGTTACATTTTTCAACTCACAGAATTCGCAGTTCTGGGAAAAAAGGATTAGCGACTTGCCAAATCGTTGGAGTACTGTTGTAGACTTAAATGGTGACTATATAGTTGACTAATGTCGAAAGAAAAAAAAATTATAATAAAAATAACAAAATACGTTTTTTTTTATCAGAACTGTTGCACCAACGTGATATAATATTAATATTTCCAGAAAAATAACCATTGTTGTATCTAATATTAATATTATTACGGATAAACGATATAATATGATAAGACAGTAAGACGTCACTCAGAATGAATATCAGAGTGGCTTTGTAAAAGCGTTTGTTGATAGCTGTACTATTTGCGTTCGCGTTGACGCTGGTATGAGAAACTGAATATAAAATTATAATGCAAAGAAAACAGTTTATTATCAAATGAAAACTCTATAACAAGTTGTAATTCTTTTTATTTCGAAGTCGATATACTAATATAAGTTCGAATAACGGATATTGATACTGTTATAAAAGCTCCTCCCCAACCAACAAGGCCACTTTCTAAATATTAGGTCATCCCACTTCCAGTGTCATATTTTTTTATTATTATTATTTTACAAAAACTGACTACTATACTATATAACCTTGTGACACTAATCAATAATCTCCACCACTATTAATCACTCGCTCCCAGACTGCTGGCAAATCTTGAACACCATTTAAAGTACCACTTTCATTTAATTCATCAATAATGCTCTTTAGTTTAATATCTAACTCCTTTTTGCTATTGTATCGAGTACCCGACAATTTCCTCTTCACATGGCCAAAACAATTGAAATCACAAGGATTCATATCCGGGGAATATGGCGGCTGAATAATTTCAATCCATCCTTTAAATGTGCAAAACGCAGTTTCATAACGAAACTCCTTCTGATCCGTGTTCAGAGTGTGGGGCACCCACACCGCACTTTTATTGACCAGACATAAATCCTCCGTGAGTACTCTATGTATAGTGGAATGAGGAATGTTAAGTTGAGTGGAGAGATCACTGACACTGACCCTACGTGACTGACGAAGTGCTTCCTTGATTTTGTCCCTTGCTTCTAATCTAGTCGATGATAATGATCGAGGTGCTCGCGGCTCATCTTCAGCTGTGGTTCTTCCTTGTTTGTACATTTCAAGCCATCGCTGTACGGTTCTTTTATTTAAGGCGTTACGACCAACACACTTTACCAGTAAGTCGTGCGCAACTCCTCCAGAGTAGTTGAGTAAAGCACAAAACTTTAGAAATATACGTTGCTCCACTACATTAATAGATTTTTTTAAATCTTCCATTTTAAATCAATGCACGTCTTGACAATACAACACACCAAATTAAACTAACATGATTGTACAAGACAACACATGTATTAAGTATTGCATACCATTGCGCAATACATAAATATTGGAAATAAAACATATGACACTGGAAGTGGGATGACCTAATAATTCTTCTTCGCATTTGGCAATTGAAAAGTAAAAAAAAGTAAAAAAATACTAACAATCAGAGGGGCAATTCCCGTATTTTTAAGAACTTTTGCATTTTAATCTCAGTCGCAATCTGTCAAAAATACAATCAATTTACATACATTTATAAAAAGTTTTTGTCATTGATTCTCGCTGAGATGAGGTTACGACATGAATTTGAAAGTTTTTTAAGTACGAGAATTGACCTTCAGAAGTGCCTCGATGCTATAAACAAAATAATAAATAAACACAATGCATTATTTGGATTAGTACAAAGTAGTTGATGACATGGAATCCGAACGTCATCAGGTTACGGCTGACATGCGTCAGGAAGTCAGGTTCCGTGCAGTGTAGAGTAATAAATCATCCTGTAAAGCATGTGGCGGGAAAATAAACCGGTTTTTCGTTCATAGTTTTATCTATAAAAATCTTAGAAGTTCATCAAGTTTTGAAGACAATTGATAAGTTAAGAAATGAATATACTAAAAACATTAGTAGATTAATTGCGTTTTCTGTATTTTTTAATTCTTTTAGTTGTCTCCATATTCTGAAGAAAAGACAAAATATACCAAAGAAAACTAGAGCTCTCTTAATTCCGCGATAATATATTTAACCCTACAGTGCATGATTTTTCTTATCGGCTTAAAAAAAATACATTAGCCTGCAAATATGATGGCAACTCAATAGAAACGTATGTTTTTCTGCATGGCACATCATGCATTATAATGTTAATATGTGTTACGTAGTATCAATGAAATTACAAGATTACACGTAAAATGACAAATATGAACATGAACTTACCTCTACTAATTATTTCGACCCTGAAAATTCTATCATTTCAATTTTATCATTTTTTTTGCGATTATTATACGCCGCTCGTTAATCGTATTCCAAGTACCTACCGATTTGAAGAAAACATAAATAAATGTTTATTCAGATCTATCCAAAATATATGCTACTAAATTTGAAACTCAAATACATAATAGTTAATCTTGTCAACACAAGATCACGCTACTTGGATCGATTTTTAAAATATAAGACATTTTTCGGTATGTCCCATATGTGGGACACTATGCGCTGTAGGAAAACTGCTGATTTCTTCTTAATTAATTATTTTATTTATTTTTCCGTCTTTACCTCTAACGTCTTTTCACCCAATTCTCTTCCACTTTCGTTCCCTTACTACTTCCTCTATTTTTTTAAACATTCAAGCACTATCTCTTTCGCTCCTTGACTATGTCGTAAATTCATCTCTGTCACTCGTTTATGCTTCACATCTGTCATTCACCTTCAAATCTCAATGCAATGTAAGATTATCATCCTGAGATTAAGATTATTATTATTATTATCCTGTCATAATGTTCCGTTCCTACAAACCTACAGGTTAAAACTAAACGCGAAACTGCTAATTTGATTTCAAAGAACTGACATCCTTATGCTTTTACCATTAGTAATGAATAACACTAGGTTTTATCATAGTATCACACCTACGTTAAATTTACCTAGGTTAACTCTGTGACCCAGCTTTAATTAAAAACTTGTGAAATCCTTTACGAATGCACAAAATTAGGAACTACTGGAAAACTATGCGTTATTGCCTGATATTTTAAACTAGGTACACGACAAAGTTAAGTGTTACCTAACTGTTATGAATTATATAGATAAATATTATTGTTTATTATTATATTTATTATTATTATTATTACATAGTTATTTGGATAATTAAGAAGCAGCTATTAAAAAAAAAAAACTTAGAGTCTCGTGACATAAGTGTGGATTGTTGGTATCTCGGTCGTACAGTTGAACATGATTTTTTCAAGGGAATAGAAGACTTACTTGTCCCGTCACAAGGTTTATTTTAGAAGTCTTGAATCTTCTCAGTTTTTTTCAGTAGGTATTAGCTTTGAAACTTGTTTTGGTGGAATTAGGCGTATCACTTATTAGCTCACGGTAAATCTAGGTAATATTATTATGTTCACTGCATTGTGAACCTAAAAGCGGTGCAAATAGAACCATTAAACAATTTTATTGAAAAGCAATATATTGGCAAAGCGGATCAAAAAGTATGAACACATTTTCTACAAAGGAAACGTCGAATTAACCAGTACTTCAAGTTAAATGCGTGTAACGTGGTACGATTAAACAATAAATTTCTCGTTTTTCTTCGTTATCGGCAAGAAATGTGAGTGTTTGAATATTGTTCACAGAAACTCTCGCGAGAGTTATATTTTTTGGTCCTTGTATGCATTGATACAGTACCTACTTGAATCTCTATGACAAGTTTATATCCAAATATGGATGAAATACTAACATCAATGTTGGAACTGAACCTTTGAGTCCCTTGTGATACTTGACTAGTCTCAATTTGCTTCATCGTATTTTAAATTATGATTTCTTATATTATTTTACAATATTCGAATTCCAAAGTTTGCATTGCGCTGGAAGCCAGGGATTGCACAGTGCTGCGTTTGTATGCGTGTTTAATTTAAAGCCCGGGGCTACACGAAGTTGGCTCAATTAGCACCTGGGACAGGTATGCGGACTGAATTCCAGCTGAAAATAGAACGACTTTCCCGGTGTAGGCGGGAACTGCCGGTCGATTCTGTAAAAATCTCACAGTGAAATCATAAGTGAATCACTTAATAGTGTTAATCCCTAGCGAACGGCAGCTCACTCCACGCTGACTTCACCCAACCTTCACGGTGAGATGGTTACAGAATCGCACGGCTGGACTCGATTTTGGAGGGACTATATAGTCGGTCGCTAAGTAGCAGGTGTGGAGGTGAGCCCTCATGCGACCTCCATCTCTCAGTGCTGTCCCAGGGTAAGTTAAATGCAGGATGGAATTGAATAGGTGCGCCTAATTAAAATATGTAAATAACGTGTTATAAAGTAAATTTAGAGCATGTCAATTGTCAATAAGGAATGGGATGCACATACGTGCGCGCCATTTTTTCGTAGGAACGGTCAAAATTAGGTAAATTGAAGAAAAAAAAAAAACGTGTGCAGTTCACACACATAGAAGTGAAACCTTCAATATCAATAAAGAAATATTTATGTAAACGATACATGTGTACAATACACCACGGTAGTTATGATGCTTTTACCCAAGCTTCGTAATACGCAGGCGCGCACACACGTACTAAGACACGTACAATGACGCGGACCCAAGCGTCGTCGTGCGTAGCACGTACCACCACTATCAGCGTATTAGGTTTCTGCTTGAAGGCGCCCAGAGCAGTACCGACAATCTACGAAGACTTACGAATATTCCCGAACGTATGAAGATGGGATGGGTACGGACAGCGCACAAAGAGGAGATCACAAATATAAGAAACATTGTATAATGCCTTCTATCTCATTCTTCGCACGTTAAATCCTATAGATGTATGTATTTATCTCTTTTAACTGTCGCTTTTTCGTTTCATTCAGTTTCAAATCACAACGATGCTAAAGAAGTTTTCACTTAAAAAAAAAAAAAAACATTGGTTACTGGATCGACGATACTTCCTTTCTACTTGAAGGCAATAACTTAATTTGCACTATCTATGACGATAATTACAGGACTTTAAAAAAGAAACATTATTTTAAAAATTTACGATTTACAATGATTATGTAACAGTTACTGCAACTCCTGTTTCGATTTGGCGTAAGTTTTCAATTTTATCATGTCACCTCATAGTGTCACCGATATTATGGCGCACACATTGCCAAAAGAGCAGACTGAAGTGATGCATACGTCAAGATCAAGATTACATCACAAGTACTGCATCTTAAGAACCACTAAATTCCAAAATACAAGCTTGACTTTGTTTGGGAGTTGGTAGATCACCTATTGTGTGCTGCTGTACAACCATCAAACATCTTAATCGATTGTACCTACTTCACAGATTAAGTTTTTGTTGTGATCTGAGAGCGAAATAAATGATTATTTATTTTCCTAAGACGGTTTTTATTTCCATGTCATAGAAGCCAGCCCATTTCCATATATCAGCCACGACTTATAACTTTGGTTGTAACAGCAGAAAGCTTTGCCTGCCGTTCGCATCGAATCTAAGAATGTTTAATGGGTAGAGCGAGTGGTGAGAAGTCAAGCCATATTTCTAGTGGGTATAATTATGACGATGATGTATGTACTCATAGTTAACAAATGGTATCGAGCCACGCTATGATAGGAGTGCAGAAAATATTGCGAGATCGATCACTTTCGAATGAATCATTACTTCATTAATTATTACAAATAAATGTTACCGAAATTAAACACAATTCAAAATTAAAATGTTCAGCCGGTCGATTCTGGAAAAATCTCACCGTGATAACTAAGGTGAAGTGAGCTTAGAGTGAGCTGTGAGTCATGCTGATGCTAGGGATTGACACTATTGACGACTCACTCCACGATCACTTCACCCAAGTTTTCACGGTGAGATGGTTACAGAATCGCACGGCAGGTATTGCAAACAACAACAAAGACTATAAGTTTACTAAAACCAGTTTCATACACGTAATAATCAAACGAAAAGCTTTAAATAAACCACTTGGTACAAGAAGGCATAATTTACTTAGTATTCTAACAACCTACGAGTATCAGTTTTTTAGAAAACATTCCTACGGTATAGCGGTACACCAGACGGGACCTGAAATAATAACTTACCTGAGCTGAGCGAGGTTGGTAAAATAGGAAAAATAAATGTAAAATATCTGTTTCCGCAGTGTACCAAATGTGATGATTGATGAGAATAGCCATTGGCGGCGGCGGACAGATTGCTGAGCAGCTGTGGCCCGCGACCCTCCGCGTTTTATTATGACTATCTACTGTTTCAAATGTACCATGGGCGTTAAGAGACCAGGGCTAATTGCGTAACACACTATCAGTAGCAATGGGTTTCATTTTGACAGTTCAACAACATTCATTGCGTTATTTACGTTGTTGGGCAGACACATTTTTCGAACATATGGAGCAATGGGTTAGCAATATGCTTCAAAATGATTCAAATTGAGAGTAATAGTGTGTTACGCAATTAGGGTGCTGGCAGAGCGGCACGCGGATAACTAGCGATGTAAAGTGTGGCGCGAGGTGTCGGCGCGGTGTCGGTGTAATCGGTGCGGCGTCGGCACGGCGTCGGCACGGCGTTGCGTGCTCCACCCCTCGCGTGTCACTAATCAACGTGATCGATGCGAACGCACAAATATTGCTCATTTCAATAAACATGAAATCGCCCATTACATTTTAAGGCTTCGTTCTTTATTTTTGTTGTACCGCAATCTTAATTTGTTCTCGTCTTACAAGGTAAAAGAAAACAAGGGAGTCCTTTCATTTTAAACGTCGAGGTCGTGCTATTGATGTTTTTTTTTTTTTTTGTAATAAGTACGTTACAATAATGAATGAGTGGTCAGTGGGTAGGTAAGTAACATAATATTAAGATACTGTAGGGGGAAGTCCCGTAACGCCGGACGGCACCTAACGCCGGACACTCTTATTATCTCGACAAGTTAGAATGTGAACGATTCAAACACGTGTGAAAAAGGCGCGGGGGGGCATAACGGTACAGAGTCACATGACGCAGTTTGTTAGTGACGCTGAAGGCAACATCGGGAGCGGTCGGTTTTTCTTTTGGCGGAAAAATACAGCGTCATATAAGATCACTTACCCGAGTACGAACAAGTTTTAGTGAATCACGTAAATTACTGGATACAGTGCTCCAGCTGCCATGGGTGGGCTCATGAAGAATGTGCAGTCTTCAGACGACTACATTATGTGATCGATGCCAGATATTTTAAGAACGTCCGGTGCTAGGAGTTCGAACTGAAGTCCGTCCGGTACTAGGTGTCACTTCAAGCAATTGCATTTTTTTACACCAATGTTTAATTTTTGTTTTTGAATAAGATTATGCAGAAGTTGCATTTTTCTTAATTTGTGTTCATTCTACAGTTAGTCAACTTAACTAATTAATAAATAAAATTACATTTTTCGAAACAGTTTTTATTTTATTTCCTGAAAACCTTAGGTGTCCGTCACTAGGGGACTTCCCCCTATAAGTAGGTAAGCCTACACTAAATTAGTTTTCGCGGGTGTAAAGTCCATAGACGAGATTCTTTCAAATAACTTTCCTTTTCCCGTGGGAGTGCAGTGACAAAATAATAATACAATATAACATTTAACATAACGCCTCTAATCCTCGAAGGCTTAGGCACAAGTACGTATATAGTGTATACCCACATCTAAACTAAAATTATAAAGAGAAAAGATTTGATTTTTAGGGTTCCGCATTCAACAAGGAACCCTTATAATTTCGCCATGTCCGTCTGTCCGTTCGTCCATCCGCAGCTTAGCTCAGAGACTCTTAGTACTAGAAAGCTATAATTACATATTAATCACGCCGACAAAGTAGTAAAATATTTTTTTTTAGGGTAACTCCTGTACACGTAAAGTGGGGATGTTTTATTTTGTTCTCGTCTAACCCATGGCGTGGGGTATCGTTGGACAGGTCTTTCAAAAATATTGCGGGTTTGTAAAAACAATTTTTCGATTCAAGGATCCATTTGTGAAATATTAAGCTTTAAAGTGCTAATTTTTGTTTGAGTCAAATGTCCCCCCGACAGCTAAATACTTGTTTTTGGAACTGTGAAAAAAGTCACGGAAGTAGTAGGTATATTGAAATTAAAAGCAAAACTATCACTAAGCAGGCTTTACAAGTTTACGAGTAATAGTTGAGCAACTTACATTTGCAGTTGCAATGTATGGGGAACGTGATTTTCAACTACAATGTTAAGTTTTTTCTTGGGATAAATTCATTTCAATTACGGAACCCTTCATTGTGCGTGGTCCGTCACGAACTTGGCTGGTTTTTTTTATAGGATTTTGGTGTGAACCTCGAGTTCACACCAAAATCCTATAGAAAAAACCGGCTGTTATGCTTCTATGCTATGCTATGCGGCTGTCATGCTGCTATTTTGCCAGGACAACGTTGGTCGGGCCAGCTAGTAATTAATAAAAGCTTTTATTTATATTTAGTTTTCCAGAAATCGTCAGGAGTATGATTAAGGAACCTTTCACAAGCGGCACGCGAAGCAATTAAAACATTTCATTGACAGCGCCGTGATGCACAGTGTGTGTGTTGTGTGCAATCTGGGAGGAAAAAATAAAACGAATTAACATAAAACCTGCGTTAAATGATAAATGATTTATTTTCTGTAAGTAGGTTTGTACAAACACTTTTACATGTCAATCATATTTTTTTAAACTAGATGAGGTCGGCGTTTCCTATCTGACTACTCTGAGAAGAAAGGACGAAACAAACTCAGAGGTCACAGTCTCTTTTAAAGTCCAGACATAATCTTGGTCAGATAATGTGAAGACCATGTAGATTGGTGTCTGAAATGGTCTTTTGAGTAAAGAACCACACAGATTGAGCGGACCTGTCCAGTCAGTGCACGCATTTGTCAAAAATCGTGCAGCTCAACTCAGAACTTGAGGAGCCTTACGATTCGACGAACAATACCAATGAAAGGACATTTGGGTAGGCCGCATAAATGACTCAAACTGCCAGATCATGATTAAAACTAACTAAGAAGGAAAACCTAAAAAAAGAAATTGAATAATGCTTTTATAATCGTTTATATAAAGCAAAGTTTTAACGGCGCACAAAGACAAAGTTGTCATTTGATTGAAGTAAAATACTACTTAATGCTGTAAGGGTGGCCGCAGGGCGTGGGCGTCTTTTTTAAAAAATAATTATTTAGAATCTTTGAAATTCCTTTGTTCAAAGAAGTGAATAATGTGAAACTGTTTCTCATTCCCAAACAAAATAAAATACGGCTACAATGAAATCACAAACCAAAACTGTAAATTCAATTTGCAAACCTGCCATTCATACCTACTGAAGCCAAAAAGGAAAAAAATATTTGGCATAATACTGGCATAATACTCATTTTTTACAACATTTTTTCACAAAGTAATTTAATGCCACGCATCAAAAACTACCTATATTTGTTTAAAAAAATACTAGTGGATCCTAATAAATATTCTACATAGTTTTTTGCTATTTATCAAACCAAGTCGGCTTATAAATAAAGTAAATATTTGCAACGATTTATGATATCCTATATTTAGTTAGCGCTGTAATTTTTGTATGCAATACAAAGTTTTCCGTTTACGTCAAAATCACAAGTTTTTCTGTTACCTAGGGTATTATCTGTATAACTTTATCAACAAGGGACAACATATTTATTCACTACACAAACCCAGTTGTAATCAAAAAGTAACTGAATTCTTGAAAACGCTTTCCTATGAGGACACAGAAAAATGGCTCCACTCAATTAAATAAAACCTGTATTCAAATAATCACCTACCCATTCACCACTATTCATATTATCCGCCACAATTCACCTTCACATTCACCACCATTCATATAAATCCGCCACAATTCACCTTCACATTCACCTACACATTCACCACCATTCACCACCATTCATATACATCCGCCACAATTCACCTTAAAATTCACCTACACATTCACCACCATTCATATACATCCGCCACAATTCACCTTCACAATCACCTACACATTCACCACCATTCATATACACCCGCCACAATTCACCTTCACATTCACCTACACATTCACCACCATTCATATACATCCGCCACAGTTCACCTTCACATTCACCTACACATTCACCACACACCCTTTGATTGCTTTTGTTGTGTTATTTGATTTCATTCTTTTCATTTATATATTTTTTGTTTTAATTGACTAGAACTACATGTTACCTGCCGTTTATTTTTATGATGCCACTAAGTGGGGCCTGATGACATGTAATACAGGTTTTTTCTAAAACCTACTTCAGGCACCAGCTCTCGTAATGTGAATTTATATAGTTCAAAACTGTTAAGTGCTACAAACCATTGTGAGAGAAAATAAATAAACTTATTATTATTATTATTTGCAGCTAAGCTAAGCATGAAAGTCTGTTCAGAGATTCGTGCATTAGGTACGTAGATAGCTACCGAACCGGGAACCCGTACAAACTTGCTGTAGCTCTCAGGCCCACTGACTTATCTCCACCCAGATTTATTTTCCACCGAGTGTCCTTTACCACACAATCCTCACCTTTGAAAACTTCATGAAAATCAATTTTTACAACGCCAAAAATAATCTAGAAATAGTCATAAAATATAGTCCCCAATGTCAAAAAAATAGTCACTTGATTCCGAAGTTGGTGAGGATTGTGTGGTGAACGTCTCCACACAATTCTCACCTCTAGTGCAACCAAACGGCTGGGAGTATCGACTTGGTTTCAATTCCAAAAAATATTCAAGAAATAGTTGTAACTCTGTGCCAAATCTCGAAAATCCAGAGATATAAATGTGCTTTGGTAAGGATTACGTGGTGAGCCTTTCTCGCCACAATCCTCACCTGATTACAGCGGAACGCTTACGTTTTTTAATTTGAATTTGGTGTCCAAAAATAGTCAAGAAATAGCCATCTCCAACCATGATAGTTTTGACCTGGTTTAGTATACAGTAGAAGTATTGACATACTTCCATGTAAACTTCTACATAAGGTCAATGGAGGCTACTGCAACTACGGGGCTAAAGAAACTAACAGCGATATATTCTATTATATTGTTTTTTAAATACAACGCTATCTATTGACCAATCATTGAAGGAGCTACTTACCAGCTGGGTCAGAACAATAGACAAACGAGGTACAAAAAAAGGTGTTAGTCAGCGGCCTGTTACTAGCTGGCATAGAACAATAACTTCATGAATGAGTCTTTTGCACAGTGATCCTAATTTTTGTTACTATTTTATTATTTAGCTTTTGATTTTTTTTTTAATTAACAAATTTTTTATCTTATATTTTTATGATTACTGGCCACTAGCCCTACCCGTGTGTTGAATTAATGTCGCCATTGTGGCGGCACGTTGTATAATGTATAACATAATCATCACATATTCAAAAACAAAGTCCCGCCGCCGCGCCGCGTCTGTTTGAACGCGATAAACTCGAAAACTACCGAACGGATTTTCATGCGGTTTTCACCAATTAACGGAGTGATTCATGAGGAAGGTTTAGGTGTATAGAATTATGCTACCCGTGCGAAGCCGATTGGGTGGCTAGTATATAAATATATATATATATATATATATATTTGAATTTACAGAATATCATGATTTCTGTTACTAAGTAAATACCAACATAAAATGTTGAATTTTCCTTACTAAACTATTCGGTCGTAACAGATTAATTAAAGATTAAAGTAGATAAATCTACCATATTTTGTCTCTGCATCACCCTAAGGTTGACTGGTAGAAAATGCCTCCGGCATTAAGTCCGTCTTTGTACAGTACTTTTTTTTTTTACTTGTGCATAAAGTTTTACTAAATAAATAAATAAGAACAAGATTATATTATTATGCTGTGGCCAGAGCATACTTGAAGCTAAATAAATCCTGTATTAGGCACAGCACTACCTAAGCTACACTTAATAGTAACTTATTATCTTCAATATTAAGCACCGCGGGACTTTTAACATCTGCGTGATCATTATTTCAAAATAGCATAATACCAATATTATACAATTTTGAAATAATGATCATAATTAATTTTACTTTGCGTGGTTTCCCTACCACCTAAAGTAAAATTAACACGGAGTCTAAAAGTATTACTACGCTAAATTAAACCAATAGGTCGATCTTTCAGCACAATAAGTGTTTTAGTAATATAGATAAGTAGGTAGATAGACTTAATTACTCATACTAGAATTAAATTAATCTGTAATAAAAATTTATTGCTTATTTGTCTTTCATATTTTATCAGTTACTTTAATTCATAAAGCCAACCGGAAGGAAATGTCTAGAAATGAAATAGCAGGAAACATAGGTATTTATTAAACTTTGACAGAAAAAAATAAATACGTAAGTAACTACAATGTTTTATTACCGTTTTAAAGTAATAAAGGTACAAATATTATTACATTAGTAATTTTAGTGTTCTGACTGCACCAAAAAAAAAATGTATGTCGAAGTTTACGTGGAAGTTTAACATACTTATACATAGTAAACCAGTTCGAAATTATCATGGTTGAAGATATAAGAGAAACTCAAATTGAAAAACGTAAGCGTTCCGCGGTTATCAAGTGAGGATTGTGGCGAGAAATGCTCACCACGTAATCCTCGCCAAGGCACCTTTATATCTCTGGAATCACTTAATGAATATCTTCGAGATTTGGCATAGCGTTACAACTATTTCTTGACTATTTTTTGGAATTGAAACCAAGTCGATACTCCCAGCCGATTGGTTACACAAGAGGCGAGGATTGTGTGGAGACGTTCACCACACAATCCTCAAAAACATTTATGGCTATAACTTCGGTATCATAATTTGACTATTTTTTTGAGCTTGGTGACTATTTATGACTATTTCTTGACTATTTTTTGGCGTTCTCAAAATTGATTTTCATGAAGTTTACAAGGGTGAGGATTTTGTGGTGAAGGACACAATTACCCATAATTATGCATTAAGTAGAGGTACCTATTACTAAAACCGGGGTAAATGAATACTTTTATACCGACTTATTGAGATCTATGAATAAATAAGACGTGTTGCGCTCAAATAAATTGGACAATGAAGTTGATGATCGGATAGTTATTTTGACAATTGAAGGATAAAAGCGTCGCGAGAACAAATAAAAAGACAATAATAATTACAAAGCAAGTAGAGTGAACGATTCATTACAAAAATCACATCGGTATGTGGTCTAGTCACGCAACCCGTCGGCACTGAAATATTGCATGCTGGTTCCGATGTCCACGGTCGCGTCAGGTTCGTTTTTCCATTCCGATTCGAGTCCGATTTTAAACTTCACGGTAGTTTAAAAATAGTCGGTCGATTCTGTAAAAATCTCACCGTAAAAACTTGCGTGCAGTGAGGTGTTAGTGTCATCTCACTGATGCTAGGGATTGACCACGCAAACATCTACAAACAAAATCGAGGTTAGGTTGTAATACTATTTTTTATGGTAATTCTATTGATAATTTTATATAATTTCAAAGCTAGTATTTTGTTTGTCAAAACATTACTATTTTGTGGGGTTTTAAAATAAAATAGCAAAACAAAAACTTAGTCAGAATATCAATTTTCTTTTTTTTTCCTAGACGAGTCTTTATAAGGACTAGTCTTTTTTCCTAGATAGAGTAAAACCCCAAAACATAGTAGTGTTTTGACGATTAAAATACTAGGTTTGAAATTACATAAAATGATCAGTAGAATTAGCTCAGTCAGAATCTCAATGTACTTTTTTTTTTTTTTTTTTTCTGGACTAGGCCTTATATCCACGCATGAACAATAATTAAAATAAAACATTCACAGCTACTAGACTCATGAATATACGCATCGTCATTATTTGTTATTATTAATATTACTAGCAGCGCACAACGGTTTCACCCGCATAAGTATCGATCCCGTGGGAATGTCGGAATAAAAAGTAGCCTATGTGTTAATCCAGTGTATCAGCTACCTCCATACCAAATTTTATCAAAATTGGTCCAGCCGTTTGTGCGTGAAGAAGTAAGAAACACACAAACATAGTCATAAACTTTCGCCCATATAATATTAAGTGTGATTAAAATCTCGATTATGATTTTAAATGTATGCTTGGTCAATCCCTAGTATCAGGTGGGATGACAATGATAGCTCACTCTACGCTCATATCACCTACGTTTTCACGGTGAGATGGTTACAGAATCGCACTGCAGATTTTGTCAGCAACAATGTCTTCGTCAATCTATCAACAATATCTGCAGGTATATACCTATCAATATTTTGTTGTTTTAGGCTAAGCTAACAGTAGAACATATTTCACATCAATCTATCGATCTATCCAAAACGACAGTCACATAGCAGCATGTTTATACTAGTATTGTTTATGGGGAGGTATACAAGTATGAAAGTGACACAAAGCGCGTATTCTTAATTCTTTCTTAAGAACGAACAAGTTAAGAAAAAGACGCCTTAAAATAAACGAGTGAAATTAATGCTTTCATTTATCGGGTTATTCGCGCTCAACATTTATTACAGTAACAGGAATGTCATAATTTGTCGTCACTACTGTGACGCCCGTCATTGTCTTATGGCCGAGCCGAGCGGGCTAAGCGAGCATAACGTCGGCCATGCCAAACCCAGCGGGGCTAAGTCGACCCTTTGCACATTACCGCAACAAAGCGGGCCGGCCTTCTACAAATACAATTTAAATAAGTCGTGTCAGAAACCTCTGCGGTGGTAAATGGGAGTTATATTTCTTTTTGTGTGTCAAAAGTAGTCTTGATTCATATAATTTCTCTTCCGCGCTTTTTATTTGAAGTCGTTACTCGTCTCGAAATCACCCTGTTCTAATGAGGGGCTTAATGTGCGGTTATTATGCCTATCAGTCTTCTAGAACAATAAACTATCCGTCGAAAGATCCAAGGCGCGCCCTGTGAGTGCTATACAGTATCTATGTATTCCCCGGAAATTACTCTCTGGTGTTATACTGTCCCTGCTTTCATCTTTTCTGAATTTTGCTTCAATAAATATGGGGCGAAATTTATAGCACATTGCTGAACATACGGTCTGGACTACGATCCTCAGGTCAGAAAAAGTGATAATAAAAATGGATTTTCCCATCAAGATTTTTCAGTACTCCGCTGCCACGAGTTCGGGAGAAGTGTTTATTGTAAATTCGCAGAATGCAGGCGTAATGTTTTGTTATATATATTTGCGATAGCATAGTTAATTGTTTGCGATTTATTTCTTTTACAATAAACGACATATACGGCCTTTAGGTAATTAAAAACTAATAAACAGCTTGCCGGGTCAACATTGATCGTTATTAGATGGACACACCTACTGGATGAAAGCATAAACATCACACAACGAAGGTAGAGTAACTATTACTACTACGGACCCCTGAAAAGCAATATTCAATAATATGGATAGCTATCACAATTACAAAGTTATTCGCAGTTAAATTTCTCATAGTGTCAAATCAGCTTAAACCCACATCAGATTCGAAGACGCACATAGGAAACGGCCTGACATTCATGAATATTACATGCCGCTCTAATAAGTTGTAGGTACACTTGTACAAAATGGTGAATGTGCCTCGAAATACTCATTCAGAAAACATCTTATTGGTTTTAAGATTACTTAGGCACGGAAGCCTCCGGCGGAGATTTTGCGGTGAATAAAAAATAACACTTTTCGGAACTCGGACGATTTCAGGAAGCGCTTTTTAGTGCAGAATTAAGGTTGAAAAACTAGAATGAATCTAAGATAACACATAAAACATCTGCAAGTAGTAACGTTATTTAAAAAATGCTTCCTATTTCTACCATTTCGCAGTGTCCATATCCGCTACTGTGGTGTAATAAACAAACGTGGTGGTTTTCAAATAAAAACGACGGATCGGAAATCTCAATACAACGATTCTTCATTTTACCAAGAAACGCTAGGAATATGAAGACAGACGGTTCACAATATTATATGACCCTTTTAAATTACTATACTCTTCAACTATAACATTTTCTAGCGAGTATTTAGTTTAATTCGAACGTTATTCGTAAATATTACTGTAATATGATAACACAGTCAAGTCTCAGTTTGTTTTGAATGTAACTCTTTAGAAGTCGGAGTTATAAAGTAGTCCGTACGGTTGCAAAAATATTAGGAGTAAACCGTACCCGATTGTATATGCTAGTGGGTCACGGAGTGTTTCCATTAATCGCGCCGTCGGGCAGACGTATGCGCGCTCCAAGACCTATCGATACTTGTTCAGAGTTATAGTCAATTACACAGTACGTTTGTTAGTGAACTTGTTTTACCTTGTGGAACACAGATAAATGAAAATGAATATGAACTTTCACGAACATATTTGTTTGATTAGCTGATATAAGTAATTCTTCGTCTGCAGTTCAGAATTTCAGATAGTTCAAGGTTTTTCCGCGCCTGGAAGCTTACAATTATGAGAAGTCTGTTTGGATAATACAACTTCAAGAATCGTGTCAGATATCATTACATATTTCATCATCTGCCTAGCCTTTTCCCAAATATGTTGGGGTCGGCTTCCAGTCTAACCGGATGCAGCTGAATACCAGTATTTTACATGGAGCGACTGCCTATCTGACCTCCACAACCCAGTTACTGGGTAATACGATACCCATAGGTAAGACTGGTTGTCAGATTTTCGGGCTTCTGACACCCGTAACGACTGTCAAAGATCTACGAATGACAGCCGGGACCCACGGCTTAACGTGCTTTCCGAGGCACGGAGGGGTCTCGGTATGTAAAGATGGTCACCCATCCACAGACCAACCGCGGCAAGCGTAACTTAACCTGATCGATCGACCTGTGCGGCTGTTATTATTTAGCCACAGGCCCGTCATTAATCATTACATATTTGTATGTACAAAAATTGTTTAGTATGCTAGCCCATCTTTATTTACTTAATGCTGGCAGAGTTGATAATCAGTTTTTCAATCAAAAAATTTTTTTTTTTCATTATGGTATGACCATACCTACGATACTAACCCCCACAATATGCGCAGTAAGTTTGATAAACCAACTCGTATATATTCAGATTATTACAGATTTTACTTTGAACATCAGAATTACGTCGATGTACGAGTATTTTACAACGCCGAAGTTAAAGCGTTAATTGATAAAATATGTTGCTTTTTTTCTATCTGTTTTAAATGAAATGTATGTGTTTGCGTCATATAGGTATTGAATACGCGACTTCAGAAAAGAGATGATTGAGTATAAAAGAATGCTCTACAAACGTATTGGGTGCTCAATGTCAAGGACTCCTGTCCCTGACTCCCGGCAGTAGTGTCGCTGTACTAGAGATACAGAATCACTCTCGCACTCGACAAACTGGCGACCGATCCACCAAAGCTCTCTTCCACTTTTATAGCAATCTAGTAGCACTTTGAAAACCTTTACACGTCGAATGTACGTAGTTTCCCGGGATGAAAAGTACCTATTCTCAATCGAGCTTACACGCTTCGCTACTTCCTAATCCTTGCTCGCATTCTATAATAAGTGCAGTTGGTACTTACTTTTCCAATCAATGAACTCTTCCAAGTTATTGGGTGTTTCAGCCCAGTGTAGCAACTCGAAAGCTTCTTCGGGGATATTGGCGATGCAGAAACCTCGTAGGTCCGGTACGCCGGTAGCAGTGTACTCTGCTAGTAGATCTGATAACTCCAGATTACCCTAGAAAACAAAAACAATTTAAAAAATATGAATAAAAATAATAATATGTCGTTATAGCTTGAGGAAATGGCTAAGGTATGTATGTGTTATGTAAAAGCTGTTTTATAACATTCAATTTAGAATTGACAATTTGATTGTAAATACAAACGAATACATATTCATAAAGTCATTAGTTTCCATAGCTGAAAAGTATCGGGCTCACGTGGTGAGCAGTGAGTGAGGTGGACTGGTGGAGTGGCTCGCTAACGCTAACGTCAAATTACGGAAAACATCAGTCATTTTTCATGGTATGCATAAAAGTAATGCAATACCCATGTAGGTAATTCTATTAGGCAACTATTATACCAACGATAAAGAAGGACCTAGGAAGTTGGATCAAACAGCGTTATATTATGGGCTGGCTTTCTCGCTTGCCATTTCTGTCCATATGAAATAAACTGTCATTGCCTTTGCAAGGCTATGCGAGATCAATCGTGTTGTTATTCATTGACGAAAGTTACTCTGGTTTCATGGCAACTTTACAGAACTATCCTCTCAGATTCCCATTTCCTCAGCTAAAATGATTGCAAAATAGCGGCTTTATGTGAGCAGCATAGGTATCAGTGGGGTCGTGAATATTTTAATAATCGCACACTTACAATTACGTATGTTCTAATAAACTATACGTTTTATAATCAATGTGGTGAAGAATCACCATATTGATTATAAAACATATAATTTTTGTAAATCAATTTCGATATAAAATGTATAAAAGAAATCCAATTATAAAAAAAACGAAGGTTTGTTACTTGAAAATTGTTGGTAAAAAAAATATTAGGAATAAAAAAAGAGGAAATAGGAGAGTTTATCAAATTCTGGATATTTTTTTTTAGGATAAAATTTAAAAACGAATATCGCGAATTTTAACCTGATTTCAATCGAGTTTTAGGCTCGTTAGAACAGAATATTATATAAAATACATTAGCTAAGTTGTCCTGAGATAAAAAAAGGTTAGCAGCTAAAGTATTAACAAGAAAAAAATGGTGTTCGATGTGTACGTTACTCCAGTAGGAAAATGGCTCCTAGAGTGATATGAGTGGAACGTACAGTTAGTGCGTTATCTGCTGTGAATGTGTGCCACACAAAAAAATTGTGCGCTTTTTCGTTTTGGAAAAAACAAAACAAAACGATTCCTGCCGTAGTAACGTTGTTCCAGCGTAATAATAGTTCTATGGTTTCAGCAGGGAAATTCTAAACGAATGATCGGAGAGATAAATATTGTGCATGGGCAGAGAGCTTCTATTTCTGCAAAAATGTGAGCTTTCTAGCTCTTTATTTGTGCATATTTATGACAGAATTAGATTTAAGAAATTATTTATAATTTTCAAGTAATCGCGCTTTTTTGAAAACCAGAAAAAATATCGCAGCGCCTAAAAGAGAAAACGTATAAGCTCGCTGAAAACTGTAATCGGTCCTTTTTGACGCTTATAATAACCATAAAAAGTTTTAAAAGTGTATCATCTAATATGTGTGTCATCCAGATTACCGCGTATTTATAAGAAAGAGTCGATGGTTGTTACTCAGAAGGAAAAATCCCTGGTAGTGGTGTTGGTGGTATTAGCTGTGGAAGGAACGCTCGCGCTGATGTAGAAGACGTGGTGTTTGAGAAAATCGCGCAAGATCCTTCTACTTCTACGCATTCAATAGCTCGACGCACGGGAATAGGGAAATCGACTGTGCATGATATTTAAAAAAAGAACAAATATCACCCGTTCCACGTTACGCGCGTGTAAACTCTTCAAGCATAAACGGAAAAATAATAGGCCCATTTGAATTACCGGGTAACTAACTTCAAAATATTCTTCCAAACTTATTGCAAGTGGTGCCCGAGGAAGAGAGAGAATCTTATTGGTTGCAAAATGACGGTTGTCCTGCACATTATGCTGTATCTGCTCGTGCATATTTAAATAGCACATACCCAAACAGATAGATTGGGGCCAATCTTGTGGCTCCCACGTTCACCTGATCTAAATCCACTTGATTTTTTTATTAGGGATGTCTTAAGGAAGAAGTTTACGCAAAGCCGATCCGTTTCTTGGAAGATTTACGTAGGACGTTTCCGGGCAGTCCGCATCGAAAATAAGTGAACGACGCTACACGTGACTGCTCAGGAAATCATTATTCGTAGATGTAGAGCCTGTATCGGAGTGGGTGGCAGACAATTTGAACATTTATTGTAATTTATAACGAATAATACAGTGTGATATAATGTCAAATATTGTTTTTTTTTAACCCCAATGGTCAGGTACATTTAATTTAAATAAATATTCCTATATTGCTTTTGCTGGTAAACCAAAGTTCACACCTTTTCTACACAAATAGCAATAATTCACAATTTAAATTAGATACAATAATGAATAATAATTACCATTTTGAAATCGGTTTCAAGCACATATACCTTATAGGTAAGTTGATCTGTGATTTGATGCCGTAATTAGAATCAAAATCTTTCATTTGATATGGTCACAACTGGCGCATTTAATATATCTTAGCGGCACGGAATCTTGGTCAAGCGCTTATCTCGCAAATACTCGCAATAACAAAAACTTTGTTTCCAATGATTGTTTCTTATGAGGGTAGGTCAAAAAATGTTTACTCTTAGTTAAAGAGGGTAATTAATTATGTTTGAGTGCACTATGGTGCAACTTTTAATTTTTAGTTGAGTCGTGTCTCTTGAGCGACTAAGTTACAAGTTTAAATTAGTGTGTGTTGTAAAAGTTTACGGTTAACTTATTGAATTACTGTGGTTTTAAGCTTTTTATTGATTAAGTGAAGGAGCTTTAATAACAATAAAATGCCATTAACACCAGCACAGGTTGCACAGGCTGTAGCATTAATCGACCAAGGGTTGACACAGCGTGAAGTTGCTGTGGTGCCTAATGTACCACGTTTGTCGATGCAGTAGCCCTAAAACGATACCAGGAGACAGGCCACTATTCCCGTAGACCAGGCAGTGGAGACGTCAGACGCACGTAGGCTCGGAACGACCGTTTTATTGTCCTGGAAATTTTATTAGATATTTAAAACATATGGCTTTTTCATCGTTTTGAATTTAGAATTCGAAAACAAAAGAATATTTTTTGATCAGTCGAATAGTTTTATTGTAGTGTCTATTCAAAGGCGACCAGTCAGTTGTAAAAATGGAAATATCAAAGGAAAATATGCGTGCGATAATTTTCTACAGCTTTCAAAGAGGATTAACGCGACTCCAGTGCTTTGAGGAGATCACTTCTGTGTTTAGTAATGCAGCACCATGTCTTAGGACTGCAGAACGCTGGTATTTAGAATTTCAACGTGGGCACTCTAGCTTCAGCGACAAGCCACGTGAAGGTCGTCCAAAAACCGCCATGACGCAAGAGAATATCGACGCCGTGCGACAGCTAATCGTCGAAGATCGTCATGTGACATACCGTGAAATAGAGGCAGCCGTGGGCATTTCAGGGACTACTATCCAAAAAATCCTGCACGAAGAATTCGGCGTAAGAAAGTTGATCTCTCGTTGGATACCACATTTGCTTAGCGACGACCAAAAAGCAGCAAAACTCTGCAGCGATTCAACCGAGGAGAGTCAAAACACGTTTATGACGACAGACACGTTTGGTGACGAGTCTTGGATATATGCTTACGATCCAGATTCCAAGCAGCAGCCAACTGTATGCGTCTTCGAAGATGAGCCAAAACCGACCAAAGTCATACGATCACGGAGCACTACAAAAAAAAAAGGTTGCCTCGTTTGTGACAAAGGGTGGTCACGTCGCCACTATTGTACTAGAAGATCGCAAGACGGCTAACGCTGATTGGTATACCACTGTTTGTTTGCCACAAGTCATCACAGAGTTTCGAAAAAACAACTCAAGACGTCGTATGATACTGCACCATGACAATAGTTCGCATACCGCCTGCGATAATGGTTAGATAATGGTAAATGGTACACACGTTAATATACATACGATACAAAGATGATTTTGAGAACCATAAATGTCGAAATTTTAGACCACCTGCCTTACAGCCCTGACTTTAGCCCTAAGGATTTTTTTACGTTCCCCAAAATTAAGCAAAGTCCTCGTGGTCAACGTTTCAGCTCACCCGAAGAAGCTGTGGACGCATACAAATCGGCCATTTTGACTATCCCCACTTTGGAATGGAATAAATGTTTTAAAAACTGGTTCGAACGCATGCAAAAGTGTATTAAATATAGCGGAGAATTCTTTGAAACACAATAAATGGTAATAATCTATTAGATCGCCTATTACTTTTACTTCATTCATGCGCAAACATTACATTCAAACAATACATTCAGGGTTGGAAGTCGGAAGGGCAGTTAGCATGTTTAGAGAGTACGACAGACTGGGGGTTCCTCTCTGGCTACAGTTTTGGATGGCAGTGTAGTTTGTTATTTTGTCATCGTAATTTCAATTATAATGAATATTCATAATATGTACGAGTATCTGCCAAAGTCACGACGCTTAAAAAATCGTAGTTTCGACGAGTTTATTCTAAAAATTTCGTTTTTTAGTGAACTATTTTGATTATAATCTGTGCCGAACGCATACTTTCTGTTTAATTTCGCTACTAATCACCTGCTAACTAGCGTTACTAGCGTTTATAAATAACTAGCGACCCGCCCCGGCTTCGCACGGGTGCAATGCTGATCACTACATAGTATAAAACAAAGTCGCTTCCCGCTGTCTGTCTGTCTCTATGTATGCTTAGATCTTGAAAACTACGCTACGGATTTTGATGCGGTTTTTATTTAGATAAGAGTGATTCAAGAGGAAGGTTTACATGTATAATACATGCATAATATAGTAGAGAAACACTGATAATTTTAGAGCCATTATTTCTCGTAAAAAGTTAAGGATAAAAAATGGTTATTGTGGTTTATCCCTAAGAGATAGACATATACCATCGCGGACTTTTTTGTAGAGCTTTTTAAGGTGTACAATACTGTAGTACATTATTTTGATCTATCTCGAATGGTTCAGCCAGCGTTTACAATGTAAGCGCAAAAAAATGTGCTTATTTACGACATCACATTAGAAACCTCTAAAATTATCAGTGTTTCTCTACTATATTATGCATGTATTATACATATAAACCTTCCTCTTGAATCATTCTATCTATTGAAAAAAACCGCATCAAAATCCGTTCCGGAGTTTTAAAGATCTAAGCATATATAGGGACAGACAGACGGGGAAGTGACTTTGTTTTATACTATGTAGTGAAGAAGGAACATATTTTTTTATAAATAAGCAGAAAGTAAGTACTCACACATAGGAATATTTATTATAGGAACTTATGAGTAAAAACAATGCTTATATGAAACGTAAATAACTTTCTTAACGTCCGGTGCTTGTTTTCCTCTTATACAATAACAAAACACATCAAAGCGTAAAGGAGAACATCCGGCGGCTTCTTTTAGAAGTTACATGATATCTATTTGTAATAAACAATAATTGGTATTAATTAACGAAAAACGCTAAAGATCTGGGTGTTGTTATTGACTCCAATCTTTCGTGGCGTGCTGAGGTCAATGAGGTCAACTGAAAGGTACATTTCTCCTTTCATTCGCTGAAATGCCTTCAAAGTCTTCTGCCCTTGAAGATTAAAAATTCTTTGGCATAAACAGTTATTCAGCCGATTATAGATTATGCCGCCGCCTGCTACTTGGATGCTACTGAGGAGCTATTAAACATGCTTGAGCGCTTGCAAAACCCGTGCATTCGCTTAGTTTTCGGTCCTCGAAAGTATGACCATTTTTCTCAACTTCGCAAGGAACTCAAGGGGCTCCCAATCCGCCTTCGCAGGAATACTTTGATTTTATGTCTCCTCTTCAACATCTTACACAACCCGCCTTATCCTCCCTACCTGCGTGTGCGTTTTTCTTACGCTTGCTCTAGCGCCCTATCCCTCCTTAAGTCTCATCCTCATAAAACAAGTTAATACTCTTATTAATCATAGGCAGTCATCATTTTAATATACCTATAATACTACTCCAAAAACATTAACTTTAATGCATAATGGACGAATGCCCCCATAACACAGGATTTTCCTAGCATGGGGGTCATTAACATATCAGTTTGTTATTTTTTTTTATTTTAAGTGCTCTGTCTGTCTTGATTAATTTTATGTAAACGTTAATGAGAAATAAACTTATTATTATATTATTATTATTATTATTCCTTCTCTGTCCATGCTGTAAGATTCTGGGACTCACTTCCGCCTAGCATTCGTGATTTAAAAACAATTTTTCTATATAAATATCGATTAAAAGAGCATTACCGAAACGTACTGTAATGGCGTGATTATAATTTTTTTTAAAAATATATTATAGGGCTTATAAATATTCACAGTATAGAGGAAACTATACTGTGAGTATTTATAAGCCCTAAATATTATGTATTTTTTTAAGTATACTTAAATTAATTTTTTGCATTAGGTATATTTGTAGGTATGTTTAATATGTTAGTTTTAGATTTCACACATACATATGTTTCTCTTTTTGTTCTCACACACTCTTGTCTACATTTTCTGTCTTCACTTCTCCTTTCGCAGGTCTGCTGGAACAAACTTAAGAAATAAGCAGTAGGTACCTTTGTACTTAAATTATAATTATGTCATATTCCTAAATATTTTACTGTGTGTACATAAATAATAACATATATAAATAAACGAAAATTGTTGAAAAATTCAGCTGCATCCAGTTAGACGGGACGCCGATCCATTCCATTACATTAAATTCTACAAAATAGCTTCAATTACTTGTTATTGTATCAATCAAAATCAAAATTCATTTATTCCAAGTAGGCTGAGAGAATCAGCACTTTTCGAACGTAAAAATTACAAAAGGCAGTCCCCCAAAACGCCCGTCCTTCACCACTTCCTAGTGCTTACGCTGGGAAGAAGAAGTGGTGCAACAAACTCCCCAGCAGCACTGATATAGCAATGAAAAATCAATTTTAAAATTAAAAAATATGTTCAACAAAAATGGGAAATCATTTTTCCACTTAGATTACCTACCGAGTACCGACTAATTGCAAGGAGCGTTAAAGTATTTTATAATGGAAATCAAACGACACAACTTAAAAGGCAGCCCTCTTACACGCCCACACCTTGCACATTGCGTTGAAGAATACCTTCAACGCAATGTGCAAGGTGCATACCTCAGTGGCCAACTCGTAGTTCAGACTTAAAACTTCCGATAAAGTCCACCTCCGACCCGCCAGAAACTCTTAACTAACTTCGAAGTGCAGCACTGACTGCTAGGGAAAACATACCGGAAGTTGATATCAGAACATCATTCAAAGCATGCCAGATAGAACGCAGGTGTTACTAGGGCAAGAGGAGGAAACACCCGATACTAAAACAAAACGTAGAGATAACAAACCAATTAATATTTTTTTTTCTATTCTATAGTGTTTTAAAATTGATAGTGTAACATTCTTCGTTCCTGCAAAAGTGCCCAATTTAATAAACATATTGGTGTAGTGACGTTTTCAATTTCAAGTTCTAAAAGCATAAGAATCTCTTACTGAGTGCATCTACCTTTATTTAAGTGTCAAAAATAAATTTAAATGCGAAATGTCGTGAAATTTACATGTGGCCAAGTTTCCGTGCCGGTGAGTGCATTTAATTAGCCCCGAAAAATTAGGTCATATAATTGCCAACAAACGCGACTGTACGGACAACAGCCGGTCGTCTGTAAAAATCCCACGATGAAAACTTGCGTGGAGTGAACTGTCAGTGTCATCCCACTGATGCTAGGGATTGACCAAGCAAACATTTACAATCATAATCAAGATTTTAATAATATTTTTTATGCTAATTGTATTGCTTATTTTGTATAATTTCAAAACTAGTACATATTTTAGTTGTCAAAACCCACGTTTAATCCCACGTAATTTGTGTGGCGTGATCACTTCACCCGATACACGAAATGTCATGAGTCGGGTGAAGCGATCACGCCGACTCGTCAGGACTAGTCTAGGAAAAAAAAACAACATTGAGATTCTGATTGAGTTTCTGTTATGCTATTTTATTTTAAAACCCCACAAAATAGTAATATTTTGACAACTAAAATACTGGCGTTGAAATGATATCAAATGATCATAAAAATATTATTAAAATCTCGATTATGACAGTAAATGGCTGCTTGGTCAATCCCTAGTATCAGTTGGGATGACACTGGCAGCTCACTCCACGCTCAATTCACCTAACTTTTCACGGTGAGATGGTTACAGAATCGCAGAAGAAGAAGAAATAAAGAAAAACCTTAAACCTAAGCAGAGGTTTAAGGTTTTTCTTTCTTTCTTCTTCTTTCGTTTAATACGTCCAATAAAGAAGGTTATCGATATGATAGATAATAAATGATTTATTTATTACTTTTATTTGTCAATAAATTTTTTTTCAAACTAGATGAGGTCGGCGTTTCATATCTGACTACTCTGAGAAGAAAGGCCGAAACAAACTCAGAGGTCACAGTCTCTTTAAAAGTCCAGACATAATCTTGGTCAGAACACGTGAAGACCATGTAGATTGGTGTCTGAAATGGTCTTTTGAGTAAAGAACACAGATTGAGCGGACCTGTCCAATCAGCGCACGCATTTGTCGAAAATCGTGCAGCTCAACCCAGAACTTGAGGAGCCTCACGATTCGACGAACAATACCAATGAAAGGACATTTGGGTAGGCCGCATAAGTTACTCAAACTGCCAGATCGTGATTAAAACTAACTAAGAAGGAAAACAGAAAAAAAAAATTACCCAAGTAGTCCTCACATTCACAATAATAATAATGAAAAATAAAATACTTTACAAAGTAAATATCCATGTCATTGTACTCGTATAAATAAAATTCATCAATGTCAATGTGTATATAAAAATCCGGACATAATCTTTGAGGACCATGTAGATTGGTGTCTGAAATTGTCTTTTGAGGAAAGAACCACACAGATTGAGTGGACCTGTGCAGTCAGTGCACGCATTTGTCAGTAACCGTGCAGCTCAACTCAGAACTTAAGGATCTCAACGATTCGACCAAGAACAGGACATTTGTGTGTATCGATGACTTTCTTTATTGGACGTATTAAACCTAAGTTGTTGTTAAAAAGCGACGGATTGTTACATATGAATCCGTCGCTTTTTTGTAGTCATTCAAATTTGGTCGGATAACGAGCCATTGTTTACATGTTTTGTTTTTTGTTTATATTTACTTAGTGCGAAACATTCCAAGCTGAATATTTTCACTATGAATTTTTGACTAAACCCGCTCATTTTTAGTCTACACCTACAAATCTTGGGTTGCGCCGGTTTCTTGTATTTTTCCGTCAAAGTTACGACAGCGTCGTTTTGACTTTTAGCAATATTATTGAATAACGCATGCATGTACAGTTTTGAAACGTTTTATGGTTATTATAAGCGTCAAAAAGGACCGATTACTGTTTTCAGCGAGCTTATACGTTTTCTCGTTTAGGCGTTACGATATTTTTCTGGTTTTCAAAAAAGCGCGATTACTTGAAAATCACAAATTATTTCTTAAATCTTATTCTGTCACAAATCCGCACAGTTAAAGAGCTACTCGTGTATGTTTATTCTTCAGGCGCACATACAATTGTTTTAGAGATATTCTGCAAAACGTTACACCAGCAGGAAATGCAATATCTCGAAAATCTGAAGACGCACAAATCATATTTTCGGTGCACATTTTTGCAGAAATGTAAGCTCTCTGCTCATGCACTATATTTCTCTCTCCGATCATTCGTTTAGAATTTTCCTGCTAGCACAACGTTACTCCAGCAGAAATCGTTTTTTCCGTTTTTCCAAAACGACAAAATGCACAAATTAATGTAGCGCATATTCACAGCAAATTACGCACTAATTATACGTTCTAGTCATATCACTTTAGGAGCCACTTTCCTGCTGGAGTAACGTACACGTATTCGGTAATAGTTTAATGGACCGGGCGAAGGTCACGAAGTTCAGCAGCCCACGCCGCGGGTGACTCGAAGTGCAGGAATACTCTGCTGTTAGGTTGGAGTATGCAATAACTTGGGACTCTCAATGCAGTAGACGATCCGGTATCCGAGAAAAAGAGCAAATCGCCCTTTTTCATTGTCTCTACACCGGGTTTGGCGACAACGTTACACCAAATATTGTGGTCAGCTTTTGATGCTGAGTGACATCAAGACTTTGAAAATTGCAGGAATCAGTACATGGTTGTTTAATACCAGCAATTTGGGAACCGATAACCAGGAATCTTCAAAATATATCATGTGAAACCAATTCAACAATTATCAAGCAACTAAATCATAAGAAAATTTTCTAATCCATCAAATATGACTTCTTGACATGTCAAAAGAACGAACTCTTTTGAATAAAACATTAAAGAAAAGTTATTATTGAAAAATAATGTTTTATTTGTTGCTGTTGAAACCTCACCTAAGAGGTGGGGTTTCAACAGCTACGGTAATACTACACAAATATAGTGTTTGTGTAACTGTCATAAAATGTAACTTACCCACTATTGCTAATTAATCATACACGTTAGATATACGAGACACGACTGGTAGAGTAAACACCAAGTCTAGAACCTATCCACACACACACACACAACATTGATATTTGTATAAACACATCTACAACATGCAAGAATCAGAATAAGTCTGTTTTACTTTCTGCAATTATAATTTTGTCCTTAAGCATAATAATAGCAGTTTTTATATATACGGTTTTCTTACAACGAACAATGCGGTTAAAAAGTGATAAAGATGACGCATTTTCAAGGGCTGGCTGGCAAAAACGGCGTCTATTCTATAAAAAATAACTTAAGAATCCTTTCCGCGTGACACTTAGCTTTGTTCGACCACTCAGCGGCTGCCTTCAAGGGCGCGGCGGGCGATCCTTCCAACTTATTTAATATCGAAAGACTCCGCCAAATAAGCTGGGCTGCCGCCGAACTGCTAAAAGTAGAGTTGTATAAGTATGACTACACCCGTGATCCACTTTCGTTAGTAGGTATATCACTACGAACAGGTACAGTCAACCGACAGGTTTTGTTTTATTAGACTGTTTAGCCCTAAATCAATATCGATTTGTCGCGGTTATCGTATGACTATGTATGTATAAGCACGTAAGACGCTGAGGTTCCTTTTCTTTAAGTATTTTATAATTCAGGCATGTGAAGCTTGAATTGATCTGAAACATTGTGGGGCACGAACAAATTCGATTATAACTGCTAACAAACTTAGATGCTGAACATGCTGCACTGATGTCGGTCACGTATTATCGGTCTTGAGAAGCAATAAATAGGCGCTTGATTAGATTTTCAGAGTTAGAAATCGGTTATCAACAAGATACTTGCAAAATCATAAGAATGCACCGGTGTGTGTTGCGGGTGCCATATTTATAAGTGTCGAGTTGAAATGATGAATGAATATAGAGGACGTGGAACTCCTCAAGGGCTTCGACGTGCATTTTGAGATCTGACAAATGAACTGTGGTGGGACCGCGTTTGTTTACATCTATAAGTATGTCCACCGTCCATAACTTCTACATATTTTTTTATTTTTCTTATGCAAATAAACGGGCTCATCATTGAAGCAGATTGTATAGCAGTCATGTTTTAAGTCGGGCAGTTCCAGTTAACGACCAACGTCAGCGCAGGTTAGCCAAATTTGCCTGTTTAAGAATCAATTTCAAATGGTCATATTAGTATATTTAGGTTCTGTAAAAAATATTAGGTCTTTACCTATGAAATTGCCGTTCTGCAGTACTGGCCATTTCAAATCAAAATAATTTTTGTTTGGCTAAGAATTCTAATTTCAAATTAATTTTATTTTAAAAACATGGAATTTTGTTTCCAAAAGTAGTCATTTGTTTATTGATTAGTATTACATTTTCATCGCATTTCAATCTTTTTCGTCATCATGGATACGTTAAAAATTCGAGTAATTATGGAATATGAGTACCGTCGTGGCAGCAACGCGTCACAAGCGGCACGCAACATCAACGACGTTTACGGAGCTAACACTACAAACCAACGCACCACCTGTTATTTGTTTGCTCGCTTTCGTTCTGGAAATTTTGACCTGAAAAATGAACCTCGCGATCGTCCGAAGACTTTGGTCGACAGTGACGAATTACAGGCGAATGTGGAAGCTGATGATACACAATCTACGACTGAATTAGCAGCAGCTTTCGACGTTAGCGTCAAAACAATATTGGTCCATTTGCGTCAAATTGGCAAGGTAAAAAAGCTTGACAAATGGGTGCCCCACGAACTCAATGATCGCCAGCGCGAAGTACGCGTCGAGACGTGCCTTGCACTGCTCAACAGACACACAAATGAAGGAATTTTGAACCGCATTGTTACCTGCGATGAAAAATGGATTCTGTTTGATAACCGCAAGCGCTCAGCAAGTTGGTTGGATCCTGGTTCAGCACCTAAACAATGCCCTAAACGAAAACTTACCCCTAGAAAAGTGATGGTCTCTGTTTGGTGGTCTAGCGCCGGTGTGATTCATCACAGCTTCTTACCAAACGGGGTGAGCATTACTGCAGATGTGTACTGTGAAGAACTGAACACAATGATGGAGAAGCGGGCACATCTCCAACCAGCATTGGTCAATCGCTCGTCTCCGCTGCTCCTGCACGACAACGCGCGACCTCATACTGCACAGCAGACGGTCTCCAAGTTGCAAGAACTGAGGTTGGAAGCTCTCCGTCATCCGCCCTACTCACCAGACCTTGCGCCTACAGACAACTACTTTTTCCAGAATTTGGATAACTTCTTGGCGGGAAAAAAATTCAATACCCGAGAGGCAGTACAAAATGCCTTTGAAGAATTTGCTGCCTCCCGTCCAGCTGATTTCTTTAATCAATAAACTGCCACTGCGTTGGCAAAGATGCATTGGTTGCATGGGTGATTACTTCGATTAATACAAATAAAAAATACATGAAAAAAATTCGTTTAAATTTTTTCATACAAAACGGCAATTTCACAGGTAAAGACCTATTATATGTCATACTTCTTCACGAACTTGTTCGCGAGAAATGGACGGTTCAAAACAAGATAAATTGTAATTTGCTCGATGAAAAAAAGAAATCCGATACACGGTCTATATCTAAACTATTTTCAGTATAATTTCCTAATTACAACATAAAATTATATGAAAATGCACCACGAGGTAATCGTATTTAAGAGGGAATTTAACCGTTGGATTTTTTTGTTTAATAGATTTTTTTAAAACAAACACAAAAATAGTAAATCGGGCTAAATCGACTCGCGCTCAGAGTCCTGTGGGACGTCGTCGAGGGTGGACGTCTGTCAAAAACTTTAAAAATTCGATCTCGCTACCATTTTTTAAATAAATTGAAATAAAAGAATAACACATTAGATAAAAATTGCGGCAGCTCCGAAAAAATATCTCGTAAGGTTGTAGTTTTAATTCAGTTTTACTGTAGTTTTAATTCGTAAAATTGTTTTCGAAAATGTGAATATTTCTATGCGATATGATTTCATTTATTAGTCATCTTACAATAGTGACATTACAAATATGTAATTATCGATAAAATTATAGTCAATTGCGAGTCGTATATCATTTTTTATCGTCGTTTAAGAAGAAGTTTCACCACAGTTTTGTACCTATTTTTCTGTACTGTTTTTTCTTGTCTGTTTATATAATTATGTGTGTACATAAATGGTAAAATAAAATAAGTTTTAATAAAAAACATTTTATAAGATTTTTTTAATCAAATTCACCCATATTACTTACTATATTCACTCTCCATCGAACTATCTTCGTTACTATCATTATTATGTATGTGTCCGGTTGTCGATTGTATAGATACTAATAATGTAAACAACTTTCACTCTGGCAACAACAATGAAAATTATAAAAAAAATGCTGTTTCAAACAAAAGTGCTTTATGTACTTACACAATCAAATGAATGGAACACTATAAAAATCGTAATGATATCTCTCTAATAGCCGACAACACAAGCTATTATTTTGAAACCGTGATTATATAGTATTGGCTCCGTAGGGACATTCAGTTTTGAAAACAAAAAGTCACAACTGTATAATTTAAAATAAAGTATCCCGTACGGTATGGTATTGGGTATGGTATATGATACTTGAAAAATAGCACCGTGTTACCAGGCACCGAGTTCCCATGTTCCGAAGCAAGCAGTTCGATGACGTATCGTATTTTTGTTGGTTTGTAACTTTTAACATATTAATACTTGCATATGTGCCACCTTTGCATTGATAAATTATACAGGGTTACTGGTAACTCGACGTATTCCTTGCAGGACATCATAGTAGGGTTAAAATGCAACAAATTAAGCCACCAAATGTTCTACCGAAGTTCAGTAGTTTTTGAGTTAGTAAGGGTTTTAGATTTTTTGTGAAAAATCCCAGATTTGAAGACAATTTGAAAATTAATCACGGGGCGGCTGTACTGAAATTGGAGTTATTATCATAGTTGACGCCGTAGCGGATCGTTTTTAATAATTAAAAGTTCAAAATAACTAAAACTTTGGTGAAGATCACTAATCAAACATTTTTTTTTTGTAATATTTTCGAAATGTCTTATTTAAAAAAAGAAAACTGGAAGTCTGTTTCTATGGAACATTTAAAATCGGTCTAATTTGGCTGCAACACTATTTTTCGAAAATGTTCTTAACTAACTTTTTAGACCTTTGTATCCTGCTTATGCATACGAAGTTTCATTAAAATCAGTTCATTCATTTCGAAAAACAAGGGCTTGAAAGTTTGTATGAAATACCGTACGGCGTAAAAGCTCTCAAGAGTGGTGGCAAACATCAACAACAAAATAACATGGTTACGGTATTAGCTATGCATTACACTCTGTCCACTAGGTTGACCGTTTTTTTACAGCTGTCAATAAACTGTTCCAGATTACGTAAAAGTTAATACATAAACTGCCTTATCTTAGTGAATTATCTTATTTATGACTTCTTACATACGTTATAATACCGTGCGTGTATCAGTTTTGACAAAAAAAATATAATTGTTATGCGTATTAAATTAAATTCGATCGTACTAAGTGATGGGATCGAATGTAATCGCTTCAAATGAATATATCGAAAATAATCATTTTATATTATAGGTAAATCAGTATAGAAAAACCTTGCAACCACTCAAATATGAATAAAATATATATATTATTTGCCAGGATACGGATTTGCCTACATAAACAAGATGTTAATGTTTCATTTTGATTTTAAAATTTTCATAAAATGTTATGCTTAAAAAGTGTTATGTTTTAATATGTAGTAAACCCCATATTTATGTGTATATACTACAACACAATTGATACGGCAAACCAGTGCATTCTTTATTTTTACGCAGATTTCCGCCATAAAACCTCCAAAATTGCAATGAAAGTCAACAAAGCGGCTAAATTATATTGTTTCGTATTTAATAATAATAAACACATGCATACACGTAAATTATCGAAATGTGTACATGCAATCACTAGTTCCATCTGTCAAAAAACGGCTAACCTAGCGGACAGAGTTTAAGACCATTTTAGTCCATTCTACTTAATAAAAATCTTAGGCTTGTAGAAAAAAATATGGATTAATTTTAGAGGTTGATTGCTTTATTATTTTACCTTTCTGGACTTAATAATATAAGGCTACACTTTTATTGGATTGAATTGTAAGACTTCTAAGAAATTGTTTGCCAAATAATAAGTTAAAAAAAAAAACAAAAACTATTTTGTCCTAATAACAATAAAAGGATAAACTCATACAAGCAAAGTATTTCCGTAAAGTGTATGTTTGTTGCGTACGTCAATGTGTAAAGCACATTAATTTGACTGTATATTCGTCGCACATATAAATCAAGTTGAATGTATCTATTGGCCACTTAAAAAAACCGTAGCGGGTGACGTAGCGCCGGCTACGCGTCTACGGCGTAGCTGACGATAATTTAAAGCCTCGTGTTTATTTCCTCGTTTCGTTTTCACGTTTGAATGTTTATGGATTAACTTGCAGTACCGAGCTGAATCGAAATGTTTGAAGTAATATATAATATACAACGTGTCCCAGAAATCAACGTCAAGCCGAAAACGGGCAATAGGCCAAGTCGTGACAGCTATTAGAAAAATATAAAAAAAAATCTTGGTCATGTACTTTTCGAATTATAAGCATTCAAAAATAAATCTCAAAAAGTGACACCCTGTGATGGTTTTTCAAGTCCTGTGACTACATTATTAACATTTCGGTAGTTTTTTTCTCTGTGATGTAACCATGAATAACCCTTCTGTAAATTACAGTTAAAAGTAAAACGTAACTGCCTCAGTTCTAAATTAAATGTTAGATTTTTGCCCAATATTGAATTCAAAATAATGACATCACCCAACTTTAACCGACTGTACTGAAAAAAAAATCTACTACACTATTTTGGCAAGTAACTTTAAAAGATGGCGCGTTTAGTCAGGATTCCAAAATGGTATAACACATACTAATTGCTACTTCTTAATTGAGAAAAAACATTTTTTTTTTATGAAGCCGTATTTCATAAAAGTTCGATTGAGACGAAGAGTGACGTTATTTTGACTAGTGTGAGCGAGAAAGATTCATTTTAGCTAATGTGAGGTGACGCTACTTTGACAAGTGGGAGCGAGATAGATAGTGACGCTACTTTTATCTAACTAAGAGGGAGACGGATTGACACATCATTTCATATGTGTGAGTGAAACAGATAGAGACGCTACTCTGGCTAAACAGGGATGCGTCGGCAAATTGTGCAATACTGCAGTACGTTACGCTCTTTCGTTGACTGCACATCTTTTTGTATTCGTATTGACTTCGTACTTACAACTGTGGCTTTGTTTATTGGACTTGATTTGCATTGTAATTTGGATTTATCTGCACCGTTTCTGACAACCCCGGACTTGTTTTAATCGCAACCCCGTGTTTGTGTAGTGTTTTATCATGCCATCTCGACACACCGCACAGGAATACGCCAACATGCATCTCATTTATGGAGAATGCTTATGCAACGCCAATGCCGCAGCAAGAGTGTATCGTGAGAGATACCCGAATGCTGAGCGTCATCCCGATCATCGAGTATTTATTAATGTGCATCGGTCATTATCAGAGGGTCGATTTCCTAGCCAAATGGTTAGCGAGGGAAGACCCGTTATGCCCTACGAAGCCGAAGTCTTGCAAGCAATTGAAGAAGACAGAAGTATCTCAGTACGTGGAATTGAACAGAGCATAGGAGTCCCCAAAAGTACTGCACATCGTATTTTAAAAAAGAACGAGTTTCACCCATACCATGTACGAGTACAAAGTCTGCTACCCCGAGACTACCCAGAGAGAGTACGATTTTGTCGAACGATGTTGCAGAGGCACCGAGAGGACCCGCGATTCTTTGAAAAAATTCTATGGTCCGATGAATCAACATTTAAAAAGGACGGTTACATGAACCTCCACAATTTGCACGAATGGCACGTGGAAAATCCAAATTTGATGCGGGAAGATAGATCTCAGTACCAGTTTAAAGTAAATATGTGGACGGGAATTTTGAATGGTAAAGTTATTGGTCCAATCGAGCTGCCGGAGAATTTAAATGCCCAGGGTTATTTGAACTTCTTACAGAACCAATTACCAGAATTATTGGAAGAAGTGCCACTGAACATTTACGGCAGCATGTGGTATCAACAAGATGGCTGCCCAGCGCATTATGCTCTCACTGTACGAGAGTTTCTCAATCGAGAATACCCCGATAGGTGGATTGGGCGGGGTGGTACAATTTCGTGGCCTGCCCGTTCACCCGATTTAAACCCCATAGATTTTTTTTACTGTGGTACGATAAAGGATAAAGTGTACTCTAAACCAATTCAAGATTCAGACGAGCTGCGCCAAAGAATTGCAGAAGCCGCTGAATACATCAACTCAAGAAGATACGCCCGTCTTATTACGCGATCATTTTTAAAGAGATGTAGAACTTGCATTGCAGCTGAAGGAAAACAGTTTGAACATTTGTTATAAAACTTCGTAAATCTGATTTAATAAAAATTATAATAAAAGAAATCCAACGACTGAATTTTATTTCAAATGCACCTAAAACCAACAATGTACTTTTTTTCCTCAATTAAGAAGTAGCAATTAGTATGTGTTATACCATTTTGGAATCCTGACTAAACGCGCCATCTTTTAAAGTTACTTGCCAAAATAGTGTAGTAGATTTTTTTTTCAGTACAGTCGGTTAAAGTTGGGTGATGTCATTATTTTGAATTCAATATTGGGCAAAAATCTAACATTTAATTTAAAACTGAGGCAGTTACGTTTTAACTTTTAACTGTAATTTACAGAAGGGTTATTCATGGTTAGATCACAGAGAAAAAAACTACCGAAATGTTAATAATGTAGTCACAGGACTTGAAAAATCATCACAGGGTGTCACTTTTTGAGATTTATTTTTGAATGCTTATAATTCGAAAAGTACATGACCAAGATTTTTTTTTATATTTTTCTAATAGCTGTCACGATTTGGCCTATTGCCCGTTTTCGGCTTGACGTTGATTTCTGGGACACGTTGTATAAGATAGAAGAAGTTTTAGAGAAAGATCTTGTGTTAATGTTTTATGTTATTAACATACTGTGAAGCATTTTTTCATTCTATCAAAGAAGAGGGAAGCCAATTTTCTAGGGCAAATATTTATATTTAAAATTCCAAAGAAGTTGTCTGAATTTTTCAGATTCTGTTCTAAGAAGCGTCCCGAGGTTGTATGCACAAATGTTTCCAAACATATACAGTATTAAAGTTTCTTGGTAATCAACAAACATACTCGTATAATATAAAATATCGACAGTATTTTATCGATGTTGAGTTTATATTTAGTATAGCACCGTGAATTAAAAAGTTAAGGATAGAGAAAACATAACACAACGTGGAGAATTTTTTTTGTTTTAAGCTGTTTTGTAATTTATATTAAATCATGGTTTTGTAGTGTATGTCTTGTTATTTATATGTGAGCATAGTTCTAAATGTTCCTAAATTAATGTAAAAGTTATAACAAAACTTGATTTTTAGCAAATAAATTATTCTTATTCTTACTCAAAATGGATATTGAAATGTTTTTATTAATGTACTTGCTTATGCCATGAAGTTCTTATAGTATTGTTTGTTTGTAAAACAAAATACTACGATTAAGTTGAAATAAAAATCGCGCAATATTATCCTGGCAAATAATAGTTAATTTTTTTTAGTGACACACATTTAAAGTGTCTAGGATCAAGTACATTTTTAACTATAAAAATTATCCAGTTAATATTTACCAATTATAATATGTACATATATCTCGTAGATGGATTGTAAAATCCGCTGTTTTACAAAACCACTAGTCGTTTTACAAAACAAAAAATCGTTGACCCTCTGCAATGCAAAATGCAATACGTTTAAGCAATCCTGCGGGTTAACGTTTAGTAATGATTTAAAGTCGCTAAACTTCGTTCAGTTCTTTTACATAACGGAGCTGTTTTGTAAAACGACTTGTGGTTTTGTAAAACACCGGATTCAACAATCCATCTGTGACATATAAATTGGTACAGATGAGCTAGTGCTGTAACTAGGGTCGTCTCCGCGCGAAGAAGCTCTGAAACGGTTACTGGAATTATCTGGTAATTTAGTATAGGTTGAGAATGGATAGCTAAATGTACCTTAAAGCATTGTAAATTAAGCTTGTTTTAAATATGTTGTACGTAGATCAATCAATAATTATTGTCATTACACTGCTAGTTTCTTTTCAAAATAATCTCCATTGTGGCTATTATATTTCCTCATAGGTTCAAACCAGTTGTCAAACTACTCCTTCCATTTGTCCTCAGATACTGCGGCGCAGATTTCTTCCCAGGCATTCATAAGTTCAGTTTCCGTAGAAAACTTGCAACCTTTCAATAGTTTTTTGGCATATAGAAACAACGCAAAAACACACGGCGCTAAATCGGGACTGTATGCCCAACGATTTGATAAAGTTGACAGTTTGCTGAACAAGGTGAGCCGACGTATTGTCGTGATGCAGGAGCCACGTGCGCAAATGACTTTTTGGGCGCAATAAGCTTACTGAAAAGTGGCTGCAGGCTGTGTTCAATGTACCAGTTTGCTGTTACAGTGCGTTGCGTATCTAGTGGTATCGTTTTTATAACGCCGCGACGACCAAAGAAAAAACAACAATCATATTTTTTTTTACCGATCGGGATTGCTTCGGCGTTGTCGGATAATCTTCACCTTCAAACACCCATAACCGATGCTGAGACTTAGTTGGAGCATCATAATAATACAAATAAGTCTCGTCACCTGTCACAATTTAAAATAAATCACGAGACTTGCCGGATTCAAACTTTATAAGCATTTTTTTGCACCCGTCCACTCGATGTGCCTTCTGTTTGTCGTTTAACTTGTGTGGTACAAAAAGTGAACCCCGCAGTGTCCCTGCAGATATCTTAAGAATCTCCCGAATGTGCATATAAGTGATACGACGATCTTCCCGAACTAGTTTTTCCACGGCAGACACGGCTTCAGGAGTAGTGACGTCACGCGGCCGTCCTGGATGTGGATCGTCTTTTAAACTAAAGTCGAACGGCGGTATAAACCACCGTTCGACAGTCCTGAGTAGAGAATACAATCCCGGGATTCTAATCCCAGGATGCCGGGATACCGGGATCCAGGCCGTTTTCTGACCCCTAAGATCCCGAGACAGTACTTGGCCATGGTCGGGATTTTCGGGGTCAGAAAACGGACGGGATGGGTTGTATTCTTTAGTCCTGAGAGATGGAGCAATATCACCCAGTATGCATTCCATCTCTTCGTGGCACTAGAAAGATTTCGTAAAATCATAAAACGATCTTCGTGCCTAGAAAGATCTCGTCAAAGTTGTAAAAATTATCACTCGAATTTGGGATCTCGTAAGTGAAGCCATATTTTTATTTTTATCGCGTGCACTCCAGACAAAAGCGAACCGATAACTGAGTAAAGATTTTGAGTAAATGTAATTATGTAGGTACTACGCGTCTGTGTTTGTATCATGCGTGTTTGAACTTGTTTTAATACCAAACGACAAAAATTATTGAGTGACCTACGTATAATTGAATGGCTAAAGTTATTTATTTTAGTAAACAAACCTGTTTTACAGCCTTAACAAATAGCTGTCTAACGGATCCCTAATCCAGAACATAAAAAGTAAACCCAAGACGCTTGTATTTGATTGATGAAGTCCGTCTATTTAGTATTCCGTGAGCATTTTGTGACTATAATGAACCCACGGCGCGAAGTTTGACCTTCTAACGATGGCCTTTATGGGTGGTATTTGGCTTGTAAACGCACTCAAACAAGTATAGTTTGAATGGCGAAGATTGCAGTGAACAAAAGTCAGGTACGCACCTTAAGTTTCCCTGTATTAATTAACTTATTTAATATGTATTGTTTTTGTTATATCCAGCAATAGGATATTACTAAAATATATAGAGTTATTTTCACGGGTTTAAAAAATGACACAGCACTTATTTGATTGTTGTTCGTAACTCTGTACTACTGATCAAAACTTCACTTCTTGTTTTACTCAGTTCCAAATACTCAGCATCAGTAATTACAAATTAATTAGGAAGCTTATACTAATTAACTGAAATCACATGTCGACATAAATGGCTGGCAGAGGATGCGTAAAGTAACTATTGTTGAACCATCAGCAACGAGTGTCGTTGAACTTTTACTTTATATCTGAAAATAGACACAAAATAATTCGATACGCTGGTTTTCAGTATTTCATGTCAAAACTTACATTGTACGTTGCTGACGGCTTCAGAAAGTTATTTTCAGTTAGCTTGTTCCACGAGATACCAGCCTTACAGCTGCCCGTCAATGCTCATCAAAAAGGAGTACTGCCGGCAACGGTGTCGTTTTCACTGTGGCGGGAAAGCGAGCGGGAATGGTTATAATGCTATTTGTGCACCGCCAACGAGAAACGAGATTATACGAACCGAGCATGTCCCGTTGACGTTGTGCGGTGGACAAACGGCCTTAGAGTCCATGGACGACGTAACACGTCAACTAACCACGCAGGAAATTGTAACGTCAGTCACGATACGTATTAGTCTGTAAGTTATATTGTAGGCAGTTGTCCCTACAATATAACTATAAAATAATAATCTCCAATAATCTATTGCGATAAAGCATATATTTAATCGATAGTCAAATAATTCCGATTTTAATTTCCTAACAATACTAATCAATACGGTTATGTACTTACTGTCATCGTGTTTCTGTCATGCGTTCCAAACTGCGACCAATTTGTTGATTGGTCACAGCTCTAACCTAATCTAACCCATTTGGTCGCGGTGTCCAAGTTTAGTTAGTGCGACCAAGTTGACTGATAAAGATATTTTTTTAAAAGACCAGAAAGCTCATTGAGTAAAAAGATAAACCTGTGTTTACTGTCGCGCGGTCGAGTAAAAGGGCGAATCATTAGAAGATCAAACAAGGCACACACGAGTTTGCTTGCGAAGACATGTTGGTATCTAACTAATTGTAATTTATGAATTTATTAGTAGGTAAACAACAACGTTAGATTCATTATTCGTCATTAGCGTGTTGATTCGTTTACTGAAAAGAGAAACAGTATTACATTTTGTGCACGCGTTATGATTTTACATTTATTTTATAAAAAGAAGTCGCAAAGAAATCTAATACAAATATTTGCGAAGCTCGGAGATACTTTCAACGTTTACAAATGTAAGATTCATTTTTAAGCAAACCTTTTCCCTCTGCGTACTGTTATTCGGAAGGCACGAAAAGCGCGCTATTCCTCAAATAAAACGTGTTTTCAGACTTCGTGCGTCTGTTGACATTTATAATAATGTCTGCTCATGAACATTGAATCTAATGATATTAGTGATGCAGTAACTATAGGTGTTCGTATTCCCTGAATTAAATGATATTTAATTTAATAATTGCTTTAGACGAAATATTCTTGATTACATTTCGATTTGGATATTTCACCGCTAGGAGTCCCAACCTAGCACCAAATAAGTAGATATTCTATTAAATACTGTAGGTATAGTGTATCTACTCAATCTGCAGGAGTCTGTATTCCCTCAGGAATACGGACGCCAGACTCCGCATAATGGATGAGGGAACTGCTAGTATCCCTGTTAATGTGGGCGCAACTATTTTCGAACACATTTAACGCGTATTTTTATATTTCTGTAGCGAAATCGAATTTGATAATGCCTGTGAAATATTAACAGTAAATTATAGGAAATGATGACTGTCCGGTGGGTAACGCCTTTGGCATTAAGTCCGTCTTGCGAGTAAGTATCATCGTAGTGCACTTATAAAATAAATAAATAAGTAACTATTAACTATTCTACTGTGAGACCTTTCAGCACCGCGTTCTATATTGTGTTTATAATCTAGAACGCGTTGCTGAAAGGTCCTAAGAGCGGCTAATAACGCTATTGTGTGTCTGATCGTTATATGCAGCAATCTACGTAAGCTACTCAAAACATTAGCTTTAAGCCATTATTGCCTGAATTCAAATTCTACACGATCAGATTTCAATCCCTTTGTTTTCAGGGCTAATTCAATGAAAGCCCTATTTATAGGACTATTCTCTCGAAGCTTTGTCTCTGCGCATTGTTCAGATTTCGTCCATGTTCGTAAATACCGATTGCACCTATTCTCCTGTATTTTACAGAGTAAAAGTGCCCCAAGCCAACCATTTCCGTCTGTGCCCCCATAACAAACATCAAACAGCGACCCCGCTCGCTCGCCATTCTCTGTAATTTGCCTATTTGCCAAATAACTAGCACACGCCGGTCGGAGCTATATCCAACACGGTGAGATCTGATTCATTGTCCTAGTACAGGAGAGCAAATGTCAAAAGTGATGACTCCATTGTAAGATCGACTCACTAGTATAACTAAATTGTGTCGTTCTTTGGTGATACCTAAATAGGTATTGCAACTTGATCTAGATTGAGCTTACGGGTTTAATTAAAAATGTCAGCCTGAAAGTGATTGCACTTACCATTATAGGGAGAACTTTACATTTTAGTGAAACAACGACCGCTTTTGTTATACTGCACTAGTCAAAATAATTTGGAATGGTTCTTAAGGATAACCTTCCGGGCATGCATGACTTCAGTTCATAAAAAATTGCGAACACTAAACCACAGCAAACATCAAATGAATAAAACAAAGGTTATGAAATAAAACTAAATAAAAGCTTGCAATACGAGTACATGGCTGGAAGTTTCAGAATTAAATAATAACCGCCGCACGAGTCGATTGAAGGTTAAACTGCGCTTGCCGCGGTCGGTTGGTGGATGGGTTACCATCCATTACATATCGAGACCTTTTCGTGTCTCGGAAAGCACGTTTAGCCTTGGTCCCAGATTCCTAGATCTTTGACAGTCGTTAAGGGTAGTCAGAGGCCCAAAAGTCTGACAAAAATGTCTTGACTTTGGCTTTGACTTTGCAGTAGCTTCATGTCAAATACTGGTTTTCAGCTGCATCTGGTTAGACTAACACCGAACCTAACCATAGTTGGGAAAAGGCTAGGTAGATTGAACTGATTGCGGTTTGAATGTTTTGCAACAGGGTACAGTTACTATTGGGGGGGGGGGGGGGTCCAAACGCCTCCTGCCGGAGGCTCTACGCGGGGGTTATGCGGTCTATGGCCCTTTACGGGGCACCAGTGTGGGCGCGTTCCTTGAGGCGGCGACCAGCCCGCCGCTTGAACGCGTTCCCGAGGGTCATGGTCATCCAGTACAGCGGACAGAGCTCCGGCGGGATCTCATGGCGACATGGAGAGTGCGTCTGTCGCAACCCAGTGCTGGGCACGCCACGATTGCGGCGATAAGTTCCTTCTTTGAGGAGTGGCTAGAGAGGCGCCACGACGTCCTCACCTTCCGCCTGACACACGTTCTCACCGGACACGGTTGCTTCGGGAAGTTCCTATTCCATATCAGGCGGTAAGTGCCCAGGTGTCGCCATTGTGTGGATTCACCCGGAGGACACGGTGGAGCATACGGATGAGGTCTGCCAGGCTTGGCCGGAGCACCGCCGCGTCCTCACGGCGGTTATCGATGGCGGTGATCTCTCGCGTCCGGCCCTGGTCCAGGCCATGGTACGAAGTAAGAGTTTAGTGGAAGCCGTCACCTCCTTCTGCGAAGCAGTAATGCTTGCAAAAGAGGGGGTGGAACGCGTGAGGGAGAGGCAATTTTTCCGCACTCACGCCCCTAGTCACCGCAGGAGACGCCCTGGGCGTCAGGAGTCGAGCACCGATTCCCGGCCACCGTATTCGCGTTGTGTTCCACGCGCGCCTCAATGAGATGTCCGCACTAACTGACGGGGTCCGCTAGGGCTGATGCCTGCCAGGGTCGCGGGGTGAACGAAAGAGTCACCGTGGCCCCAGGCAGAGGCAAGTGAAGGAACACGGGTGGGTTTTAGTCAGTAAAAGTCTGACACGCCCTCCCGCTCCGCCCAGAGCGGGAGAAATTATTTGATAAATTCCGACACAAAAAAAGCGCGTTGCTATTAGAAAATATGTATCTAGTTCAATAATATTGTGAAATGCTCTATTGTAAGCAACTGTGGAATAGATAAAACTGAAGCATGCTCTTTAGACTCACTGAGAATTCGGGACTAGAATGTTTTCTATACAAGTTTACTTGATTGAGATATCATTACGTAAACTAATTTCATAGTATTTTATCAACAGCTTGTTATAGAGGCAAGTATTGAATGGGCGCAATACTTCAAGCCACAACAAAACATAATATTCGTTTTGGGACAGCTTTTACAAAATCGAGCAATCTGGGAGGGTGGTAATAGAACGGTGCAAGTGTTCCTGCAGGTGCGGAGTAGACTGCGAGGTGGCGCGCTGCCAGCTATTGGGCACGTAACAGCCGGGCATAAGTTGGCAACGCCCGTGGCTTTATTACACGCTTTAAAAGACGGAGCACTTGTCACGGTAAGTATTAGTTCTACGACGTTTTCTATTTTCGCGAATCCATTGCCCTCTTGTTGGATATGACAATTTACCATACAGTGTGAGCAGAAAACCCCTTACTTATTATTATTTTTTATTTGATATCTACATAGACTAGACATGCATTCTGAATCAGTTAAAATAAACACAGAATGCGGTTACTGACATTATTTTGTGCGAAAACATTATACAAACAAATGCAAACAAACATTTTCAAGTAAGTAAGCTGCAGAGGGATACGATAAACTGTGTAGATCGCTAATGCGACACTGTGGACCATAGCGGGCAGTGTAGCGCTGATACGATTACTCATGCAGTGAAGCAGCGTACTCTGCTCCTGCCTTCATTCGCCGAGACAAAGCAGCTACATCAAACATGCTGATTCGCTACAGGCATCTCCATTGAAATAAAAAAAACGAGACTACAAGCGACAGTAAGAGTACATGCGTAGTCTAGTAGGACTTACGAATGCGCCCAGGCTTCCGGACCCCGCTGCACCGGGAGGGCCGCCGACAGGTCCGCCGTGGCCTCCCCCTGTGCCTGATGGGCCCGGGCGCGCCCCCCCCACAGGGGAGTGGGCGCCCGACATGCTGCCGAGGTTGCGCCCTCGGCGATGGGGTCTGTCCGCCTCTTCCTAAATAAATACTATCTGAACGCCTTTTTTTACGGTTCTGTCTCTTCGGTTGTACCTGAGCACAATAGAAAAGCGTTTTAGAGCTTTTTATAAGTTTGTTTAATACAATAATAATTATGCAGGTGTCCTATTTCGGATCTTTTAAAACGCTTAAAATCATTACTTAAAATTAACTGTTTCAAACCTAATTAATCATCATGAATCATTCGAACATTAATCTTTTAGACACATATTGAACAACTAAGTTTTATTGAAAATATATTGCTTTTCGGAAATAACGCGTTAGAAACGTACTTCATTTTGGTAGTGATTATAAAAAAAAATAGGTATATTGTAAAATACGCCGCAATAACTAGGAAACGCACAACACGGTGTGACGAATATACCTAATATCTTAGTTACGCATCAGACACGGAACGCAATAATGACATTAGTGTCATAGGTATCATCCCCATTGTGAGTGGGTATCTATATCTTAGTCTCTCTGTGAAATTTACGAGCCCGCGAGGTTAATTACTCATCGTATTGGCTAAACTCATTATTACGAGCACTGTTTGTTTTATTTGATCGTAAATGTCTTGTTCTGTAATTTGGAACAAAAGTAAATGGGCATTTCAGTATTACTCACTTATAATGATTGTAATATAGCGATGGTATTTCATTTAAGAATACCAGAGTCACCATCTGCATCGCCTTTTCCCAACTATGTTGGGATCAGCTTCCAGTCTAACTGGATGAACCTGAAAGACTATCTACTCGTTTTTTAAAATCCGTATTCTTGAGGATGTAAGTGTTTCAGTTTCAAAGTTGTAAATATTAAAGAAGGCATCCTTTACAAAATATAGTAAGATCCTAATATGTAGGTTATGTTTACTTGTTGTCTTTTGGTAGGGAGTAAGTAAATGAGACGGTAACCTTGATATTCTACCTAAACATAGTAATGGGGCCTACCCGTTTGTATTGACAACGATAAGTACTCGCGCTCGATTCTTAAAACCACGGATAAAGGATATCACTCGCAAATGATTTCTTAACGTTTTTTAATCGGCAGACGTGTGTTTTGCTATGTCTATTTAGAAGTACTTAAAAGTATTTCTTATAGATTTTTACGGTTCCGCACCCAAAAGGTGAAAACGGGCTCCTATTAGATATTAAGGCTACGTCGTCTGTCTGGCGAACTTTGTCGAATCTGACGCGCACGTTTTTGTGCTTTATATTTCTGCGCATATTCACATTATTCACGTATAATAGGTATCAAAATATACCAAGTATCGAGTTCAAATGTAGTAAATTTTTTTTAGAGAGACTTTCTCTAATCTCTTATGAAAACAATTTTTAATCTGACAGGTAGTTCCAGAGATTAGCCCCTTCAAACAAACAAACTCTTCACCTTTATTATTAGTATACCTAGATATTTACGAAATAAAAAAATCCATTCGTGAAAAATGGTTCCGCATAATTTTATAATTGTTCATGTTTCATGTATACCTTTTTAATTGGAGGTACGTGGCCGACATCAATTTCATCAACCCTTTGTCACTTCAGTGGTAATGAATTTGGAACCTTTGAGGTTCAATTGAACGACTGGATTTCAGTAATTTACCTAATGGACTGATGCCCGTGTTAAACATCTGATAAGGAGGCGACCTTTTATTTTGATTGACGTATGCGACATGCGAGCCGTACACTGATTTATCAAGAGTTTACGTCTTAGTTTTGGCACTATACCAGCATATTTGCGGCTGTCAAAATGATTAACTTTAATAATCTCTTTAAAACGTGGACAATGGTGTGGGCTACATGTTTGTTAAATCTTACTTTAAGTATCTCTCCGTAGTTGTAGCTGTTTTTTATCCCTAATAAATAGATAAATAAATAAAATAAATACATTTTCAAGTTAACTCATGATCCTGATAATATTAAAAGTTATGTGTTTCCCAACATTTTGTTTAACCTGCTTTAAGAAGTGCCTATTTCCATGCAAATGGTGTTGATGGTTGTGCCTTGACTTTATACAACATTGCCTAATTAGGATAGTACAGACGCCAGCACATCAAGCTACCACAATCTGTCAAATTTCTTTAATAGCTTTTCAACTTTATTGCTAAAGCATAATGTTCAAAGTTGATTGGGAATATTTTCGGGTAGCTTGATGTGATGGCGTTTGTACCTATGACGTTTGCGCTAAAGGTAAGTTTTTATTATGACGTGATTTTCATATCTAACGATGCTCTATCTATATAAATTATTCAGGAGTTTATCACAACTTAAGAGCATCTAGAGCACTTGTATTAAGTTTTTTTGTAATTTTCACCGACGCGTGCCTACTAATTAAAGTATCTAAAAGGAGTTTTGCCACCCTTTACTTATCAGATACATTTTCTTACGCACGACTCACAATTGATGCACCGGACGGAAGCACATATAAAATGATACAATAGACAATAGAATTAGCATGGAAACTATTATTAAAATCTCGATTATGATTGTAAATGTTTGCTTGATCAATCCTAGCATCAGTGGGATGACACTGACAGCTCACTCCACGCAAGTTTACATGGTGAGATTTTTACAGAATCTACATGATGGGGGTTAGTAAAGATGACTCTTCCTCCAAAGAAAAAACAGGATCTTCCGACCAGACGGGTGTTGTGTCAGGTCTGCCCGACTAATGATGTCGGACGTTGTGTTAGTTGTGTATATGCTAGTCGCGCGTAAAATCTGCTTCCGCGATGCGGGGTTTTGCGTGACGTCAGTGTGATGCGTAGTTCATCATTACTCCCCTCCGGAGACAGCAAGACGATAGTGGGTTGTGTCGTTTATCTTGCGATGCTTGTCAGGGCCAGTTGAGGTTCCAGAATTTGTCAGTTCTAATCACCACTTCTTCGTGAATTCACATTAAATTTAAATCATCGGAATTCGTATTTGTTTTCTGTTTGCACACAATAGCGCAGAGCACCAGACGCGTCATTTGTCAACGTCACTGGATTTCGCTATAGCAGTCACCTACAGCCAAGCAGATTTATATGAATGTGTTGGGGCACTGATGTAAAGTTACTGTTATTTTTTTACTATCTTCTAATAATAATACCAGCCTCACTGCAGGGTAAAGGTCACTATGAAGAGAAACACGAAAATTGATGGCCACACTTGCTCAAGATGAGTTGACGATTTCAGACATATGTATAAAACTATAATTCCAGATTTCCTCACGATGTTATATATTTATTTAATCTTTTCGCACACAATACGGTACAAAGGCGGACTTAATGCCTCACCATGTCTCATGTTCTTTGTCATGTGTCTCATGTTTCCTTGACCTATGTCAGTAATATTCAAGTTAAACCGAGAACGTACATAAGAATTGAAAATGTCACATTGGTACTTGCCCAGATCTGAGGTTGACGTTTCAGGGGTAGTCAACATTTCCCTAGTCATTATTGTTATTTAATATTATTAAATTTCGTGCTTTTGAAATCACGCTGAAGTGGCGTCTCAAAATTAAATATTTTATAACCTATGGTGTCATAGTAAACTAATGAAAATATTATAAAAGACCAATCACTATGTCAGTGTCTGAAGACCAATATTGAGTAATATTGGTAATAATAACAATAATAATAATTAATAATCTTCAGACACTGACACAGCAGAGCCTTGTCACGCGTACTTTTTAGGTAGCGATAGAATATCCTTTTTGGTCGACGACCCTGGCTAAGCATTCATAGTAGGTACGTCTATATATTTTTACGCGTAAACACGATTTTGCGCAACAACAAAAGAAACAAAAACGTAAAATACAACAAAATAAACAAAAACCTAAAATACAACAACTTAAAACTTAACAACAAATAAAAACCCACGAGGGACACATTCAGTCATGACAAATTTCAGAAACCGAATAACTCCGAATGACCATAACAAAATGGCGACCAGTACGTACGCCCATTTGAATCGATTATTAGGATAATGCAATATTATTTATGATTTATTTTACGATTCTCTTGTTTAGCAGGAAAACCATTTCATACTTAAATAGAAAATAATAAATGAAAGTCCAAATGTTTAGACCTTCTGCCTTATTGCCGGTATCATAGAAATAATTTCCACGATTTTATTTCAAACAGTTATATTTTATTCTTGAATAGTAGGTTAGGTAACTTTAAAGCTGAAAGCTGTATGCATTATTATATTTTAAGTGTTTAAGATGTGCCAACAATTTAGCACTATAATACAGTACTTTTCGACAAACTATACAAATTGAGGTTTATATTACCGAGATTAGGAATACATAATAATGTAAATGATAAAATAAAAACAAAAACAATTTGACGTTTTTTGGGGTAGGGGGTCAAAGACCGCTTTTAGTCTTGCTACTGGAAGTATGGGTTGAGATCAGCCGTGCGATTCTGTAACCATCTCACCGTGAAAGCTTGGGTGAAGTGAGCGTGGAGTGAGCTGTCATTCGCTAGGGATTAACACTATTAAGTGCTCACTTCACTTATGATTTCACGGTGTGATTTTTACAGAATCGACCGGCTGTTTTATCATGTTTAGATACCCATCACGTCAAAAAGATTTTTAACTGATATTTCAAATGACTACTCTAACTGCGGTCAATGGACCCCACAAAAGCATCATCAAAATAATATTTTATCATGTTTAGATTTCGATACTCATCACGTCTGCGGAGTTTTGCTGGCTAATTTAATTTGACCCTCTATAAAGTCCTAACTGTACGTCAGCTGTTTGTTTTACAAACGGCCCTAAAACAGCATGGACTCCTTACCTTCAACTCCTCGCTATTACGAAAGTAAGACGCTTTGACCCAGTAGATCGCCATAGTAAGCGACTTACTACAATGTTCACCAAAACTTTATTTTGTTACCTTGCTCGCTTTCTCTACAGTAAAATATACAACGTGTAACGTTAAATGCGCAAAACCTCAGACACCCCAACTGATTTTTAATTCAATTGACCTATTTCAGAGAGAAAATAAGTCATTAAAAAATTGTAAAGGTTTTATGTGCTGTTTTAGTTTTACTGGCCATTCTGATCGTTTCTTGCGTCTGCGACGACGCTTTATCGAGGGAGGAGTCGTCACCAGGCCGCTGCGCCGCACACATTGGCTTGCTTGACCTATTAATAAATAGACACGGCAACGTTTTTAATGAATATTTTTTGAAAAATATGACCTATATTAAAAAGTGGTTCAATTAATTCTGCTCGTTATTCTGATGAAACTATTTTCAGGTTTTGCGCATTTAACGTTACACGTTGTAGGTATAGGACGCTCTCGATGTATGATCTTACCAAAACTAAGTGTACAATTAAGGTTGGGAGCTGGCTCCAGTAATTAAGTTATGAAGCTACGGAATTGCAGCTACCCCGGTATAACTTTCTTATTTGAATTAAAAAAAATATATATAATTATGTCGGAGGATGTATTCGGAATCGAGTTGATTGTTGGTTTCAAAACACTAGATGTCGAATGCTTACTAAAAATACTTGTTAAATCTTAATTTAATTTGTTTTGATACATTTTGCTATTGTGTAAAATCATATTAATTTCTTTAAAGGTTACTATTTTGTATAAAGTTTTATGCAGTAGAGGTGCACCTCGAGCGGGGTCGAGGCGCCATCTTGACAGATTGCGCGTATGCGCGGTGCACTTTGGCAGAGCGGGAATATCTGAAGTAGGTATTGGAAAATCGAGTTGGATTGTCCATAAGTGTAGAAGGAGGATTGTTTATTCGTGGCAAAGTAAGATTGGTGTCGCGAACCCGCTGCTCGGATATTTGTTTGATTAACGTTTTAATTCATAATTGCAAAGTTCAGAGACTTATTATTGTAAAACGTTTAATTAAATTGTATTTAACAGTGAATACGCATTTTACCTCGATGATGCCCACTAAACCCATGACCACTAATGACGATGTCGAGATAAATGGTGCTTCTCCGACATCACAAGTGGAATCGGTGCAGGCACAACACGTAGGAAGATCGATTGATGCAAACAATGGTTGGCGCGCTTTATTTGAGGCGCAACCAAATGGCATGCGTCTACTTGTGGAGATGCTACGCAACCATCGGGTACTGAAGACAAGATATCATATTGCTCGCATTCCAACCGGATAATGCAGACACTGACGCCCAAGCCTGGATGGCAACTGCAGATATCTGCTTGTCCGATCATGGTATACAGGGAAGTAAACTTATTCTCATAATTATGTAGTAAGGCCATGACAGGTTCAACCGCAACACCCAGATTGCTTTTCCTAGTATAGAGTGGGTGGAATTTAAATACATTTTCCTCTCTCGTTTCGACACTTCGGAAACATTGCGCAGCGACGGTTTTAAAAATGTTTAGTGGTAAACCACAAGAAGTTGAATGTCTCGCTGCGTATGCAAGCCGTTTATTTGAGTCATATAGATGCAAAGGCAGCATCATCCAGTTTTACCAAAATGGCTGTAAACATTTATTTTTTTATTTTAAAGCAGTAACATAGCTATATGGTGATATTTTTAACATACATATTTAGATAATCACGTGATTAATACAAGAATAATTTATGATTTTATAGATTTAGATTTTTTATATGTCGAATGCTTACTAAAATACTTGCTAAATCTTTGTGTAAATGGTTTTGATACATTTTGCTATTGTGTAAAATCGTATTAATTTCTTTAAATGTTACTATTTTGTATAAAGTTTTATGCAGCGGAGGTACGCCTCGAGCCGGATCGAGGAGCCATCTTGACAGATTGCGCGCATGCGCGGTGCGCGTTGGCAGATCGAGAATATTTGACGTATTGGAAAATCAAATTGGATTGTCCATAAGTGTAGAAGGAGGATTTTTTATTCGTGGCAAAGTAAGATTGGAGTCTCGAACTTCGGACATAATTGTTTGATTAACGTTTTAATTCATTATTGCAAAGTTTAGTGACTTATTATTGTAAAATGTTTAATTAAATTGTATGTAACAGTGAATACTTCGTTTTGTGCTCGCATTTTACCCCGATGACGCCCACTAAACCCATGACCAATAATGACGATGTCGAGACGAATGGTGCTTCTCCGACATATATATATATATATATATATATATATACTTATATATCGTATTTATGTTTTAATTTTTTATGAATACTGTTTTAATAATTATTTTCAAGTACATTACCATTCTGTGCATTCAGTCTTTCACCTTTCCCATCACATTTCCTCACATATACCCACACACACACACACACACACACACACACACACACACACACACACACACACACACACACACACACACAGACACACACACACAAACACACACACGCACGCACACGCACACGCACACGAACACGAACACACACACGAACACGCACACACACAGACACACACAAATACTAACCTTAAAATAAGTAAGCAATAATCAATGCAATCATGGTGTTATCTGTCTTTTTTCTGCTTTTATAATAACATACTGCATTTAAGTTCGAGTGCCTAATCCGATTACTGCCACAATGGCCGCAGTTAATATCTATATCTTTAAAATAAGTATTATTACTTACTTATTTATTTATTATTTGTCATTTATGTTGATTTAGTTATTTCTTTTCTTTTTTTTTAATTTTCAATTTTGTTTTCATGTAGTTTTGTTTACAGCCTATGTAATCACAAAACTTGAAATATGTAAGTCTAGATTTTAAGTTTAATTGTTACAGTAATCCCAAAAAATATTTTAGTGAATAAGTCTTTCGAGTGTCATAATTAAATAAATATAAATGTAACTGCTGCCTGTTGTCCTGAAATACAGTCCTTACGCCTAGCTGCACCAGTCTCCCACAGTATAATTAAAACCATTATGTATTGTTCTTGATCATTTGAAAATATACTGATAAAATGAGGCATTATCTTATTAATGAACATAGAATATGACTACTTAATTCATTTATTTCCTTTGTCGTTTCGCTGAAGCCGATGTCGATTCTCTAAAAATCTCTCACTCCATACAAGTTTTCACTAAAAAACAACATTGAGATTCTGACTAAGTTTCTGTTTTGCTATTTTATTTTAAAACCCCACAAAATAACAATGCTTTGGCAACTAAAATAATAGCTTTGAAATTATATAAAATTATCAATAGATTTAGCATAAAAAATATTATTAAAATCTCGATTATGATTGTAAATGTATGCTTGGTCAATCCCTAGTATCAGGTGGGATGACACTGACAGCTCACTCCACGCTCTCTTCACCTAAGTTTTCACGGTGAGATGGTTACATAATCAGACTGCAGTACTTATCTGCTGTTTTACTGCAGTATAACTAAAACGAAGTGCTCGAATCCACCATAGTCACCTACTGATTATAGAGAATTAGCCGAACATAACTTATCTTGACTATATCATTATACAGTCTGACTTTGAATCACTGGCATTATTTCGGGGGGTGAAAGTACTCATGAAATTCTAACAACTATATACCTTCTCTTTCTTTTATATTTTTTCTTATTAAAATAAAAATTTCAACTGCGATGGCAGTGCGGATTTCTTTATTCATCGTAACCAACGACAAATGTGCACTTAACTAGCATTCTACACGACTGTCGCAACTGGAATTATGCTTGGCGGCTTTATGCGACATGTGCCGGCGGCATGGCCGCTCGGCAAAAACCCGGCGGCACTGCCGCCGGCACTGTGTGTAGGAAGGAGCCTTTACAAATTCAAAGCCGGCCTGTATTTCGTCAGTAGTTGATACTGTATTTATGTATTTTGCATTGTACAAATTGAGCACGTGTGTTTCGAGGCTGTTGATTGGTTTTGAATATATCTACTTCTCTATTCTCTACTTAATATTATAAATGCGAAAGTTTGTGAGGATGGATGGATGTTTGTTACTCTTTCACGCAAAAACTACTGAACGGGTTTGGATGAAATTTGGCATACAGATAATTTATAACCAGGATTAACACATAGGATACTTTTTATCCCGATATTGCTACAGGGTCGAACATAATGCGGGTGAAACCGCGGGGCGCTACTAGTAATTACAATATGGACATGAATCATGGCCAGTTGGCCAGTCTGAAATTTGCGCAGAAGGCCGCGCAATATCTAATAATAGCCTAGCTGTAACTTCACTAGCGCGTAGCTGTAGCTTCACTATCGCGTAGCTGTAACTTTATTAGCGCACAGCTGTAGCTTTACTAGCGCGTAGCTGTAGCCTTTGTAACCCAGCTGTCGCATAGTTGTATCCCTGCTGTCGCGTAACTGTATCTGTACTGTCGCGTATCTGTAGCTTCATTAGTAGCTGTAGCCCTGTATCGCGTATAGCCCTGCTATTAAGGAACTTGCATTTAAATAATCTTATGATTTAAATTTCATATTAAATAAGAGCGAATAAATATAAGAGATATTTAAGTAATTGAAAGCAATGCGTTAGTACCGCCTAAAGACGGGACTGTATACGGCATTCGCAAAATCAATTTCCTGCAGTCTATCCTGCAGTCAATTTATTTTAAGTGAGTTTAACACTAGATCTGCTCTGTACATCAGTTGGCACCAAAAAAGAACGTCGTGTTCGCGAACGAACGCCCATAGACGAACATTGGCTTATGAATTGTTACGGTATGTTTGCATCATAACCGTAACATCGACGCTAAGTTCGTTGAATAATTGTGTTTAAGCCTCAGACGATAGACAAAGGGAACAATATGGGTAGCTACTTTCGTTAACCTACGTTTAGAAGTTTAATTCGTTTCATGCACATGTTGGCTTAGAATGATGAGAAAACTAACTCCGATTAGCAGGCTACCTGATGTTTATGGTACCACCGGATATACCGAGTTCAACTTACGCCTATCAGTGACCTACAAAAGCCGATATCTTTGTAGTTCGGCGGCCTAAGATGATCTGGTAATTCATGAATAAATTTCCATTGGCTCGAGACAACATGACGAGCCCCAACGTAAGAAACAGGTACAATCAATTTCATTATAATCAGTTTTATAGTGGTGATAATATTCTACTGTAAAGTTACATGAATTGTTATAATATTTAACGGTTTGAGTCGTAAGGTGATAACGTGGGTCTACAAAATAAAAGTTATAATATATTATCCTTTTTTTAATTTACAAATTTTCTTAAAGTGCGTTTATGTCTGAAACTCTGTACAATCAAGATGAAGTCTAACGAGAAAAAATATTAATTATATAATTAATGTGCATTTAGTGGTTTCAAAACCACTAAAATTAATTTATTCAATATCTATATTATAATTCTGCTTGAATCCATGCATCATTGACACTTGAGCGGATGCTTTGTCGCCGCGCGATCAACTGGCCGACGTAAAGTGTAAAACTATACCTGAATGATTTCACTTTGACTTTTTATATTTAAAACTCCACGGATATTCCCATCGAATAATAAAAAAATAATAATAAGTTGCGTAGATTCCCGACGGCAGTCTATTATGGACTGCGAAAAATAATTTACGAGCTGTAAACTTTGGTCCGATCCGATAAAACGACAACAAATTGACACATGTCATGTAAAACTACCCGAATACGCAGTATGCAGGCACCTGCACGGTTAAATATTTTGTAATAGCTCGAGTGAAAACTCAATATAGGGTTGAAAAAAAAATACGTTGCACACGTTTTAAAGCATTTTCCACCTTGCTTGAGACAGACCTATATACCTACAGGTAAAGATCTGTCTAGCATAGGCAATGCATAACTAAAGTCCCCGTCACGAGAAGCTATAAATTTTGTAAACACACATTCAGGGATTCGCAACCTCTGGATCAAACAAAAAGAAAAAAAACAGTTTTGTAATGATTTTGATTTTTATATAGAGATATAATTATGTCAACACACACATCTAATTACTGTCGTCAGACGATTCCGAGTATTCTGCATCTGCGTTCTGCAGCATTGACAGCATCAGCGTGAACTTACTGCAAAATGGCGGCCCAAATGTTTACGTTCCATGGGTCAGACGTGTTCCAGTACCACAAAACATTAGACGACAGCGCTTTATATCGCTAAAATATAACCCGATCAAGTGAAACTGCTCGTTAGTTTCGTATTACAAGTATGTTGCTTTGAGTTGATTGAGTTTGGGATTATTTAATTAGGGATTAGATAATTGTCAATACGTAGCTTAGTAGAAGTTCTTTGTTTACAAAATTTATAGCATCTCGTGACGGGGACTTTAAAGTACATAAAAATGAACTTTAGGTATGCATACTAGTGTGAGAATTACCCTCATTACCAAAATAACACTCAATAATTCTTCGCAAAAAAAAATACTGTAAATAAGGAACTAATTAAAATTCGCTTCCTGTACTTAGATTTAATTTTATTTGAACCATTGACTCAGTAGAGCTCAGACTGTGGCTACGACAGTAACAAGTCGGATACGGACCATTGATAAAGTTGTTTAAAACTGAAGCCTCGACCGGGCGCAGGCGAAGTTCAACTGAGCATATTTTCTCACAGGCAAAACAAGGAAGAGATAAGATAAACGAAGTGTCCTCATTGCTTATACTGTAGTAGGTAGTGTGAAAAATGCAGGAGTGCAATCGTGTTCCGGCAGACAAAACGAATGTGTCAACAACAGGTTCAACTACAGCTACAAGCTTATTTTATTGTTTGAAAGTTTAATGTCATTCGTAAGTTATTGCCATCTCTATATTGTTTCATGTAAAAGACAAATAGATCAATAATACGTACAGTTAAATGTACTAATGTAAAATACCTACAAAACTCGTTATGACCGCGACATAAAGTGTCGTCTATCGGTGGTTCTTCATCAAAAAAGATGATTCGATGGAATTTTTATATAGACACTGCAGGGTTTTAAAGACAAAGAGAAAAAAAAACCTTGGCAGATTCCAAGAGATTGACGAGAACTGATAAATTATATTATCAACCTCGCCTCAATGAGATTTCGACCCGATACCCTTTAATGATATACAAACTTGACTTACTTACATTTTTGATGCAAATCTGTTTTTTTTTTTTAATTAACGAGTATTATTGGGTCTGTGCTAAAGTTTTTTCGGTTTGTACAACACTTGTCGAGTCTGTCAATAATTATTCTTTGAATTTCCATAGAATTCTACTGGTTTCCAGAGACTTCTAAATACTTTGCTATAAAAAGGCGAGTCCGGGACCTCAGTCTAGAAAAGACGACGATTCGATAAACATGGAAACGGACAAAATACATATCAGACAGTGTCTCTTATATGAATTCGATCTAGGAAATAATGCGGCAGAAGCACACCGGAAAATATGCTGCATTTACGGTGAGATCGTGATTTCCGAACGAGCGTGTCAACAATGGTTCCAGCGCTTTCGTTCTGGAGAAAGGACGCTTGAAGATCAGCCCTGATCGGGCCGACCTACAGAAGTCATAGAAGAAGACAAGAGAGTAGTAGAATTAGCAGAGAAGTTTCAAGTTAGCAGAAGTATAGTAGAAAGAAGGATGCATGCATTAGGCTTCGTGATAAAGCTAGATGTTTGGGTTCCTCATGAATTGTCCGAAAAATATAAGGAAGACAGAGTTGCACAGTGTATTGACCTACTAAATCGTCAGAAAACTGAAGGATTCCTCCAATGGCTGGTCACTGGTGTTGAAAAGTTGTTTGGTGAAACGGCGCCGTACAATCTGCAAAACAGGGGAAGCCCCAGCATCGATTTCAAAAGAAAATGTACATCCGCGAAAAGTTTTACTATGTATGTGGTTGGATTCTCAGGGAATTCTCTTATTGGGGACTGTTACCACCTAACCAAACATAGCTGGATCGGCTTCACGAAGCGATGCGGGAAAACCGTCCTGCAGGGTAATTGCGTAACGCCCTATCAGTAGCATCGGGTTTCATTTTGACAGTTCAACAACATTCATTGCGATATTTACGTTGTTGAGCAGACACATTTTTCCAACGTATGGAGCAATGGTTTGGCAATATGCTTCAAAATTATTCAAATTGAGAGTAATAGTGTGTTACGCAATTAGGGTGCAGGGCTAGTTAACCGTCATAAAGTCATTTTTCACCGGGACAACGCGCGGCCGCATAAAACAGCAAAAATTAATGAAATTTGATTGACAAGTTTTACCACACCCAGCATACTCTCCTGAATTTGCCCCGTCGAATTTTTATTTATTTCGCTCTTCAGAAAACTATTTACAAGGAAAATATTTCCTTACGGAAGATAATCTACGGTGCGCTGTAACACAGTTTTTTAGCGAAAAAGATAACAACTTCTACAAAACTGGGATTGAAAAGTTACCCACATGTTGGCAGCAAGTTATAGATTCTTGTGGTAAATATGTTGTAAATATTAAGTGAATAAATAATTATAAATGTCAATTTAATTTGATGCTTAGAAACTGGAAAAAGCTTTTGCACACACCCAATAAATATACTAAAAGTAATTTTGTTTTGTAGGTACTCGTATTTCATGAAATAATGGACAGTTTCGGATATTATTTAAAAGCTTCGAAAAAAGAAGATGTTATCCATCTTAGCAATCCGAACAGATGACAGTTATCCTACGTCAAAGTGATTTCATATGTCGTAATCACTTTCCCGTTGAACAAGGAAAAGTATAAAACGTTCAAATATTATTATGTTCCACGAAACATAAAATGGAAACATCGCATAATTAATGCCTACAATTAAAGCGAAACTATCCTGTGGTTTGATTTTAAACCATTTTTAATTATGACATTGAGCGGCTAACAAGCATGCGGCCCACTCAAAGGTAAATTGTTACCGTCAGCTCTAGGAAACATCATCGCACTATTCGTATTATTTATTTACTTCAGACACAGTGATCCATATTTTTGTTAGTATACTTAAGAACTGTGTTAGTAACTAAAGATTCACACAACAATACTATTATCGAATCTAATAGGTAACACGGGCTGGTGTCCGCAACTCCACGTCAAAGCGCGTATTTTGCGTACGGTATCGAATCTAATCTAACTGTATTATCCCACTGCAGGGCAAAGTCTTCTTTATCTCTTTTCCACACAATTCTGTTAATATAATACTATTATAACTAAAATAAATAACAGAAGTACATTACTTACATAAATAAAATCACAATCATCTTTATATTCATCAAAATCATCCATATTCATGAAAGATATTTAAAATCAAGAAATTTCGTTCATGCATTTACTTCATTCAATGCAACTACTTCAAGCGAGAAAGAAAAGTGGCGACCTGAAAAAGTGCCGGTAAATTATAATTCAGCCAGTCCCAGAAAAAATATTCAACTGTGTTGGAATCCACATCAGAAAGAATGGCACATAACAATAGTTTTCACATCCGCCAATGAAACATTTACATTACCTAAATACCAGAAGCATCGCAGTTTCGTTCCACCCTACAGACAAAGTTAAAGTTTCTAATGTGCTTGTAATTACACTAGCACTCATACTTTTTAAACCGGAATACGGCACTGTTCACTGACAGAAATATATATCATATAAATACTAATTGCTAGTACGCTTGCCGCGGTTGGCCCATGGATGGGTGACGATCTTTAAATACCAAGACCCCTCCGTGCCTCAGAAAGGACGTTAAGCCGTTAGTCCCGGTTGTCATTGGTGGATCTTTGACTGTCGTTACGGGTCGTCAGAAGCCCGAAAGTCTGACAACCAGCCTTACCAAGGGATATCATATTACCCAATAACTGGGCTGTGGAGGTCAGATAGGCAGTCGCTCCATGTAAAATACTGGTATTCAGCTGCACCGGTTAGACTGGAAGGCGGCCCCAACATATTTGGGAAAAAGCTAGGTAGATGATGACTAATTGCTAGTACCTTAACGAGCGGGCTCTTTCTTAAAGAGTTCTAGTACTTCTAGAAAATTTTATTGTACGTTTATCTTCAAGAACGTTCCCTTCTGGTTCTACAAGGCTGTATTTTAGAGCAACTTGCTGAGGAATTATCCTGGCTACAAGGATGTGCAAGAACCCTCCGTTAGCTAGACGAGAACACCCGGAGATAATATGCCTGATTGAATCCCACGGCCGGTGGCATGCCCGACAGATGTTAACCGTGCCGTCTTTCACAATAAATCTCAGATAATTGTTCGTCATCAGAAATTATTTAGTGCTAGTAAAAGGTGTTGTTACAGCGAAATTACAAATTTATGGCCTGAGGGGCGCTCTATTGCGGCAAATTTGGCCCTGCCATAATATTATTTTTATTTTGAGGCTCAGTGACTTTTATCAAAGCAAGATTTTTACGTTACAACGCCCACAAAACATATTTGAAGTTTTGCTTGCTAATTCAAGAATTCCGTTACGAAAAAGTATTGTTTTTATGATTCCGAAAAAAGAAACGGAACCTTTATAAAGTTACCTTTTTGGTTAATTCTATTCGTCCTTTTAGACACTAAACATGAGGGAATGTTTATTTATTTGTTCTCATGCACATTACATGTTTTAATAGTTTAGTTGCTTTTTGTACATGACACTCATGTCAGGGCACTGCAAAACACAATGTTGGTTTGTGGTTAAGTCAGTCAACATTAACATAAATTGAGCCAAAACTTATCAAAACACAGCATGGTTTTCCTGGAATATTTAATTTATTTATAGGGTAATACAGTTTTTTATTTTTATTAGAAAGCCTTTCGTTTAGTGAGTGTGCAATGCTTACGCTGTTCCTGTAATTTATTTATTTATTTAGGTTAGCCAAAAATTGTTTACACAATACATTTAACAAATCATTTCCTAAATAGTAGATAAGTGCAACAATTACTTACAGGCTAACACAACATGCACCATTTATGGTTTTACATAACAATATAAAGGGTGAATAACTATAATTGTAAAAGGATATTTACAATTATAGTTATTCAATCATTTAAATGTTTTAATAACAGCGCCAACTTGGGCTGTTATTGAAACATTTTAATTTGTCTTATGTTCAATAAACTTTTAATATTTTATGAACCCGTTTGCGACTTTTGTATTAAATATCGTAATGACACGCCGAGATAATCATCCTGTAGTAGCTCCGTAACATAATTATAATGTATTTAACGAAATGAGATACATTCATGTACCCGATAGATTATACGCATTAGTATACTCGTTTTATCGTTTTATTTAATTATATGGGATAAGCAATATATTTTCGTGATAAAACATCATTGAACAACCCCTATCTAACAGTTACAATAACAAACTGCATCAAAATAATACTCGATGGATGCAAACATGTAAATTACCTCATTTACATGTTTGTATTTATATAGATATACCTATATTTGAAGAAATCGCGTGTCTGGAATCGTGCGTAAAATTGGAGGTCTTGTTAATGAACCACCTTGGCCCGCATCAATATAAACCCGGATTTTATCGCTCACCACAAAACTTCATTTCATGATCCTTGGGCGAACCCACCGCTACAAAATGCGTATTATGATAAGAGCCAGAAATTAAATACATTTTTAACTACCACCTTTTTCATCTTGGTGTAAAGTTTTGCAAAACTTTTGACGGTAAGACAGTGTTAAAAAAATAAAGAAATAAAAAACACGTAATTTATCTAGAGTAAGGATACCAATTTTTACGACGATGCTTACCAATTCCTGGCGAAGATCAGAAACAAAAAACACAAAAAAAAATACCCACAAAAATGCAGGAATTACAGAACTATAGAAAGTTGCGAAAAGTTCTCAAAATTAATTAGGAAATCTCAATTATTGGACAACTAGATGGCCATGAATTCACTTTACACAGAAAAAAAATAACTTTATTTTTATAATTCACTTGTGAAAATTTCATGAAGTTGGGAAATAGCGATCGCAGTTCAGGTAAGGCTGCTCGGCTGGCACGACTGCCTTCGAGCGCTCTTCGACGGTCACTGAAAGCTTTGAGGCTTTGCCGGTGGAAGCTTGTTCGGCTGCTTCAGTATGATTGACACCTGCGCACTAGCCCCCTCACCTTTACCCAACAAGCCATTTGCATTTGAACATCATTTCTTTTCATAATACGGCCCTGCATATTATTTACTTATACTTAATAATACTTATTAATCTTAACAAAGCTTAAGAATCGTTTTGCACAACGTGAATCAGATCCGTAGTAATTTCTAACTTTCCTTACTTTACTTTTGGTTTGCAAAGTAATTAAAAGTTTATTGTAGCTTAAAAATTGTAATTAATTTTTTAATCTTCTCACAGATAAGAAAAATCTTATAATTATGATGAATATTCGCTGTCTAATTTATTATTGAGGAGCGCGCTACGGCTATGGCGCGCACAGTATCTACACGTAGACCCGCTACGAGCCGCTACATTACGGAAAACGGTTTTCCTATGAATTTTAAGTAAGACACATTGCTTGGTTCGCATGGACATGCACGAATATTATATATACATATATCTCTCTTTATTCACAATGTAACGTGACTCAAAACGTGTTGGTGACAATTTTCCTTACTCCTATCTTAGTAATCCTATTCTACTCACTTAACTTAAAACACCATGAATGCATGTGCATCACTGCCAGGCGTCTAACACCGAGGTGGACAGCTTGCAGCAGCGATTCCCATACAAAAAATCAAGTATGCTCGCCACACAACGCACAATAAGATTTTAAGGTATTACCTGGCCGTGTTTGTTTTTCAGAAATTGCAGTTTTAAGTCATTATAAAAATACTTCATATTGCTAATCTACTAAATTATTATATGGGAACTTAGAGTGTACAAAGTTATTTTAATATTGCTGTTTGCATATCGCAAAAACGTGAATAATAATTGATGCAGTGTTTTCCATTGATCTAATTTGTTAATGTTCGTGCTCTTTGTAGCAAAGATAGGGCAGTTGAAATGAAACACAGATTCCAGTCGGGGAAAGTTCGTGCTTCACGCGATTACAACATAAACAAACTTCGATTTGACGTCAAAACATGAGAACGAACTATTTCACCAATACTTTCATATAGCCCGGCAAAATAAATTGGCACGATCTTTTTACACCAGAAAACTGAACAAGTCAATAGACCTTGCTAGGCTATACAACCATTTAGATCAGTCGAACCATTTAAAGATTTATGCATCAAGATTTATTAAGTCATAATCAACTCTTTTGCTAAAAAGTAAAAAGGATTACGAGCAGATTTGAAACTCTTGATTTAGTACTAAGAGTTTAGGACTAGGAAGTCCGAATATCGTCACAATCTTGATCGGAATAGCCCTGTATAAAAGGCAGTTATAAGGTCTATCTGCTATTAACTAACACCATCATATTAGTACACCTACATTTCTGGCAAATAAATTATTTCGTTCTTTCTGCTTGGGATGCGCTGTGCGTATAGTAACAAAACCTGTATAAGTTGACCCCTTATTCTATTGAAACTCCGTACTACGCTCAAAGTGTTATCACAGACGTGCAGGAAACTGTACGTGCTTGTGTTCAAGTAAAATTCTGTTGTTAGGGATATGCACTGATTTAGGGCGGCAGTTGTTTATTGTGGTTTTGGTAAATTACAAAATGCAGGTTTAGTTACAAACAAGTTCGGCAGTAAAAACTGAACACTAATTAAAAATGAGTCATAACAAATATTTAAATGGGTAATTAAATAAATAAATGAGCTGTGAAATCACTGAACGGACAGTTACGTGTGAGCAGTTAACAAATCGGAAATAGTTGATAAGAAATCTAACTTGGAAGCAGCGGTTGGTCACAGTTTTAACCCATTCGGTCGGGGTACTCTGACTTAGTAACTGTGACCAATTCAGCTTGCTCGTAGTTGGTCACAGTTCCAACCTAACCTATGCCCATTCCAACATTTTTACTGTCTAGTAATTTATTACACCAATTGAGTATTTACAGTTTAGGATGGAATAACCGGCCAATTTTATTTTTATTACTGTTCATGTTTTACTGTCACACTAACTCACCAATTAAGGTTTAAATAACAGTTATAAAAATATACCCTTAGGGATATAATATCTATGTGGTTTATAATAGCTCTAATAATCTAAAATATTGATGTAAATTATATATTATTTTAATAAATATTTTCAGAGAAGAAGACCTAAGCTAGGGTTTCCTAAGATTTCGGTAGCCGTCATATAGCGTCCGCAATTTATCGTCGAATGTCGTCACTGAAAAGTCGTCGAAATGAAGTTCTTTAATGCGGCTTGCGATAGGAGGAACTGGTAGAAATCGTCACGTAACGAAAGAGCGTTATAGAAATAGTTTTTTATGGTTTTCGAGGCTGCTAAAGTCAAAAAATATAGTGAAGTCAAAATAAAAATCCAAGATGGCGGTTGCGAAAATTTAAAAGATTTTCGTTATGGGTGTCACTGTCATAGTTTTCGAGGGTGCTAAGGCCGATAGTGAGGTCAAAATGAAAACATAGATGGAGGCTACGAAAATTTTCAAATTTGTCATCATGGACATCGTTTTCATGGTTTTCGAGGGTTCTAAAGCCCATACTAATATCAAAGTGAACTTCTTTTCTCACTTTCTCTCTGTGTCTTTCTCTTTCTATACACGAGTGCGAATATCGCGTAAGGAACTTCTTTCATGACGGTGTTCCCCCGACCGCACCCCTTTTTATTCATGAAAGTCAGTCGGTGTGCAGTGGCGGAGTCAGACCTAAATTTCATGTGGCCAACATATTTTTTACGAGGCCCTCTGGTAACGCAAAAAGATGTATTTGAACAACAATTATTTAAACTAATCATTTTTATTTATTACGGACAATCAAAAAGCTACAAAAAGACAATACATAAACTATATGTTATAGGTAGGAAACATTGAAAGTGTTTAAAGTTTTAGTGATGCTTTAATAGGGGTTGGCACAGCATGCTAAAGAATCTAAAAACGGAAATGAGCGTGGACATTGGATAACACAAACAAAAAAAAAGATGCAATAGTTTTACATCTTTAGGATCACAAAATGTATAAAATCTCAAAAAAAAGACGTAATTAATTACTTAATATGAATGGATAGGAATTTATAAATTGATTTTTCGAATTTATAAAATAAGACCAATTAAATCTGTTTCTTAGCAAGAGCACAAAAGTGGGTCTCAGCCGGTTGATTAATAAGTGCGAGTCGGACTCGTGCACCGAGAATTCCGTACAAATTTTTAGGTATGTAAATAGTTTATCATGGGAATGGTGTCTCGAATATTTTTCTACGTACAAAAACCTATGTACTTATATAATAATAAGTACGTATAACAGTGTAAACAGGTAATGTATATTCACCAAAATAATGCACAGCTACGTTCACCAAAGTAATTAGGTAGGTATTAGGTAAAATTAGTGAAGTTTATAAACTATGGAAGCACTGAATATTGCTCTAATGAAAATATAAACTGGATTGAGAGACAAACGTAACTTTGTCGTGAGTAAACTATTGTTCCCGTACACCGGCAAAGGTCGCGGTTAATTTACCAACATGACATTGCTTCTTGACAAATTTCATACTTCTAGGTAATAGCAAGTATCCTATAGGTTTTGATTCCCTTGCGAGTGTCAAAATATGCGCCATAAACGGAACATAAACGCCCGTATCTTTTGATTGCGTTGACTTAGAAGTTTGATTTTATTTTTCACTCCTTCAAGGGATTGCAGTCTAAGCATTTGAAATTAATTTCAACTTTATAACTCCACTCGTTCCTGAGAAAAATGGTCTTGACAGACAGATAATGAAGTGATCTTATAAGGGTTCCGTTTATTCTTTCGAGGTACAGAACCACAAGAAATTTATTATATAAAAAAATCCAAAATTTACATACTAATAACAAATTCTATTTTTATTAGTTTTAATTAAATATACCAGGCAAATCAACCGATCGGCAGTACCTATAATTTAAGTAATATTTATCTTTTTAAATAATTAACCATACTTTTTCTCACTTCAAAATCTGCTTGAAATACAAAAAAATTATATCGGGTACGTACCGCGGCGTACGACTGCGAGCAAGACTGGATATCTAGCTCTTGAGAGGCGTGAAAATAACAAAAAGTATAGAACGGGAAACTACTGGCACTAGCCCGACTGTGGTTCCCTGTAATACTCTTAGTTAACGCAAATGGTGCTAGCCGAAATAAAAAAGAATTATCTAAGGGTTATTGTTATACGACGAATAAAATTTCTCATCAGTTTCAACGCGACAAAAAATTTTGATCGCCCTGCCTTCGAGGAGCGAGGCCTCTAGGAGAGCGAGGCCGTAGGCGATGGCCCACGTCGCTCACGCCTTACGCCGCCGCGGTCGGTGTGTTTACCGAGAGAGCGGTTTTTGACTCGGTAAAGTCAACCCCCGGTGCTATCATTTTCAGGACGGCCGTCAGTGACCGTTAAGTGGTGGCCACTGGTTCTCTAGGAGACTGTAGCTATACGTGTTGGTTTTACATCGTTATTTAGTTTTCAGCCGTTAGTTCGAATCCAGAGCCAGATTTAGGAGTTTATCACACCACACGTAAAAGACATTAAAGTAAGTTGGACTAAGTAAATAATGAACATTATTACCTCAGAGTTCTCAGGTATGAGTTGCTTTCTCCTGATGGTGTGTTCCTGGTAGCGAGGGTCTTCGCCCGATACGGCACGTTGGTACGACAGCCGCCTTCCTTTCGAATCTGTCTTCGGTCCAGCTGACATGTTCTCGGGTATTGAGGAGAAGTCCTGGTACGAGTGACCCTTATTCAACTCGCGCGTCTTCTCGTCCTGGATAACTCGACGCAAGTAGTTCGTCAGGCCCTCACTAGCCAACCACGTGACCCTGAAATGGTGCATAGAAAATTATGCTATTGTATATAGTAACTAGGTGTGAATGTCCTTAGAATTAACTTTTTTTTTGTTCTTCATTTTATAAGTGGAGACCTGTAATTGGTTTTCAGACTAATGAACTGTCCTTGATCAGTTTGTTTTAGCTGTAAGTCTCCCATGTTATTTAAATAAATAAATACAAATTGATTGATAGCTCATACTGTCGTAATATAGAGAGTTTTTTGTAGTGAGTATCGCATATTAACTAATTAGAGAGATGTATTCCTGGATCTTTACAGTGTTTTTCTAGGAATTTCAGTAGCGCTATACAATGCTGAATTTTATGTGATAAACATACAACAATAAATGGAAAGGAAATCTACATATAAACTAAACCTCCATGGAAACCACATACAATACGATTAAAATGAAATGTAATGTTATAAAATTCAATGACAGGAAAGTATTACGTATCATAATTTAGTGTAAAAGAGATGGGTACACCACAATTTCGGTACATTGTTCGTTCATACTTTTTTAGTCGGATTTCGTATCAGGGCACGGACATTGCAATTCTATTTTATGTTTCTTTGATTGAACTGAAATGTTCTTAAAAAATACTAATATCAGGTTACGAGTAACTAACCCGGTATTACTTTTTAGTGGCTTTACGGATGTTAATTACTTAACACCGAGTTTACAAGCTCTACAATTTAATCAGACTAAACGTGCAAGTGGGCCTTAGTTTGTCATACCACTTGCGAATCAACCCATTAATTAATTAATATGTACTCGAACAAAACAGGCTACATGTCTCCGCCCACATGTCTTCATTTCTCGAAACGTTTCCCACAGTAATGGTTTCCGTTTACATAATACGACTTGTTTGTTCGTAGGTGGAAGTAAAGTTTTATCATTTTGTAGTTTACACTATTTTCAACACTCACGTGTCAGATATTACAGTATTTTTACCGGCTTTAAACCACAAAGTAGTGCGCGTCCCATGTTTGGTTGATTTTTTCTTCAACTACTTTACTAACTACACTAATATTATAAAGGCGAAAGTTTGTGAGTGTGTGTGTGTTTGTATGCTTGTTACTTCTTCACGCTCAAACGGCTGGACCAATTTTGATGAAATTTGGCATACAGATAGCTTATAACCAGGATTAACACATAGGATACTTTTTATCCCGATATTCCCACGGGATCAGAAGTTATGCGGGTGAAACCGCGGGGCACTGCTAGTAGCTTATATAAGTAAAGATGTGCATAAAGCACGAAGCGATGCTCCTACAAAGCTGCACTTTTCTAAATTCGATTTTATCATCTCAAATAGGTATCAAAGAGACGCTTTGGTTCTGATCGAGATGCCACGAATATGGACTGCAGTATATTTATTCTTGTCCAATAACTGCAATAAATCGATACGGCTGACCTTGGCCTTTCATCCGTATTTAGTTTTATTCTAAATGTATTTTGAAATCGCCCCTCGTGGAGCCTTCCACGTGGCGCGATATTAAAATACCTTAATCTCATTTATGGCTGGCTATTTTTAATATGGCATGTTAGTTTTATACAGATAGGTATAATTCGATAAATAATTTGATAAATTAAGTAAAAAATAATCCGTGACAACTGTGCTTACTATGGACATTTTCTTTTCACCTTGCATTGCAGTGTTAACCCTATTAAGGGTTAAGAGGTCATTGCAGCACTGTAATTTTGGAGCAAGTAAGCGCTGACTTTAGATCTTTGACCATCTGACTGATTGACTGACTGCGGGGTAGTTGATTTATTGTTTAATAAGGCATTATCTACAGAGGGCATTATTCATCACGGTAGTGTTGGCTCGTCAGTAAAGCTCGCAGGTGTATTATATCGCCAAGCCACGATATTATCCTTAGCAATATTTAAATCAAGCTCGGCGCGCCACACAAAACATACAGCCTAACCTCTAGAGCCCCAGCGGCACAAAAACGTGCCAGTAAACAAGTATTACCGTTGAGCCCCGCTGGCACAAATTTGTGCCACCAAACTCGACCGATTTAAAACTGTATTTGTAGTAAAGATAAGTCTTAAAATCGTTTCTGAACGAATGTTCTCGACGGCAGATAATAATTTACAACCATAGACAAAGATAGCGGCCAAAATATGGCGGTCCTTGAGAGGATAATCAGCCTACAATGTTCCCACTGCCGGGATACGGGCCTCCTCTCATCGATAGGGAGTCGGTTTTAAGGTTTTTAGCACGCGTGCAGATTTGTAGATGTCATATGTCTTTTTCGGTCCTAGGACATGCCGGTTTCCTCACGATGTTTTCCTTCACGGTTTTGAGAGCAGCGATGATGAAATTACTTACACGAAGTAAAGCCTGCCTCGGTTCGAACTTACGACTTACAACTCATAAGTCGGGGCCGTTAGCACTGTGCCACCGCTGCTTTCCTCTGCGTGGTGATCAAGCCCATTCCTTCTCTGTATGAAAAGTGGCCTTACCACGATACCCGGGACGTCAGAGGGAAAAAAAAACATGGTGACTAGTAATTTAAAAAATCCCTTCTAGGATGTGAAATTGTGACCCATATGCAACAATTAAGCACCCCATAAAGCCTATGCAAAAATTCATGGGATTCGAGAAAACCAGTTTTTTATGTATTTTTGAACATTTTCCAGAAATCGTCTCTAAATCACCAGTCTTACCAAGGAGTATCGTATTACCCAGTAACTGGGTTGTGGAGGTCAGATAGGCAGATGCTCCATGTAAAATACTGGTGTTCAGCTGCATCCGGTTAGACTGGAAGCCGACCCCAACATAGTTGGGAAAAGGCTAGGCAGATGATGATGTCTCTAAATCACCAGTTATCTCAAAATGTTATTATGGCTTTAAGCGTAAAGCGTAACATTACTAGTGTCAAAGTTCTTGGAAGTAGATGATTTTTGAAAACGGTTAAAAAATTCCTTTAACTTTTAATTGTTTGATATTTTAGAAAATTTGATTAACTATATCGGAAGGTTTGTGTTAAAGTCAACTCAAAAGAAAATAGTTTTTCTTCCAGTTTTTAGGCTGCTACTATTTAAAAATATTAATGATTAAGTGATTTTTATGAATAGATATGTTTGGAGAAGGTTTTTTTTATTTGAATTTACACAAAAATGCACTTGTATGGGAAATAAACTCAAATTAATTTGAGAAATGAACTTAGTCTATCACCTATTTACTGTAACCGTTTGATGATAAATGTAATGGTATGGAAGCCTTGTCGGCTCTGTACGCACTCTCTAAGCCTATCTATATTCAATAAGATGGGTAACATTTTGTTCCGGAATTCGTTCCCAACACAATTTTAAGACGTTTACGAGCTCCTGTTGACTGTAAACATGGCTGCAATTTTCTCAAAGGTTTCTTCTCTATTGATCCCATAAATGCTCGATGGGGTTGAGATCGGGACTTGCTATGGTCAAACTCTGATTTTCACCTACTGCCCTTTGTATGGCACGGGCCGTATATATGCGAGCAATTTGCCTAGGGTTTACGTGGTGCGTATTTGTTGCGAATGGATCATACTGTGACGTACTAGAATACGTTAAATTTCAAGTGACTCTGAATAAAAAAAAAAAATGTTTGCTTGGATCGTGTAGGTATCAAGAAAGACGAGCCACGAGTGAAATATCGCTGTAATCTTTACCGCGGCTTGCTCGTCGATCAACCACTTTAAGAAATGCCATCTATGATATATTTGAAAGTCTTAGACCAAAGTGGCTTTAACCTAAGCTAATGCACACGATCTGTCTGACACACTTGTGGTACGTGGCATACCGGTGGGTTAAATAGCTTTCATTGTAGAGCTGAGCTGCAATTATGACGGAATCCAGCTTAGTAGATGCCTACCTACCCGGCGGAACCAGATATAATAGGACATTCTACCGACGGAACTACCGAATATATCGGTTCGATCGCCGGACGGTTTAACGGTAAACTAATCTCACTCTCTCGAACGCAAAACTGACATCGTGTAGGAAAACAAGGTGAGGAAACCTGGAATTATAGTTATATATCTCTGAAATTGCCACCCGTCTTGAGCAAGTGTGGCCCTTAAAAACGACCTTTGCCCTGCAGTGAAAAGATGACTGTTTTTGGATTTGTAATACTAGTTGAATTGTGTCGCAGTGAAGTGCAATAAATCTTCTTTCACTTCACTGAACTTTTTTCTTTCTTTGTATTGTATTCTCCTTTATCTATACAATGTTTATTTCAAGTTCAAAAGTTTTATGATTCCGAGACTTCAGTACGTAAGAGACACTTGAATGCATCTAATCCCCATCACAACAACAAAAGTCACTAAGTACCTCTCTTCTAGTTCTTTATCTGCATTTGCTTTGACGACGCCATTTTTCTAGGACACGCGCTAGATCGTCCTTCATAGCACGAATGAAGGTGAGCCTATACTGAACCAGTAAAGTGAATTCATTATGGAAGGAAATTAGGTTTATATTCTTCAAAGGATTAACCTTCACTTTAAAATACTACTCGTAAAGAAAAGAGTAAAAGTAAAGTAAAGAGCTCCACTTAGGTATTCGGTAAGGGTAGCGCTCAACACTACTTAACCGAAAAGATAAGGGAGGTCCTTTCCTGTCCTTTTCATAACGTAAGCAATTATCACCCTATTTAGGTTTTTCATGAGAGCACTTGACACTGTGTTTCATATCGTGTTATATGATAAAAATAAAAATTTAATTACGTTAAAAAATTCGAAGACATGTGACATCTACCAACCCGCACTCGGCCCGCGTGGTGGACATGGGGACACAGCCCACTCCTTATCATCGAGAGGGGGCCTGTGTCCCAGTAGTGGGAACATTATATGCTGATTACGCTGTTATGGTAATAAAGTCGCTCTCTAAATATAGTTACTCTTGAACGGACTTGTACCCACCTACAAAAAACATAGCGGCGAAATCTAGTATCTATCTGTGATGAGAGGGGCAATTCTCGTAATTTTAAGAGCGTTCACAGTCAGGGGGGCAGTTCTCGTAATTGTTAGAACGTTCACAGTCAGAGGGGCAATTCTTGTAATTGTTAGAACGTTCACAGTCAGTGGGGCAATTCTCGTAATTTTAAGAACGTTCACAGTCAGAGGGCAATTCTCGTAATTTTAAGAACTTTCACAGTCAGAGGGGCAATTCTCGTTATTTTAAGAACGTTCACACTCTGATCTCAGTCTCAATCTTTAAAATTCCTCTCTTTTCCCTGCATTTTTGACCAGTTTTTGACATTCATTGTCGCTGAAATGAGATTGCAACTAGATTTTAACGTTTTTAATTACGGGAATCGGCCTATAGAAAACGTCATCACATACGAGAACGCGTGCTGATCCAAGTTCACCACTTTATGAGAAACAAGCATTTGTTCTGCAGTGGAGCGGTTATAGGCTTAAATAATATGATTAAGAATAATTCCTTAACTACGGAAGCCATGTTTTGAACAATTCAAGAAGAAAAACATTTCGAGTTTCACTAAGATGCTTGAGAATCATTTGATACCTATTTGGAGTCGCGTCATACGCTCGAATCTGAGAATACGTATTTCTTTTTGCTCCGTAATAAAAATTATTTTGTAGTAGTAATTAGTGAAGTTTGGATTTTAGAAACTCATATATGCGGTTCTTGTGACTCTAACTTTAATAGTTTCAAATAATACAACGATAATAAACAGTGGAATAACAATAAAAACAAACCATAAAATAACATCTAAAAGTGTCAGTTCAGTGCAGGTGATTGTGTATTTGTACTAGAAACAGTATTATCACACCCTCACTATTCTTTTAATTGTCATCCGTCTGATATAGGGTCAAATAATTTACCAAGTACATTGAGTATCCACACAGTGAGAGCAGTTAAGATCATACCTCACAAGTCGCAAGGTGTGGGTTCGAATCCGCGCCAAGCATCGTGCTCTTTTTGTGATTCTTACATTTGTTGGTCACGGTTTTTTGATCTTGAATATCAAGTATGCCAAAGTGCGGAGCTTGCGGAAAATTCTTGGCAGCGAATGACGGCACAAAATGCTCGAAATGTCCGGGATTTTATCACCGAGTCTGCGTCAACCTTGCTCCCACAGCAACATTCTCGGCAAGCTGGATGTGCCCTGGATGTAAGGCAAAGGTGCCTCGGGTAGACAACTCTCAAACCCCTGTGAAGGGAACAGAGGAGTCAAGCTCATCCACCAGTCCAGCAGCGGCCAGCCCCACTGATAAAGCTGAAATCATTACATCAATAAATAATACACCGGATATTCAAGAGATCAGCTTGGCGATGGAAATCCGTGGTCTCCGCAGTGAGGTTAATGCCTTGCGAGATGAAATACGTCAGTTTCGAGATGAATTCTCAGGTCTGGATGACAAGGTGAATAAGTGCTATAACCGCATGGACACCCTGGAATGTCGTGTTAAAGAACTCGAAGAGAATACCGAGCCAACAAATTCCCCACGTTTAATTCAACTGGAGGAAACAATTGGGGAACTCCAGCAGCAGCTGAATGAACGTGAACAAGAGTCACTGCTAAACGATGTTCAACTCTCTGGCGTTACGGAGTCTAGCGGGGAAAACCCGGTACAGTTGATTAACACCCTTGCACTCAAACTAGCGATTAAGCTCGAAGAACAAGACATCGTTTTTGCTAAACGTGTTGGGAATGTTCGGCGTGACCACACCGAAGGTGAAGCGTCCCGCCCTCGAATCATCGTTGTGCGACTAGCAAGACGCGCGACGCGTGAAAATTTGCTTAGTGCCGCACGCGTCCGCCGCAACCTTACTACTGCCGACATCGAAGTGCCGGGAGCGCCACACCGCATCTACCTCAACGAGCGCCTGACTAAAACTAACAGGCAATTATTCTACGAGACTCGCCAAGCTGCTAGTCGCCTGGAATGGAAGTACACTTGGACTAAAGATGGCCGCATACTAGCGCGTAAAGAGGAGGGAAAGTCGGTTGTGCACATCCGAACGGAAAAGGACATCACACGTTTTTTCATCGCTCAGTAGGTTTGTTCTTGTATAAAGTAGCAATTGCCGTCAACGTTTTTCATGTTTTATGGTCGCATTGCACGGTGCTACGTCAAAATGTTCAAATTAGTCCTTTGTTTTGTTTACTATCTAGCTTATTTTTGTTTCATTGCTGCATGTCGATAAATGCGTGCTTTTGGTTTTTCGCTATTATTGAGATAAATTGTTCAATTCATTATACATGTTCCTGTCACTGTCATGCTGTTGGCATTTTTAGCTATTTAAGTTGCCATGTTTTACCTAAAATCTACGCTGCCTACGGTGCCAGACCATATTTATATATTTTTTCAATCCCGCTTATAATAATTCACTTACACTACACTTTATTTATTTACCATAACAATCATGTTACGAGGGCGGGTCAATAAGTCCGTGACTTTTTTAATTTCTGACCTCTTTACTGAAAAAGCAACACTACTCCTGTCAACAGGCATCTGTCAGTTGACTCCTATCAAAATTTGAACTTACTGCGTCAGTTAGTTTGTGTTTGACAGCTATCTTTATCAGACTACCCAGTAATTTGAGGAAAAAATGGAAAAAAGTGAATTTCGTGTGCTTATTAAGCATTATTTTTTGCGAAAAAAAACCATTACCGAGACCAAGGCTAAGCTTGATAAATATTATGGGGACTCTGCACCATCGATTTCAATGGTAAAAAAGTGGTTTACTGAATTTCGTTGTGGCCGTACAAGCACTGAAGATGCCGAACGTCCTGGACGCCCAGTTGAGGTCTCTACACCCGAAACAATCGAAAAAATTCACGATATGGTGTTGGCCGACCGAAGATTGAAAGTGCAAGAGATTGTGGAAGCCGTAGGGATCTCGCATGGTTCAGTGGTTTCAATTTTGAATGATCACTTGGGCATGAGAAAGCTTTCCGCAAGATGGGTGCCGCGTTTGCTCACAGTCGACCACAAACGCAATCGTGTAACAACTTCACAGGAAGGTTTGGGGTTGTTTAATCGCAATATGGAGGAGTTTTTGCGCCGTTTTGTAACCGTGGACGAAACATGGATCCATCACAACACACCAGAGACCAAACAACAGTCAAAACAGTGGGTTTCTAAGGGTGAATCGGCGCCAAAGAAGGCCAAGGTGGGTTTGTCAGCCAATAAAGTTATGGCGACTGTTTTTTGGGATGCACGTGGGATAATCCACATTGACTACCTTCAAAAGGGAAGAACAATCAATGGGGAATATTATGCCAACTTATTGGACCGCTTCAATGACGATTTGAAAAAAAACCGACCTCATTTGGCCAAGAAAAAAGTTCTTTTCCACCAAGACAATGCAAGGGTGCACACATGTGCAGTTGCCATGGCAAAAATCCATGAATTGGGCTATGAATTGCTCCCTCATCCGCCCTATTCTCCAGATTTGGCTCCGAGTGACTACTTCTTGTTCCCAAACCTGAAGAAATGGCTTGGTGGAAAAAGATTTGACTCCAATGATGAAGTCATCTCGCAAACAAAGGCCTATTTTGAGGACCTCGACAAATCATATTTTTTGGAAGGGATAAAAAAATTGGAGAAGCGTTGGACAAAGTGTATAGAGCTCAAGGGAGACTACGTTGAAAAATAAAATTATTTATTTATCAAAAAATCTGTGTTTTATTCCAAAAGTCACGGACTTATTGACCTGCCCTCGTAACATGCATCGTGTATCAATCTGTGAGTTCTTTTATTTAGTATATTCTGTGATGTTTTTATTTATCGTTAGTAAATTATATATTCAATGATGTCTACTACATACCTTAAGGTTGGTTTTTGGAACGCGGGTTCTTTGGGCACGAAACATGACGAGTTTATAGCAGCATTACTGGGTTTGGACGTCGATATTATGGCCATTAATGAGACGTGGCTGCGAACAGGCGAAGAAGGGCGCGCGCCCTGCGTACCTGGATACAGGCTACGGCATATACCGCGCCCATTGTCTGTTAAGAAGGGACGTGGTGGCGGTGTTGGTTTTTATATCAAGCACTGTATTAATGTTCGAACCCACTCGTACTCTGTCAGCCCATTGCACACCACGGTCGAGCAGATGTGGGTAACTATTAGTGTTCGCGGAATTAAGTTGGCAATAGGTACCGCCTACCGCCCGCCCTGGCAAGATGTTGATCTTTTCCTAGACGCTGTATCTGGTTCATTAAACTCCCTAACGAAATGTGAGTACACGATACTAATGGGTGATTTTAACATAAACATGCTTAGTGGCACAGACTCAAAGACGGACAAATTGGTCTCATTTTTGAATTGCCTAGGTCTGAAACAACTGGTGCAGTCACCCACGCATTTTACTGTGCATGGTAACTCTCTGATAGACATCATCTGTACAAATGTTAAGCTACGCTCTTTATCAGTTGATTTAATACCGGATCTAGGTGCGCACGCGTTGATTTCCGGCGAATTTAGTTTTAAACGCCTGAAAATTCCGTCGCGAACCATCACTTATCGCCCACTAAAGGACATTAATAAAGATTATTTTGATCAGGATCTCGAGCTACTTAATTGGAAAGCGGTGACCGAGCTGCAAGATATTAATACTATGGTCAGCGAATTTAACTCGAACTTACTTACGCTGTTCGACATCCATGCACCTCTAAAAAATAGTGTTGTGAAGGAGTATTGTTACCCTTGGATTACTGACAATGTTAAATTCATGATGAATTTGAGGAATAAGGCACATGCAGAGCATTTAAAAAACAAAAAATCGGATTCAAAAAAAATATATTACAAGGAATTGAAGTCACTTGTTTCTAGGTCCCTATTTTACGAAAAGTCAGCGTACTATAAACATAAGATTAACAGTCAAATAAGTAACTCCAAAGCCCTCTGGAAAAACCTAAAGTCTACCCTGCTCCCAACTAAACACAAGGAATTACCTCTGCACTTTAACGATCCCGACAAAATTTGTGACCATTTTCTGAATGTGCCGGGTGCGGATACAGTCAGTAATTCATTACTTGCATATTTTGAATCCACGCGAAATAGTAGTTCTACGTTTAGTTTGAGACCTACAACACGAAACAAAATCGCGAACATACTGAGTACTATTAAATCGAATGCTGAAGGTTGCGATGGCCTTACAATAAATATGATAATACTAACACTGCCTGCGACTTTGGACGCCGTGACTGCTTTAGTAAATACATCTATTACATCCTCATCTTTCCCTGAGGTATGGAAAATTGCCAAAGTGCACCCATTGCCGAAGACTCTTAATGCATTGGATATAAAGGATCTTAGACCCATTAGTATACTGCCGGTACTTTCTAAAGTCTTAGAAAAAGTAGTTTGTGCGCAATTGGTCGATTTTTTAGAGACAAATAGAATCCTCCCGGATGTTCAATCGGGCTTTAGGAAGGGCCGTAGTACAACCACGGCTTTGTTGGATGTGACAGACAATATCTTGTCAGCTCAGGATAGTGGGTTGTGCACTCTTTTGGTGTTGCTTGATTTTTCACGTGCGTTTGACTGTATTAACGTTCCTCTATTATTGTCAAAGATGGTTTTTTATGGATTTGACGAGGACACAATCAAATGGTTTGATAGCTATCTTGGCGATCGTACGCAATTCGTTGAAATACGACGGGCGGACGGCTCAACATCTGTCTCTGGACATCGCTCAGTAGGAAGGGGGGTTCCACAGGGCTCGATACTTGGGCCGGTATTGTTTATTTTGTACTGTGCCGATATAATTAAAATAATAAATAAATGCCATTACCATATTTATGCAGATGATACACAAGTATATATATCATTTAAGCCGGAAGACTATGAACAAGCATTAAACGATCTAAATACAGATCTTGAAAATATAGTCCAATGGTCCAATGCCAACACGCTTGCCCTGAACCCTACAAAAACCAAGTATATGCTTTTTGGAACCGATAAACAGTTAGGTAGGATTAAACCTTGTGCCAACTGTGTGACTGTTATGGGAGAGCCTATCGAACGAGTTTACGAAGCACGTAATCTAGGTGTTATCATGGACACGGAACTTCGTTTTCACAAACACGTGTCCGAGTCAATCCGTAATTGCTTTTATAGACTTAAGATATTATACAAGGCCCGCCCCTATCTTAGTGAGGAATTGCGAGTCTTGCTTGTGGAGTCTTTGGTTTTATCTAAGTTAAATTATGCGGACACGGTCTATGGCCAACGGCTACTGTCAAAAACTGAAAGAATGATCCAAAGACTTCAAAACGCCTGTGCACGCTTCTGTTTTAAAGTTCCCTTTAGGGGACATGTTACACCTTTCCTCAATGAACACAACATTTTAAAAATGAAAGCTAGACGTAAACTCCACTTGGCGAACTTACTCTTCGGTATTATTAAGTCTCACTCCCCTTCTTACTTATATGACAAACTATCGTGGACAAGAAGACATAAAATCGGTGAGGGAAGAAAATGTTCTCAACAGCTTTCCATCCCACAGCACAAGTCGGCGGCCTTTAGAGGCAGTTTTCGCTACGCAGCTACTAAATGCTGGAACAATATCCCTCCTCCCATAAAGTACTGTAAAAGTTGCTCGACATTCAAATTGAAATTAAAAGAATTTCTTTTAAGTCACCAAAAACATTTTGAAAATGTTCGAGCCGACATATCTGCCATATAAGCCAAATTATTTTATCAATTTATCATTTTTATTAATTTTATCAATAATACCTATTTTATCGATTTTATTATTATTAGCTTTTAAATTTTAATTTCAATGAGTTTAATTTTTTAATTTTTTATTAGTCAATTATTATTGTCCATACTCTAAATGAAAATAAAATCGCATGAAAGTTCGTTTCGTAGTTTAAAAAAACAATATGGTCACACGATTTTGTCTTATACATATACTTCCTATTTATTTTATTTCTATGTAGGTAATACGCACATATTGGTTATTTATTTTGGTTTCTCAGTAATCACAATACAACACACTCACACATGTATGTCACAACATTTTATTTGATATTGTATGAGCTTTTCTATATTATCATATTTAATTTATTCTCTAAATTATAACGGACACACACTTCCTTATGTGTTTGTTATTCCAGCGTATGGCACTCGTGGGTTGCAGCTGAAAATCAGCGTCAGGTGATACACACTGTGTTGTCATCTGACATTATGCTGAGCTGAGGCCCTTTTGGCATTATAGTCTTTGTTTACTGTTTTATAGATTTAATGTGTATTTATTTTGATGTAATGCCAATAAACGCATTTTCTTTCTTTCTTTCTTTCTTTCTTTATTTATACGGCAGCGCGACTGACTTTAAAAGAATTTGCAAGTATATTTCTGTAATCTGAACTTGATGAATGTCATAATTATTTTTACGGGCGGGTTAGTGCAGTCGAGTGACGCGTCTATTTTACATTTATCAATTAATAGCAGATACTACGTCATTGAAAGCCAACAGGCATGAAAGGCTTCCATAGATGTATAATAATAACTTAATGGGTGCAGCTACGATTCAATAATATAGATATACCAAGCCCGAGGTTTTTTGCGTCTTACCTTCTACATCTAATCAGATAAAAAGTGTCGTGTGCATTACTTTAATTCAATAATTAAAAAAAAAAAATCAAGACATACAAGCAGTCTATCAAATGCGCAAAACCTCAGACACCCCAACTGATTTTTAATTCAATTGACCTATTTCAGAGAGAAAATAAGTCATTAAAAAAATTGTAGAGGTTTTATGTGCTGTTTTAGTTTCACTGGCCATTCTGATCGTTTCTTGCGTCTGCGACGACGCTTTATCGAGAGAGGAGTGGTCACCGGGCCGCTGCGCCGCGCGGACATTGGCTTGCTTGACCTATTAATAAATAGACACGGCAACGTTTTTAATGTAGATTTTTTGAAAAATGTGACTTATATTAAAAAGTGGTCCCATTGATTCTGCTCGTTATTCTGATGAAACTATTTTCAGGTTTTGCGCATTTAACGTTACAGGTTGTATAGAAGGCTATAGCTTTTTCCAAGAAAAAGGCTATCAAACGCAAAAAAAATCAAAACTGACAGGTAGTTTCACAGATTAGTGCGTTCAAACAAACAAACAAACTCTTCAGCTTTATTGTTAGTATTAGTATAGCTTAGCTTCAATAACAGTAATATATATACATATATGTATGTATATGTATGTGTGCATACATATATATCATCTGCTAAACCAATAATCAACTGTTTAAAAAAAAATGTTTTGTATTCGTGTATATAAAAGCCGGTGGCATGGCGCGGTATGTCATGGCAAAGGTTTTTCATAAGCAGATATGATTTTGAAGCTTATGTTCAAACACTTAGCACTCTCATTTCGTCGATATGCTCAAGCCTTGCAAAGCCGGGATGTTGCAGTATGCGGTAGAAGGCTTCGTTATACGAGTAGGTATAACTGCTAATTGCTTTGCCATGTTTTGACGTGCCACCTATTCAGCATTCAGTTTTACACGGGACGTAGTCTTACAGAATCGGCTTTTTTACCCTTTCAAAGTAAATTTACGGACAAAAATCTTATGAATCCGCCCTGTGAGAATTTATGCTATTCTACGAAGTCTTTATACTTTTGGTAAACGCTTTCTTGAATTTCTTCTTACTAAATTATCTGGGATTCTTTTCATAGTGGTGCACCCCTTGTTATAAACTAAAGTTGTACGTACCATACACGTAGGTAGGTAATATAGCTACTCTTGTTTTTGTATCACATGGCATGTAGAAACCATTTGCAGATTTCTTTGTACATGGCAGTATGGGTTAGGAATTCTAAAGCTTGACAGGGTAATTAAAAACGGACTAGGCAACAATTATTTTCAGTGAATGTCAGTCACAACAATGCAACATTCTCAAGTACACAAAGTTATTCCCTAACGAAGTAAATGGCGGATACCTGCCAGACGTACATCAGACTTGTTATTATTCAGCTTAATAACCTTTGCGAGGTCACGCTGCATGTATAACTATTAATTTTACATTGTATAACGATTCGATGATGTACAAAACGAATTCGTTATTCCGAAGTTTCGGCTTTCCCTGACAACATGTAGCACTCATTTTAGGCGACTACAAATTGGATAAGGTTCTCAAGTGGGCACGTACAGTTATGTCCTATATGGACATGCAGCAATTTCAAATTGTATAAATTCGGAAAAAGTGTCTAGAATAAAAGTTGTAGGAAATTTTATGAGCTTTCATTTAGTATAGACCTTTTTTCCCTACGACGCACCGTTTTTGAGGTTAATATCTCAAAAAAGTCGTAGGGAAAAAAGTGAAAAACCGAAACCTCCTGGATGTCAGAACTTTCAGTATGTTCACTGAACAAGTTTCTCAAGATATCGCTTAGGTCCCTGCTCTCGCACTCTACATCCACTTTTGGGCCATTCGTTCACTGAACTATATCGTCTTCATACCTACGGAAACAGTCGAACGGATTACTAGTTCCGCACTTCTGTGGGTACCTACGTACAGTCGCGGTCTGAATATATTTATCAGTTTTCAAATTAGATTTTTATCACATTGCCTGCAGTAAAGTCTAAAATGCGTTATCTAGGTACTTATTACTTTTTAATAGTTGTGAAGCATGTATTCTAACAAAAAAGTATCAATGACTTTTGAAAATCTATGGGACATAATGGTTCAACGCTGAGATTGTCAGAACGAAAGAAACCCTGAAGCTCTGAGATCATATTGTGCATAGGGATGATATCAGAGGGACTGATTTATTCGCGCACCTTGTCGCAGCTATACGAGATAGATTACGTGCCGTCATATTTACTGATGGAGGCTATACTTCTTATTAAAACATTATTGATAGAATTTATATAAAAAAATCCCTAAAAAATAAAGATCCTTACAATTTCCATTTGAATATTTCTTCCTATGTTGGCATTTTTTGTAATAAGTTCGACCTCGCTTGGTTCATGTCCGTATATGCCCGTTAATATTTTATTTTTTTTTTAACAAAAAACTTTCCCATATCTATTCTCGATGACAATTGATGAGTATATAAAACAAAAAAAAAATGTTCTATACCCAATCAAATCGCAAATATCATCGGCCTTGTGACAAAGATGTGTGCATGCAATTCTAACCTTAAGGCGGTAAGCATTTTCAGCCCACATCTGTACGTGTGTGTTCACAGAATTTCGTCAAACGTGATGAACGCCAGTACGTTAGGTGGTGGGCGTTAAAGTAATTATTCGCTTCGATTGTGCCTTCAGTAACTACGTATCTAGAGTAAACGGATTAAACTGCACCGCTCAAATTGCCAGGCAATAAGCCGGTCTATCTTCGACTGACATCAAGACTAGACTCCTCTTAGTGGGGGCGCTCACGAGCAACTTTTCTCCCCGCAACTATTTTGTCTCTCACATTAAGTCTACGGGTTTACAAGAATGTGCGCGCATGCAGCGACGTGACAGAGACTTTTTGTCCCGGGGTTTGGAGGCAAGCCGGCGACACAACTGTTGCACGTCTATTGGTTGCAATGCAAGTGCGCGCTTGGCGACAAAATATGTTGTGAATGTTGCAAAACAAACAAACAAACAAACAAGTAGTATTTACACTAAATTTGTTTTATTACTGTATCTAATTACATATTATGTTTCTTATCACGACTTTTTTAAATCTACAAAATGTTAACATCTCTACTTGATAGCTACGAGTATTTTAAGTGTTTATCATTTGAGGGTTTTGGCTTTGATAGCCGAAATACAGATTTAATTTTTACAAGAAATTATAGTCTATAAGTGTAAACAATTATTAAAATAAAACTTATTATGCACTACTGTTGGTCATGTGGGGACCGTCATTTTAAAATTAAAGAAAAATTTCTCAGAAAAAATAGACCTGCAAATTATAAGCTTCCAAAGATATCTATTAGACTTTTTTTGTAAATATCTTTCCTACCTTGCCTAAGGGATGGCAATTAGGTGCCGCGAAGTCGGATGAGCGATAACCCTTTCCTTAACCCTTTAGGACAAATAATTCTGATGGACGGACGGCGTAGTGACGTCGATAGGGTTCGGGTAGAGGGGTATCGCCTTTTCAGTCATGAACATCGCAAAAAGAAACGTTTTACCGACACAGTTTTAAACTAAAAGGTTTTAGCGATCGATGCCTGTCGGTACTTCAGTTCTTCTTCAATCTTTGACCTAATTCCAATGCAATTTTCAAAACTATTCATTAGTATATGTCGCTGTACCACTGTATGTTTAAAAACCACCTAGCATTGTCTCGATGGAACTTATTTCTACCTCAAGTTTAGTTTAAACCTAAAATCGTACGTACCTGTTAGATCTTGATTTCCGGTGGTTTTGCCCTGTTGCTGAGTCCAAGCCAGAACTCATAGATATAGCCCGGTTCAGCATAGCTTCTTGGATATAGGCTTCGTTCAGACCTATATAACAAAATACATGTTATGTTAAATAATAAATAATACAACATAATTTTAATGCATGGATATTTTTTTTCGTGTACCCTCTCTCTACTACCATAAGTTGGGAAATACAGGTATACATTCACCGCTCCCCAAACTGGTATCAGCTTACCATGCTTAGTGGACCCCACCACCAAGTGCGGCCGATCCCACGACCACACGTCCTATAAAGGCGCACTGAAACACTGCGTGCCACTTCTTTGGTCCTGACTGTTCGAGGGCCGATTCAGCCCCAGTTTCCCCTCTCGCAGGCCCCTCCATATAGTAGCCGGACATCGTTAAGCGCCTTTCGATGCCCGGCTGTTCTTTTGGTGCGGGTGGAATGAGAGGTATGCTCACACTCCCTCTCCGCCGCCTCCTTTCATACATCATCTCCTTGCAAAAAGAGGCGACGGCATCGCACGCGCTTTTACTTCCGACCATGGACTGAACCACGGCTGGAAGCGAGGGATCACCCGCACCAAGTGTCGCGACGAGGGCACAGCGCTGATGCTCTGGAGGAGTGCTCAGCTTAGGGGCCCAAGCTGAGCACTCCTCCAGAGCATGGTATACCTAAAATTATTAGGTGAGAATATAGAAAAGTTAGAGACAAGATGAACGAGCAGTTTTCATTGAGTAATTGTTTATGAATGCAAGTGAAATAGACTTGGAAACAGCGTGCAGGATAATGATAAATTCTCGCGGCATGCGGTCGGCCGATATTCGCGCCTAATGTGTCAATGTCATAATTTGTGGAAGTCCAGGGATATTATAAACAACCGGCTAAAAAATGTTCACAAATCAGACACAAATCATTAAAAAAAGAAATAGTGCAACCCGGTACAAAAAAAAGAAATAAAAAAAGTTAAAGTGAGTTTCTCAAGAGTTATTTCACTCGAATAACGTGATTAAACTGGACGACTCTGCGAGAAATCTTTTTACGGAACCGAGATTGGCCTTGACTTTGATATTACAGTACTAAGTTTAATAGATATAGGATTTTATTAGATAGAGACTGGTCTGTTCTGTATGCTTTTCGATTACCTGCAGTGTAGGATTCATAGGTTTGCGGGAGGCCACAAATTTCAATCAATTTCTATTACTCGTAGTGAAACACGGTAAGGGTAAACATAGCGCTCATTTACAAAGTTTTTGTTCTGGGTCACCTATACCTATCATGACTAAGACTCTATTTGAAATTGAAACTTGTCGACCCTTTGCGAACCCGAAACAAACTCATGACCTTCAGTCATTTATTTTTAATTATCTTGAAGACCAGTTACGGAGTATAGTATACGAAGACGTTACGGGCACGACGTTACCATCACACAGTAGTTTCCTTTATCTAATGATAACTGACAGCTCTAACGTGAGCTAACTAATGAACGGAATACCAGTATATCCATATAATTATTTCGGTAGTGAGAGATGCACTTGAGATCCGGAGCCGCTAAATTTGTCTCCAGAGGTGGATTTAACTTAAACGCAGTCTAGTTGCAGAACGAAAGGGCTAAGTGGCGCGATTCGTTAACCTAACAAACAATAATACAGTTAAGTGGACTTTTATAATATAGCAGTGATGTAATAACGAATTAACGACCAATATAAATGAGTTGGACAGATAAAATCCTGCCTTGAACAAACCGTGATTTTCTAAAAACGGGAATCTAATTAATGTGAAACACCTGTGACTGCCGATATAGGACAACACCGAAAGGAAACTAAGATATAATGGCCTGCAATCGGCACTACGTAGAATAATAGTCTAGCAGTACGAGTAATACTGGGAGAAGGATATTACGAACATTGAAGACGTGTACCCGTTCGGGGAAAAAAAAAGGATTCCTTCGAAACTTTTCAAAATTCTATGCCCAGAAGTTTATCACATGGACATCAGTTTCCAATTTGCTTTTAGACTTAGAATACCAACAGCCCAGGCACCATTCGAGTACACATCAGACATCTAAATAAGTAATTGATTAGATAGCAATATAATATCTCAAGATAGAACGAAGATAGAGATAATTATATCCATCTCTAAAGGAAGATTTTTTTCCTGTTTATGCATAAAATTAAGAGGTCGGTTCTTTAAAGCTTTTATTTACTTGCAATGTTTGTACGAGTTTGTATGTTCGGGTCAAATCTTGCAAGCTGAATTAAACCCACTTCCTCTTATCCTACGGAGTTCTAGAAATTTCATGCGTTGATTCTGTTTCGAAGACAATACATTTTTATGATGCATTCAGACCAGATTGTACACCCCGCTGGTTGCTGCATCCAAGATTGGCTCCAGTCAAGGGAGCTCCTCATCGGTCAATAATACACACAAGATATTTTAAATATGCATTTAATTCTGATAGTCCGTTCTAAAGTCCACCATGACCTGGTTGCTGCACCCAAGATTGGCTCCAGTCAAGGGAGCTCCTCATCGGTCAACAAGACAAACAAGAAATTTTATATATACTTACGTTCAATTCTAATAGCCCGTTCTAAAGTCCACCATGACCTAAGTGCTGCACCCAGGGATGTCTCCAGATGAGAGACGTCCTTAACGGTCAAGATGAAAGTCTTTGACCAGTCACTGAAACGTGGTCGCTCACAATGGGTCTTATTAGAAGGCTAAAAGTCACCCAAAGGGCAATGGAGAGGGTAAAGCTTGGAATTTCCCTGCGTGATCGAATCAGAAATGAAGAGGTCTGCAGGAGAACCAATGTAACCGACATAGCCCGAAGAATTGCCAAACTTAAGTGGCAGTGGGCATGGCACATTGCTCGCAGAACAGATGGCCGATGGGGCTGAAAGGTTCTGGAGTGGCGACCGTGTTCCGGAAGACGTAGCGTTGGCAGGCCTCCCACAAGGTGGACCGACGACCTTGTGAAGGCCGCAGGAACCCGTTGGATGCGAGAAGCACAAAACCGGTCGAAGTGAAGGTGCTTGGGGGAGGCCTGTGTCCAGCAGTGGACGTGTTTCGGCTGAAATGATGAATTTAATGCTACATACGATGATACGAGCTAAAAAGCTTATTCTCTGCATTTTCACAGCTTTTGTGCTTTTAGGTATTGTAACTTTGAATGTTCTCTGAATAAATTAACTGAAAGTATTATTGGGTGTACCGGAAAGTTCTGTCGGTTTTGGTAACTAGTACATAATTTTTTTTCGAATTTTTCTCTATACCAATACGTTAAAAGTATTGAATAATATTGCGTCATAATTTCTGGGTTACGGACTATAAATACACGTATTGCGTAATTTGTCATTCACTTCTGAGTAGTCGCAAAGTCAAAATAAGTGCCAACGATAAAGTTCATTTGAGGCATTTTTTTTTTTTAGAATAAACCTTGCCCCACACTAGAAATATTTGCTCTGTGCGGGAATCGAACCCGCGACACGCTGCGCAGCAGTCAATCGCTTAACCACTGCGTCAACCGTGCCGTTAGCCGTGAAATTCGGTCGAACTCTAAGCATACTCGTAATGTAACATCCAGTCTAATAAGTAGTAAGGGAAACCGAACTTGAATGTCACCTCAAATACTCGGTTAGTTAGGTGAATTAAAGTTTGAATAAGAAGTTTTTCTATCATTTAAATTTCTTCCTGAAAGCTGGTTTTTACTTAGATTTTGATTATGAGGTGAGATGGCAACGTCTCCATTGATACGAGGGCTGCCAAGTCTTACGAACGATCTGACACGAAGGTAATAAAAACATAACTATTCAGCTCGTAGCTGAGGAAATATTTAACAATATTGTATGTGCTTTATAACAGACTAACGACCCGCCCCTGATTTGCATGGTTTTTACGACTTAATGAAACTTCGAGATTGATATAATATAATGTATACGTATGTGTCTAAACTAATATTGTAAAGAGAAAAGATTTAATATTTTTGTTACGCTTTCACACTAAAACGGCAGAACGGATTTGAGATGGATACAGGTCCCATACAAGCTTGGCCCAGAAATGGGCACAAATAAAACCAAATGTGTTATGGAGCAATAATAGTGTTACAAAACCCTGTATTTTTTTACTTGGTGAGTCAAGGCCATAAGGCCCTTCCCAAATCTGATGACTTCAAACCTATAAAAAAAAAACAAACCTGTTGATCACGGAATAATCCACTATGTTCCAACAGATTGAATTTCACCCACATCTAATGACTGTGTCACAACTGATTCATTTGCTATTCCTCACTTTACAGAACGTTGGATCTCCGTTGGAAACCTGGCAAAATCAGAGCTATAAATAAAAGTGTTATGTTTTAGCGCAATTATTTGCATGGTACATAGTTATGCTCTATGTATGTAAGGTTCTTTATTCTTTTATAGCATCCAGATGTCTGTCTAGATGCATTGTAATAATTTACATGTCATTTTCAAAAATCAATAAGGGCTCATCTTATAACCCAATAGCGGTAAAAAAAAAATACCAACGTAAAGATATCGTAAAGGCTAGAGGAGACGATTCCAAAATATGACTTATGACCACGGTCACTACGGTAATTTACAGCCGTGCGATTCTGTACCCATCTCACCGTGAAAACTTACGTGAAGTGAGCGTGGAGTGAGTCGTCACTAGTGTCAATCCCTAGCATCAGCATGACTCACAGCTCACTCTAAGCTCACTTAGCTATCACGGTCTTTAGTTATCATGGTGAGATTTTTCCAGAATCGACCGCTGTACTGTGAAACAATATAGACTCAAACAGATTTACAATTTTAATTTTAAAATAAGTATCAATTATTAAATATTCTTTCATTCGATAAATGATACAAAGTAATTACTCTCTTTATATGAATACAGCATCTTAATATTTTTGTGTAATGAAGAGAAAAACCAAATATTAAAAAAAAAATCAATGTATGTTCGTTGTGAAAAATTATAAACTGAGCCTACATAATGCATGTTATATTTAGCAAATATTTTGTCCATTTACCCTTATTTTGAATAACGTCTATTAATCTGTTAGGTACGCTATCAATATTAACATCTTAATTACAGTGTGCGAAATTTCAGACTAAGTAGATGGCAGTCTCTGTTTAGAGTGTTGAATATTATTTATGGAAGGCTTTTCTTTATTGTAAACTTTCCTTTTTAGAATCGCCCACACATTCTCCACCGGATATAAGTCTGGACTACACGCTGGCCATTGTAACGTCGATATACCAAAATTACGCTACCACTTTTTTGTACTTGCAGCAACATGTATCGGAGCGCTATCCTGTTGAAACATAGTGTTTTCGTCTTCAGTCAGGGTTATGAAGGGTAAAAGTTAATCGTTTATCGTTTAGCGTTCTTTCGACACCTTCAAAACGCCAATCCTGTCTTTAGATGGCCAGCGATGCCGCCCCATACCATGACTGATCCGCCTCCAAATGCTCGACGTGACATTATGCCAGTAATATTTGAAACCGTCGGGACCATCAAAATTAAACTTCTTTTCATCACAAAAACTAACGTGTTATCTTTCCCTTTTTGTATATTTTTCTGCGAATCTAAGTCGGTCTGCAATGTGATAGTCTTTCAAGGCAGATTTGTTAAGATATTTCCGATATTTTAAATGTCTGGATGGTTTTGCCCACTTCCTAATAAGACTCGGATCACAGTTTAAGTTGTATCTGCACACCAGTAAAGGGTACTCTTTCTAACACACAGGATGCTTCTTATAGAAAAAAAGAAAAATAAAATATTGCGTAGCAGTTTTTATCTTTTAATGCCTCCTTTATATTAGTTCTAACTCAGTGTAAAGCATAAATAACATATTATGACCAATGCATGACAATGATTATGAAAGATAAAGAAGGTGCTGCCATATTTTTAAGACTGGAGTTATCTATTTGTTTAAAAACTAAATTATTGATATATTAATCATTTATTAAATATCATATTCACAACAGTAGTTATTTTTCAATACGCTTACCAATACAGTTTTATATTCTATATTCTTAAAATACTCGTGAATAATATCAATTATTACAATAAGCATGTCCCAATTACCGTCTTATTTCCAAAACTGGCAACATAAAGACGTCCCCAAATACTGGAATCAAAAAAATAAAGAAAGAAAGACAATACCTTTATATGCGGTAACCATGACGCATCAAAAAAACACAAACACAAAAAAATAAAATAACAATTTGGGAGAAAACATGCGTCACATCCACGCAAAACGGCCATCTCTCAGTATACCTGTACGAGACCGAGCCCCAGCGCTGGTTTTCAGCGACAAAATAATAGTAATTAAAATAAAATAATAATATTTAAAATTGAAATATTTTCTGCAAGGATTTGCCAAGTAACGAAATCTGTGGTAGGATTTCAGATATTATCAGTTTTTGTTTTGTAAATATTATTAACTTTTTGTCCGTACTAGGCCACATAAAATCCATATCCTTTGACACATGGGTAGACGCTGGCCTGGGTAAGGTACTTTTTATCCTGATATTCTCACGGGATCAAGACTTATGCTGGTAAAGCCGCGAGGCGCAACTACTACTAAATAAAATTAGTCACTACACACCACACACGTATACAAAGTTTTCGGAATAAATTCTCGAATTAATGTTGATAAAAAACATCAGTTGCGAAGTTTAGAAGGACAACGCGGTCACACAGGCAGAAACGAAAAGCGACTTTAATTTATGAAATGTTTGTATAGATACCCACTTTATTTATCTAACTGTCGAGAGTAGCTTCATTTGACTAAGTGCAGTGGTCTGAAAGAGCCCGCCAAACTGCGGAATTGGTTTATATGTTATATATTCAGGGGGTAGAGAATTCTATTCACTCAAAACCACCTGTTAGTGGAGTAGTGGGTCGGTAGATTTTTAGGGAATCTATTGCGAGTTTTCAGTCTAGATACCATATTTCTCAAAAGAAAATCTGAGTTATTACTCTCTTTCAATAGTCGAACTATATTTACTTGTCTGGTAACCGTTGCACCTTCGTAATTCATATTTCAATATTTTTGGACAGCACAGTAGGTAGTCTGCCATTTATGTGCAGCTTGGAGGATATTCGTTAGCTTGTCGAAGTTCGTTACTGCTATTTATTAATACATAGCTTAATTAACCCTACCTACTACTGAACTACTACTGAGTTTGTTTGTATAATAATAATACATATAATTATGGTGAATACTTGGATCCGATTTATTTTATTAAAATTATTTTATTTGTATTGTTAATTATGTGCTGACTGGATTAGAAATTACTTGCTTGTTATGACATTATATAATCTGACATTACTTATTTATTTATATTTATGACATTCTATGACTTAATAATAATAATTTAAATGATAATTGATTGATTTTAATGATAATTTTGCATGCCTGAATTGGTACAACACAGTGGACTGCGCATTCAATTGACATCTAGTAGTGTATTATTATGTACTGTGTTGAGCAATAAACGAATTGAATTTGAACTACATTTAATTCTAGTGATTCCAGTATTTTTCACTAACGCGTATTTAGCATATTATTCTCTCTTTTGTTCTTCAATCGACTCATCAAGTGCTTATAAAGAAGTGAAAGAAATTAAAAAAAAACCAAACAAACTGATGTTGTAGTGCAGGATATTACGAATATACAACATTATTTTTAGTATACTGCAAACCTGAATATAGTTTGTTCAGAATAAGTAACTGTATCGATTCCAATAGTTTTTTACCATGTTATATTTTGGCCCAAAAATATTTTAAAATGGTAAATAGTTGGACAAGAGTGACACTAAGTACATATCCGCAATCATATGCGTACAACACAGGCCACAGCCGGTCGGCTGGTGGCGCGTGTTAAGTGGTAACCAATTTTTTGTACGGACAATCAGGTAACATTACAAGCTTATAACTTCGTGATTTTTCATGATACAGTTTTGAAATGTTGTACATAGATTCTTTACATAAAAATACTAGACACGGGTTTCGGGTCTGCCATATACTAAAAATAATGTTGTATATACAATCGTAAAGGATAATAGTAATGTATCTCGTTGGTAATCCTTAAATAAATAAATAAAAGCCACTTATTTTACATATTTATACGCTAGTGATTGACAATTTAAACTAGGTACTTAATTTTAAAAAAAAAAACTATATAAATAAATACAAAAAATATATAAATACAGTGACTGCATGTTCCCATTACGCCAATAGTATGTACATTGTACACCGTAACTGGTCTGAGCGAAGGCGCTGCACAGCTAGTTATTGAATAAATCTGTAAAGTACCTAGTACTCGTAGGTATTTTTTCATGTCAATGTCAGTTAGTGTCCCTGAATGAATTGTGCGCGTCAAGGCCGCCATCGTTCATCATGTTGTCTCGCTTCACGTACATTTTCAATTCATTCGAATAGTCTTCCAAGTCTGTTCATGACAAGAGTCCCCGTACCCTACGACCCGTACCCCTCCTCCGTCACGCAAGGCTTAGCACACTTTAGAAAATAGTTCCTATAAAATTTGCAAACCTTATTTGTAACACTTACCCGTTAGGTATAGATATATTTTAAACCAGCCGTGTGCCCAACGGAGTTTTTCCATTGGTAAAAAAGTTACCCCCCTTTAAATGATGAATTTTCAAAAATTCTTCCTTACTGTTCACATACGTTATAAAAAGAATCTTTTGTACTCATATTTCTTCGCTTTACCCAGCGGCTTAGGCTGAGCGATGTCTGTCAGTAAATGAATTTAAGATTTTTTTAAAGTATCTTTATCATATTGGTGTTGTAGTACCTGTGTGTAATGTTAAGGTAGATTATTATTATTCTTAATTATTATTAAAAGCCTGTGATGTCAAAGACTTCCCTACTCTCTTTCCACGTCTCTCTGTATAAAGCTACTGAAGACCAGTTTTTATTGAAGGAGTCCAGCTCATCCCGAATGTTAAGGTAGAAGATAAAAAGTATTTAACAAGTTTGTTTAAAACGGTGAGACTTATGCGTAAATGGTAATCCAGTTGATGTGAAAAATGCCACATCCACAATGCCGTGCTGGTATAGTTTGGCGTTAGTGCATATGTATGAAAGTGAATGCTGGGCCTGGCAGGAAATGCATGAAAGAAACACAAAAACACGTAACACATAAACGCGTTCCTTATAAAGTCTGTGCGTTGTAACCATGAATGATAGGAATAACGTGATCAGACGACGTTGTGATCTAAAAATGGGATACAAGGTAATGAGAAAATTGGTGATTCGCACATGCTCGGAGATTCAATGATAGGCGATTTGCAACAGGAAATTTACTAGGCGAATGCTATTTGACACAGTGAGAGACGCTCATGAAACATAGGTACTCAGTTACGTATCTGGCATTCAGTAGTGTCTAGTATGGGATAAAGGGGTGAGTTCTACGAACGCATGTACCTAAAAATTATAAGTCATCTTGTGTTATTATTATTGTAATTAAAATGCCTAAAAACCTAATACCAAATCAGGGTCGTTATACTGTTAATTGGAATGTTTAGCATTAGTATAATATATTGGATATCTGTCTACTAGTCCTTTCGCAGTCCACTGTTGAACCCTATGGTTGAACCGGCCTGCCCGGTCTGCCTTGCCTTTCTCTTTTATACGAGTACAGTATAGAAACCACATTAATGCAATAAATTATACCACATACTTGTTATCGGCTTTTCTGACGATACACAAAAAATGTACGAAATTGGTCGCGAAAAAAATCAGCTGTTCCCTACATTTATGTTCGAATACCTCGTCAAAATATAGGGAACAGCTGATTATTTTTCGCGATCGATTTCGTTCATTTTTTGTATATCGTCAGAAAAGGCAATAACAAGTATTTGGTGTAATTTATCTCATATATGTGGTTTACATACTATATATAGTTTGTTTACACGCAGAGAAAAATCTTAGAAACATTACTGTGCGGTCTCATAATCGGAGTGCATATTAGTGGTAATGGAAAAATTACCATGCTAGCACAGTAAAAATTCTTATGCTGTACAGTAAAATTTATTCGACAAATAGTGTATTTTTCCCAATCTCACTCAGAAAATTTTCTGTAGATGTCACTTGCACTCACTTTACAGTGACGAGCACAGTAATTTTTCTAAGAATTTTTTCTCCGTGAAGAGTGAACTATAAAAATAAATTCGAGTTTGCTTAATCCCGGCATAAAATGCAGCTGTGCAATCATAAACTTTTGAACTTGAATAGATTTGAAGAAACTTAATCACTGCGCTCGCTGCAGCTGTGAACGAAGTAAGATGAACTCTTTCTTTGGAAATAGATAAACAAACTGACTGGCCGACTTTATACCACCCCCAGCCGAGAGTAACTCTAGACTACTTTAGAACTGCAATCAATGGATTTATTTTAGTAACTGGCTTTCAACATTTCCCAACGTTAATTAAATTCCACGACTACACGATGAACTTGAGTAGCGAACTTGGCACTGAAACCGCTGAAATGCTTTCATCGCCATATTCTGAGAGATGAATCTCTTTGACTATCTGCAATGTAAATTATACAATGTTGCGATACAAAGCTGCAATGTACTGTAATATACTTATGTATACATTTCCCGATGAGATTGTGGACTATTTAGGAAAATAATCTAAAATGGGTGAATATGAAGTTATGTCGACATTGGACGTACCTAACGCGGTGAACATACCATGTGGGTGCAATGTAATTAGGTAATAGACAGCCTGTCGGAATATACCAGAACGAGGCGTACGTTCTCGTAGTTTTCGGACGTTCCTCACAAACGCGGGGGTTGATTTTAGCGTGGCGCTTCATTTCTATAGTCTTTTGTAACATATTGTAGAGATTATGACATGCATAGTTTGTGACTTGCAACCTTTAATAGTATAAATAAATGCTAATACGAAATTAAAAAAGGAGTGAGTTTAACGTTAAACGATTCCGTCATAATTATTTATTTTATCTGAAAGATATTGTTTGATTGATGTACCTCTCCGACACTACCTAGTTGTACACTCAACCCAGAGTATAAGAGTAGATAAGGGATACTTTGGCACTATCTAATGAAGGGATTTAGTATGTTTTCGCATATGAATATTCAGTTGACTGCTGAAACTGAAATCTCAGAAGCGGTATACCTTTTTGTTTTGTGTTTTTTTTGAGGAAAACAAAATTATTCATAACCTAGTATCAAATCAACGAGCGGATCCCAGGACTATAATCATCTGACATCTGTCAATCAGGACGACACACCAAAATTTTCCGTTTTTACATTATTTTAATGCTTTTATTTTGAAAAATTAATTGTATCTCAAAAAAATCGCAAAGAATGTGCGCGATTTGGATGGAGTAATGGCACTATTGAGCTAACGCTGTGTGAGCGTGGGTGTTCCATCGCCGCCCGTTCGATGTTCACCACGCACAGATGGATGGGAAGCAGCACATTAAGTAATTTTTTGCTCCGTTGGTGTAATTGCTATATGGCGTTCCAGTAGGAGGATAAATAAATAAATTAATATGTATTTTTCGGTGTACGGTGGGTGACCATAGAGGTATCTACTACAGCTGGTCAGTCACCATAGCTAATGCACAGATACAGAAAATATATTTCTATTTGTATCACTCACTGTGTATGCTGGGCGACATGTCACCGAGGGTTTGACTGTCGGTGAGTGCCGGACGACTAGCCAGGCTGTCAGCTTCGCTCTGCTGGTCCGGCAGGGTCTGCTCACTGTGGCTCATCGACAGGCTGGAAGCACTCCGAGCGGGCGTCGGTGACGACTGCAGGCTCGACATACTTCTTTGTAGTTCCTCCTGAAATATCGTAATAAACAATCAACTTTTCAAACTAAAATTGTACTGTTTCGTCAAAAACATATTCATGAATCAATCTTCTGCACATGTTTTCCTTATCGTTCTCGTTTTCTGAGAATAAGTTGAAGCGCAGCAAATCGAATGAATGGACTAGACTCTCTGCTTACGAATCAGACGACCTTTACGGAGCCAATTAAGTTAATTAAATTATGATACAACAATATGCGATTTTCACAGAGTATCTATCTTAGACAAGCCGCACAGGGCCCACATGGTGAATTATGGTAGGGCCCAATCTCTCCCATAGACAGGTGGCCTGTTTCCCACTAGTGGGAACATTATAGGCTGATTATGTATCTATCTCTTGCAATTTGCACTTTTTGATAGAGACGACCAATTTGGGTTGTTTGTTAAAATATTTAAAAATGTATATTTACTGGCAGGATGCTGCTCGTTATTTACAATACACTCTACTGGACATCAACTCAATCATCAAACCAAATAATAATCAATTAATTATCTAGTTTGTTGCTTATCCATATTTATAACATAACTACACCTTTTGCCGTCATAATTAAGGGCACAATAATATGTTTTGATCGTGTCAAATTGTCTAAAATGTAAACAGTTTAAGAACTGTTTATATTTTAGTCTTTTTTTTTTGTTAGGTGTGCGAGATTTTGATGTATATTATTTTCATTTTTTTTTATTTTGTCTTAGCTAGTGGGACCTAAAACCGCACTTAAGTCACGCTTTTCTGTGACTTAAGTAGTCCATTTTTACACAAAAAAGACTTAAATGTGGGTTTAGGTCACACGAGCTATAAAATATGTAGTATACAATGTGTGTGACATAAATAGTATATTAATGCACGGCGTTTGGCACTAAGTCACACGTATTGTAATGTACTATTTCATTTTAAGTAAAGCTAATAAAAGCCTTAAGTTGTGTTGTGAAACTATTTTATCAATGGACACGATTTCATTTTCATTACAGCCGTGCGATTCTGTAACCATCTCACCGTGAATGCTTGGGTGAAGTGAACGTGGAGTGAGTTGTCATTCGCTAGGGATTAACACTATTAAGTGCTCACTTGACTTATGATTTCACGGTGAGATTTTTACAGAATCGACCGGCAGATATACGATATACATTTTCCTTCATTTACTGAATAATGCAGTTTTGTTTATTCTCTTATCCACTCACTCTCCCTCTAAGCCCTGCGTGAATTGTCCCAGGTGTTTCCAGAACGTTTTTTGAGACGACCGCTTAACTGAGACGTTGCCTGAGGTAGCAGCGCGGCGCGGGAGGGGTGTGGTGACGTGATGCGAGAGCTCAGTGATTCGTCAACTTGTGACAACTATCGCCCCTCCCGCATCACGCAGCTACCTCAGGCAACGTCTCAGTTAAGCGATCGGCCTATAATCACCTGTGATTTTTAACGATCTTTGTAAATGGGCTGGCGATTTGGTAGGCGACCAGCCGCACGGCGAAGATGGAGCTAGTGTAAATCCACTATTATGTTATAAATATACAATAACATCACCGAAATATTATACAAACAAAATAGGAGTAGCGCAAAGAAAGATAAGTACATACCTACAATATACCGAGGACATTGTCAAGAGAGCCTCACTTCTGTGGGTCACGGCGTCAAAACGAGCACACAATATTATTACTCAAGAAAGGAAAATTTTCCGTTATTTTTATTGTTTGAGACAGTTCCCTAAACGTGTTCGTTCACTAGGAAAATTAATAACATGCTTTAATTTTCCCATTGAATGAATTTCCCATCAGAATTAAAATAAAATATTTATTTCGGGTAAATTCATTTTCAATTAGGCATGGATATTATAATTCATACATTATTCACACTGAATCGCTTCATTCATTCCTGCAATCTCAAAAGTATACTGCGTGCGATATTTAGGTGTATAGGTACTTTATGAACCACAGAAAATAATCGTAAGGTATATAGAAATTGTTATTTATTTGTGTACAGTAAAAAGTTAAGAAAGCTATTCAATAATAGAAGAGTACCTCGACACGTGTCGTAGGTATTTCCGGAAAGTATGTATTAAAATATTTTACAGTTACGTGACACGAGCAGAGAGCTCCTTCTGTGAAGTCGGATATAATGGCCGACATACTACATACTATAGTAAGTACGACGGCGAGAAACTTTTATTCGAAAGAAATCGCAAACATCAAATACATTTGATTTTATAAGAAGAAGTGTTTTAACATACAAATATTCTTAAAGAAAATATGTAAGTAGCAAATATTATCTTCATAAGTTATTATTTTAAGGAAACTAGCATTTTGTGCGATAATGATGGTTTTTTAACCAATATTGAATTTGGAAACATGTTCCTGGAATCTATGTATTTACATTAGGGTATAGGGCGGGCACACATACATTGAGCCTTCAGCATGTTTCTTTCAAATTTTGTGCATGTGTATGTAATATAAAAAACACCTTCGGGAGGAACAGGTGTAGGCACAAAAGGCAGAACATACTGAAGTACTCATTATGACTTAGTGGTTCTAATAGAAATAACAATACTCACTGGATGATTGTGCAGGGGCTCCCCATAGTCACCGTTGAATGCGCTGCTCTCGTTCAACGACTGCAGAGACACAGACATGGAACCCCGCCTCTTAATAGATTGACTTCTACTAATTGACTGACGTTTAAATATTTCTGTAGTATTTTTCAAAAAACTATCCATTTTTTTTCTAAAAAATGAAGATTTCCTCTCTAGCGGAGATTTCCCAATAGAATTCAGATCCAATTCAGATTGTGACAAGCCCCCGCGTCTAGATAACATAGTCTGATCCAGAGACAGCTTTCTGTCGCGAATCTTCACTTGTAAACATTCGCTCGGGGGAGGTAAATCGATCTTGGCGTCAGCAAAAACGGGAGTATTTTGTTTGTTTTCTTCGCTAATTTGCACGAAATCTGATAATCCCTCTGGTACACTGATGGATTCATGTATGTGTGTGTCAATTGAACTGTTGTTTTTATCACAAGCGGCCATAAGTTCTGCTTCCGACTCATTAGTCTCATCTACTTTATCTAGTGTTTCTTCTAATTTACTTACGTTTGTGTCTTCACTACTATTGGAGATGACAACTACGTCGGGATTTGTTGCACTAGGTGGTTCCACTATATTTTGTTCCTCAATATTTTGGTTTTCGCTATTTTGATCTTCACTATTTTGATCGACCCCAAACATATCTTCGTTATCGTTAAAATCTTTATTCTGCATCACTTTACTGCCCTTTGGGGCTTTTATTCGCATGCTACTGTTCATTTTTACAGTTCTTAAAATCTCTTTTATTTTAAGATTTTCTTTTATTGCCTTTACGTCAGTTATAAACAAGAGAGCTGGATCTTTGTCAACATGCTTCATCGGCTTGTCCTTTTTAGATTTTTGCCTAAATCTATCCATTTCGAAACACTGCACAACACTCACAAGAATCATAGAAACACTTCACGGACAACAAAATCAGTGTCAGAGCATTTTATTGAGACAAACATTTATCAACACGTAGCTAGCGCACAACGTTACACCTGTACAAACCGTTTAATCATGGTGATGGCGGTAACGATAACAATATGTCGACGGAGCCGAACGGCATCGAGTCGTAAACCAATAAATGTGGTCCCAGGGCCGCCACACGCACACTTGCCGTACGAACAATGCGATAAATTAATATCTTGATTACATTATCCTGTTATTATTAGATGGTTTTCCTGGGCGTAATCTGAGATCGTGTTGGACGTTGTCACTACGAAAAGAGCTACGTCATTAAAATTTCATAAAAGTAAACACGTTTCCTCCGGCCTCTAGTCTGATTAGTTACATGTATGTCTTCCACTCTAAAGATATCTCGTGGCTTTTGATAGTCTGTGATAATGTATCGCTTAATCTATACCATTTTTCTTTTATCTCTAGTCACTGTTGAACGTCGTACAATCGAGTAGAGCGGTAAGTCTCCAGCACCAAGAGCATGACGATCGCGCAGTTACAAAATTTATTACACTTATTTTCCACCATGGCACACCATCTTATCAGTATAGAACTAGCAAATATTTATTTTATGTGTAACGATAATAATGCGAGGTATTCGGTCCTTAAACAACTCGAAATACCTATTATTAATTTGTTAAAGTACGATAACAAATTGATAAGATCATTTCCTATGATTACAGTATCTTATCATAGTTTACGTTGCATATTGGAGATGTTGCAAGAATTTGAATGTTTGTTGACGAATCGAGTGATAGTTGTAATGATTACTAATTTTCAGGACTATTATTATAAAACTCTGTCACTGACATACAGCTTAGGCGAAGTCAGATCGATCAAAATATACAAATACTCGTATGTTCAGCCGGTCGATTCTGTAAAAGTCTCACTGTGAAAACTTACGTGGAGTGAGCTGTCAGTGTCATCCCACTGATGCTAGGGATTGACCAAGCAAACATTTAAAATCATAATCGAGATTTTAATAATATTTTTCATGCTAATTCTATTTATAATTTTATATAATTTCAAAGCTAGTATTTTAGTTGTCAAAACCCTCGATGAATCCCACGTAGTTTGTGTGGTGTGATCACTACATCCGATTCACGACATGTCGTGAATCGGGTAAAGTAATCAAGCCGACTTGTCAGGACTAGTCTCGGAATAAAAAAAAAACACCATTGAGATTCTGACTGAGTTTCTGTTTTGCTATTTTATTTTAAAACCCCACAAAATAGTAATGCTTTGACAACTAAAATACTAGCGATGAAATTATATATTTAAATGATCAATAGAATTAGCATAAAAATACTATTAAAATCTCGATTGTGATTGTAAATGTATGCTTGGTCAATGTCTACTATTACATGGGATGACACTGACAGCTCACTCCACGGTCACTTCACCTAAGTTTTCAGGGTGAGATGGTTACAGAATAGCACTGCAGGATGTAAGCACTAAATCAGTTAAGACGATGACATCCTTGCCCAGAAGCAAATAATTAACGTCTACTAGCTCTGAATATTGTGTTCATAATTACATTGGGCCGCAAAGAAAGCGGGTCGATAACTTTTATTATTTGAGTCCCCCTTTTAAAATAAAAACGAAATTAAAGTTTATATCATTCAAAATACAGGAAGAAGTCGGTAAGGCATTTTTATTTCTTTTTGGTGATTGTATTAAAAACCATAAATAAAAAATAAAGACGACTTTGAAAATTTGAACAACATTGAATCCATACGTTTTACTTTTCTTTCTGTTTGTAAATATGGCATTTTTTGTGCAGACATTGATTATTCTGATCAAATTCAATTCAAAACATGCCGCTAACCCTTGAAGAATGGACCAGAATTCTGACAATGTTTGAAGAAGGGCGCAGTCAACGTTATACAGCGAGAACTGTTGGTGTGTCGCTATCAACCGTTCAAAGAGTGCTCCAGCGATTTGAAGAATCTGGATCTAATATTCGCAGACCAGACACAGGCCGAACAAATTACACGACAGCGCGGGAAGATCGATATATGGTGTTAACAATGTGAGAAAAAAAAAATACGTGTATTTAGAAAGGATATTTAAACAAATTCTGATTGCAAAAAAGTACAAAATAAAATGTAAGTAAAAATCTTTTTAAAAACAAGCTTTTAATTAACTAAAAAATACAAAATAAAACTTACGATAACATTGAACTTTAATATTTCATTAAAGCTTGAGGCCAGCAGTGCGATTCTGTAACCATCTCACCGTGAAAACTCAGGTGAAGTGAGCGTGGAGTAAGCTGTCAGTGGCTGTCATCCCACCTGATACTAGGCATTGATCAAGCATACATTTGCAATATTATAATCGAGATTTTAATAATAACAAACAATGTCGTATTTTTATCAGTCTAGTAGCTGTTATTGTTTTATTTTAATTATTGTTCGTGCGAGACGCGCTCACACCTCGGGGTATATAAGGACTAGTCTAGAAAAAAAACCACATTGAGATTCTGACTAAGTTTCTGTTTTTATTTTAAACCCCACAAAATAGTAATGTTTTGACAACTAAAATACTAGCTTTGAAATTATATAAAATGATCAAAAGAATTACGATAAAAAATAGTATTAGAATCTCGATTATGATTGTAAATGTTTGCTTGGTCAATCCTTAGCATAATATGTGGGATGACACTGACAGCTCACTCCACGCAAGTTTTGCACGGTCAGATTTTTACAGAATCGACCGGCTGAATGTCCTTCTTACACTTTAAGATAAGCCTCAGGCTTTTAAAAAAATATTAAAGTTTAAGTTTTATTTTGTACTTTACAGTTAATTAAAAGCTTGTTTTTAAAAAGGTTTTTACTTTAAATTTTATTCAAAATAATCATGAACTTTTATGACTTTTATTTAGGCACTATAAAATTGTCTAGAATACAGTCTTTATTTCATAAAGCTATGTCCAATATTTTGGAAGTTATTGAGGTTATTGTTACCGACCCGCTTTCTTTGCGGCCCAATGTATTTTGTATTGATTCACCGTATCCAATATTGTGCAATTTGGAACAAAGGAACCCGTGATACAGTTACTCGTATCAAAAGGGAAAGCAGGCAAAAATAATCTACTCACACTGGATGCGAGTTAGTCGTATGTCCAGTGTGAGCATGAACTCTGGATTTTGGTTCGGCATTTCTTCTCAAGGGTCAGTCAGTAAGGCAATTTCGGTGCAATCTATTTATAAAATATTGGCGTCAAGTACTGTAAAAATACGCTAAAAAATGCGTAAAATACCGTTACTGCCGCTGTCACTGCGTCACCAAGGCTTCACGGAGCGCGCGGTAACCGCCCCCTGAGGGCGACAGTAGTACCAAAAAGATTAAGGTAAGGAAATAAACATCATTTCACTCCCATAGTACGTACCTGAATCTAGATTGTTGGTGCATTTTCGAATAGTGGTATTAGCGGTTAGTATACATATTTCTAATACGTAAACTATGAAAAGTGCCTATTTAAAATACTTTCATTATTTAAATTTTATATTTATTTTCTACATTAATTTTTTGCGATTTATGGCTTTTCTAGTAATCTCAGTTGGTCCGGCGGTACAAGAGAGGTACAGCATGTCGATTCTGTAAAAATCTCACCGTGAAAACTTGCGTGGTGTGAGCTGTCAGTGTCATCCCACTCATACTAGGGATTGACCAAGCAAACATTTACAAACATGATCGAGATTTTTATAACATTTTTTATGCTAGTTCTATTGATCATCTTATACATATAATTTCAAAGGTGATGACAAAACCCACGTTTAATCCCACGTAGTTTGTGTGGCGTGACCACTTCACCCGATTCACGAAATGTCGTAAATCGGGTGAAGTGATCACTCCGACTCGTCAGAACTAGTCTAGGGAAAAACGAAAAAAAAAAAAACATTGAGATTCTGACTGAGTTGCTGTTTTGCTATTTTATTTCAAAAACCCCACAAAATAGTAATGTTGATGATGTTTGACAAATAAAATAATAGCGTTGAAATTATATGAGATGCCGTGCGATTCTGTAACCATCTCAGCGTGAAAGCTTGGGTGAAGTGAGCGTGGAGTGAGCTATCATTCGCTAGGGATTAACACTATTAAGTGCTCACTTCACTTATGATTTCACGGTGAGATTTTTACAGAATCGACCGGCTAATCAATAAAATTAGCATAAAAATATTATTAAAAACTCGATTATGATTGTAAATGTATGCTTGGTCAATCCCAACTATCAGATAGGATAACACTGACAGCTCACTCCACGCTCACTTTACCTAAGTTTTCACGGTGAGATAGTTACAGAATCGCACTGCTGTTCGATTTTTACAATGAACTATAATTATGCCGAATAAGACAATGACCGGTGGTCTATATTGGCATACCTTATCCAAAATGAGCATGTACAAAAGCTACACCATGGTGCATGTAGAAGTTCATTTGACCTAGATTTAAAGCAGCAGTTTTTTTTATGTTTTTTTTTATAAAATACTTTATTCTTAGCACAAAACTCACGACAAACTATTAATTGCTAATCATTTCCTGTCAGGCGTTTTTACACATAATTAGTTAATTATCGAATTTCGATTTAAATAACAATTAGCGTGACCTAGTAGGGCTTGAGTAGACGTGTAAGACGTGCGATAAAAATACGCTTTCCACTTCTGTAAAAAATGTCGCTTCCAAAACCCTCTTTGAGTAGAATTAAGCTAAACTATGCAATCTCAATCTCAAACTCAAAGCATTTATTTCAATTAAGCAGGCACTTATGAATTTGTCAAAATTAAATAGACGATCAGTTAGTCAGAAAGTTGATGCTAGTTACACATTCCAAAACGTAGATCTCTATGGAGAAGAACGGGCAAGAAACTCCAAGAACAGTCTTTTAAATCAAGATATTAAAAAATCCTGAGTACATTATTCTTGTTGCTTCTATAAGTGAGAACAATGTAAAAAAAAAAATGAAGAAACAATTCAAAATACAAGTTTAAAAATAAGCCTTGGCAGTTAAGTGATGACCTGTCTCAACCGACGGCGCCCGTTCACGAACGTGACGCGTGGATCAGCACCTTCCAGCTCAACCATTTTGTAGGGAACCGAACCGAATAATCCAACACAACGCGCCACCATCAGTGAGACATTTCAACTGCCATTCTCTTTCAAGTCAACATCGTAATAAATGGATCCATGGTTCTTACATTTACAGAATTTTAAAAATGCTTCTATATTATGTAACAATAAGATTCAAACTATCCTACTGGGTGATATTAATACACATCCATCGCTATGCAGCTTAGCACAGATGTTTATAGCTTATGCGAGAATTCTACTATACAGTATGGAAACCACATACTTGTATACGCAATAAATACAACACACACACATACCACATACTTGTTATCGCCTTTTTGACGATATACAAAAAATTAAAGAAATCGGTCGCGAAATAAAATCAGCTGTTCCCTACATTTATGTTTGCATAACCCGTCGAAACGTAGGGAACAACTGATTTTTTTTTCACTAAGCTAGCATTCTTAGTTTCCTAGACTTTCAGGTATCTTTATGTAACCCTAATTCATTGCTCCCGAGTGTATTATTAAAACTAACTCTCGGCACATGACTGCGTAAAGGAATACGCCTGTGCTAATAAAATAAATAAAGGAAACCGGTGAAAAGGTGGGAGGGTGATCTTCCAAAAGGTTGGCGAAGAACCTGTAGCTGCAATGGTTGACCACCCCGTCTCAAAAATGCACCTTATATATGCTAACATTATTATCTCTTTTTTTACTCTACTAATGAAATCGCATCAGTGCAATACCGCTATCATGGGTGTCATTGGGACATTGATGTATTAAATTTTTTAATACATCATTGCATTGGGAGTTAAAAATATGCATCACGCATGGGTTCACTGTTTATCTGTGTTGTTCGGGCCGCTCGACGTATGAATTTTAATGCAATATGTTCCTATCTGCGAAAACCAGCCAGCAATAATAAGGAAAACCCTATGCATTTTTATTTTATTACATAGATTTATCTTATAATTTTTTTACATGCCTATTTAACAGCTCTTACTGCAGATAGAAAAAACACTGCGTCAACGGAAACTAAAAACATGTTCGATTAGTTTGGATCGTTATTGATTCTTTTTAGTTAAGTTCACTATTTGAATAAAGAATTTTCTTTAAATTTTTATTGAAAATAGAAAATGAACTTTCAATCAGGATTCCTGTAAAAGTCTGTAATAGCGTTTTTATAAAACCATTACAATTTCTGCATCGGAACTGAAAAAAATTCTTCATCTGTCGCTCTCGGCACTACACAGAGCGTCATAAGCCGCCTCTGGACACGCTATCGCATCACGGGCAGCGTGGCTGAGTGACATGGAAGACGATCTCGCATCACCACTCGCAGACAGGACCGGTACATCCAAAATACTGCTCGACGGAATCGTACTATAACCGCCATGATGTTGGCTACGAGGCTCCACAGCTCTTCAGGCTTGCTAATAAGCGACCAAACCATTCGAAATCGTTTACGTGACGTGAGTCTGCGTTTCCGAAGGCTGCTGAGAGTTCCACCTATAGCACCCTGCAATCGTAGGACCTATTTACAATGGGCTCGCGAACACAGAAATTGGGTGGAAGAAGAATAGCGTTGCGTTTGCTTTTCTATTATTTAATGATATACAGGGTGACTGGTTCTGGAACCACCATAGCAAATTCTCATACAGAGGAGGTAATTTAATAATTATTGTGCCTTACTTTCCCTGGTTAAAGTTTTATAGTTTGGGAGATATGTCAATTTTTATACTTTATTGAGATTTTTCAAAAATTTGGTCTTCAAGCATTCATAACTTTTTTTTTGCATTATTTTAGTAGTTTTTTTTTACTATTTGTTGGTAGTCATAAACATTGGTGATTAAAATACCTCGAAACTTCCATCAAACTAGGGTTAAAAAAATAAGATATTACGCTCAAAAAATAAAAAATGCTTTAAAAAACCTTTACGATCAAATTTGACCTCAATAAAAAAAAAACTACAGTGTTTGAATAATTCATTTTAATCATTGTGGAAAAATCTCAATAAAGAATAAAATTTGACATATCTCCCAAAGTATAAAACTTCAGCTAGGGAAAGTAAGTTTCAATAATTAGTAAATGACCTCCTATATATGCGAATTTGCTATGGCGGGTCCAGAGCCAGTCACCCTGTATATTCATTTAAAAAAGTGTCTACCATAAGAAGATCAATAAGTTTATAGAGGTTCAGTTAAATAGTTCCTTTAGGTGAACCATTACACGAGTGCACAATACCTACACCAGCCGTGCGATTCTGTAACCATCTCACCGTGAAAGCTTGGGTGAAGTGAGCGTGGAGTGAGTTGTCATTCGCTAGGGATTAACACTATTAAGTGCTCACTTCACTTATGATTTCACGGTGAGATTTTTACAGAATCGACCGGCTGTTATTGTTCGTCATACGTGTTACATAGTCGCGACGTTCGTGCTAATCCGTGTTTAGGATCGCTGGGGAACGTACATACATAAAACGCATCAACCTAAAGGTAACAAAAACATAAAAGTTACATAAATCAATTACCCACAGCAAAAAAATGCTGGTATTATAAAATATATCTTCAACACATACTAAAGGCACTTGAATACCTTACATTGCCGCTTTCGTATAAATAACAAACTATAATAGGTCGTAAATATGGCACATCTTGGTAAAAGTAAGTCCATGTAGAGCGTCCTCTTTGTCCTGTGTCTTTTCACTTAACCACAGCGCTTCCTCCACGAAAATTAAAATTTTCTTACGTTTTTTGCAATTTGTGTTGTTACGTAAATATGGATTTACATAATTATAATCATTAAAATCATCAATACAATCTTCTCAGTTCATAATTATAATCCTATTGAATGACTATTCTCAGAATCATCAATAAGTTCGTACAGTTGCCGTCAGATATATTGTAACACAGTATGTTCTGAACAATATAAAATGTCAATAAGTTTCATACACTAAAAGTTACCATTAATATCTGAACATTAATAATTACTTCATTAATATCTGAGCAGATTCTTGTTAAGAATTTCTATACACACAACTATCCAAAAGTATCTGAACACTTACAACGTCAAGTGTACGCTACAAACACTGAGCTTACCTAATTCGTTACGGTCTGATATATGTATAAAGGACGAACCAAAAACAAACACTAACTCTGTAGGATAAATACGATGAAAAGGGAATAAAAAGAAAATCATTTATAGAGGATACTCGTACAACTGATATGTTAGTGTCAAAGTACTGAAAGAAAATAGATCTTGGTTTTGTACGAAATTAAAAATTATTGTAAATATTTTTTTATTTGTGACTACTTAGATAAAATATTAGTATTTTGTGTAACCTGCTTCTGTATTTAATACGTACTGTAACCGTTTTTGAACCTTCTCACAAAAATTTCGTCCTCTGGAAGATTCCCAAACATTATTTGCATGTCGTCTTAATGCTTCCTTTGATTCCCATCCCACTTTTGTACCATTTTACGCCATATTTTTTCAATGTGGTTAAGGTCTACACTTTTTGGCGGTAGTTTGATAAAATAACCTCTCTCTGTTCATTAATCCATGCTTGTACAGTACGAGCATTATGCACTGAGCTGCCCGTCGATTCTGTAAAAATTTCACCGTGAAATCGTAAGTGAAGTGAGCACTTAATAGTGTTAATCCCTAGCGAATGACAGCTCACTCCACGCTCACTTCACCCAAGCTTTAACGGTGAGATGGTTACAGAATCGCACGGCTGTTGTCTTATATGAATGTTATGTGTTCATCTTGATAAAATACTTTAGCAGTTGGAAGAAAAGTATCTTCAAGAAGATCCTTATAATTCATTGAATTAATTCGTCCACTTATTTCTACAAGCCCACCAGGGCCATTTTTGCACATCCACCCCAGAATCCAATCGTAATACGACGACTCTGACTATTAGGCACCACATTTTTTTCCAAGTACCGTGTATTTTCTGATCTCCGCAAACTCAATCTGCCGTTATCCGATGAGCGGAAAATTCTCTCGTCCATAAAAAATAACTTAATGAAAATTGTAATTTAAATATAATTGGCCGCAAATTGCAGCCGCTGCGTTTTGTGCCTTGGTGCGAGACTTGGCTTTCTTGTCGGTACTCTATTTTGTAAACCTGCTTCTTTTAATCGTCTTCTTACGGTGCTACTGTATACTTGTAACGTACCTACTGGAAAACTGTGTAGTATTGAGTGTTCAGATATTTTTGGTTAGTTGTGTGTATAGAAATTATTGACAAGCTCAGATATTAATGGTAACTTGCAGTGTATGAAACTTATTGACCTTTTATATTGTTCAGAAGTATTTGTTCACCTTGTCTGCTACAATATACATATCTAACGGCGACTACACTTACTTGCTTTTTTACTACTTTTAACTATTGCGACCTACCAAAACATACATAAATAAACCTAAAATTCAAGTCAAAATATAGTTTGAGAAGCAGAAATAGTTTTATTGTAAATATGAGATGCCAGTTTTCTAGTCTAATCTTAATATGTCTCCAAAGCTTTTTTGCCAATTTTTATTGAAATAAAGTAGGTAGTAAAGCTGAATTGTTTCCTGAGAGTGTTTTACTGGAACATCGCTGCTCAATCGCATTACATTTATATAAACCAAACACGATTGTCAATTTCCCTTGCAATGCAGACCGAATGATTCCGGGGCACGAGGCTGGCATTAAGACATTAACGTAAGTAATGAATTTACATTTTGTGAATTGTTACCATGCATACATACGAGTACCTTCCGATACAAGTACATATTAGCGGCCTGTGTCATGGCCTCCGGATAAGTTCTTGTTTACTAATATAGCAGATCATTTATTTTCATTTACATTTATTTTAAATTTATTGTTGGATGCATTGCCTATCTGGAGACTGTGAAACAGCGAGGTGATGGCGTAACACACTAGCAGTAGCAATAGCTTGCATTTTGACAGTTCAACAACATTCGTTGCGTTATGTACGTTGTTGAGCAGACAAATTTTTCGAACAATGCATGAAGCAATGCATTAGGAATGAAAGTATGTTGCGCAATTACGGTGCAGCCGGTCGATTCTGTAAAAATCTCACCGTGAAATCATAAGTGAAGTGAGCACTTAATAGTGTTAATCCCTAGCGAATGACAGCTCACTCCACGCTCACTTCACCCAAGCTGCCACGGTGAGATGGTTACAGGATCGCACGGCAGGTCTTGAAGTTTATATATATTTTTATTGTCAATCTGAGTCTTAACTTTTTTCATTTGTTTACGTCACTTACTTTTTTATTGAAAGAAAAACCTTTAAATTTTACACCATGACGGCTGGACTATAAAATTAATATGAACAGTGTTCGAACTTGGCCATTAGGTTACTCGTTAAATTTGAAGTATTATAAAATTAAATGTTTTCATTAGTTTTCGAGTTCAATGTGCTTACTAAAATGATACGATCTTTGGTAGAGTTGCTTTGAGAGAATGAGATCTATGAATTAGACTTAAAAGAAAATGAAAAATCCGAATAAAGCTATTTTTATTTTTATCTAAGAACACATATTTAATACCATTCTGCAATTTACATAGGAATCAAAATATTTTATTTTACATATGTAAAATAACATATTTTTAATTTGATTCCTATCTAAATTAAACCAACTATTGTCAATATTATGTTCTTAAGAAACGTCAGAAGTTAGGTGCACGGTTTCAATTAGTCATTTCCTCTGAAGAAGAGCCGGCAACAAAATCCACGGTTACACTTTAGGTTCAGTCGTGTAGGAAGTAGTAAACTGTTTCTTTTCTTTATCAAAATCATTGCTGCACAAACGTCTCCCCTGAGGATTGCAACCACGACCGGTCCCTTATTCACAGAAAAAATCGCGTAGTTTTTTATCAAGCTGATATTATTGAGCATTTGTTATTAGACATAGCGAGGGATCAAGCTGATATTATTGAACATTTGTTACTAGACATAGCTAGGGGCTAAAATATGACGATGAGAGAAAGAGAGAGAAATGACGGAATCGAACATAATCAAACAAAGTTCATCCGCAAACACGCTCACACCAGCTGAAGCTGTATAGAAACTGCTTTATCCTTACATATGAAAAAAACAGAGCAGGTGCGAGTAGGACTCGCGCCCTGAGGTTCCGACTCAAAACTGTACCTGCCTTCAATCATGTAACACAGACACAATTCTGAATTGAAAGGCAAACTTAAGTTTGTAGTTGAGAAAATATTTTCCCATACGTACGTCACGGTTAATTCTTCAACTGCAAATGTCAATTTGTAAACGTATATATTTATTTTTTTATGTGCTATAACTACAAATTAACCATTTTCGAATTTATTCCGTTACTTGTGCTGTAAGCCCATGACATTCTTGTGAAATTTCAGGATTCTATAGGTCAACAGGAAGTAACCTTTTTAATTTACTTAGTTAGCAAAATATGCGAAATACTCGTAAATGGCAATATATTTTGGTTGCGTTGACTAAGAAGTTTGTTTATTTTTACAGCTCCAAGGGACCGTAGACGCGTCTTTACTAAATTTACCTTGTGGGGACGCCAGTGACGCCACGAACCTGGCCGACTTCGAGTATAATTAGGAGATCCCATTTTGGAGTGACTACCGCCAAATGTATATTACTAAAACACCGCTACTCGGGTATATTTAGCACCAGTTTAAAATGATTCATTCTAAATTTACCCTACTAGCATGTATGTTGCTTAAATAATGTGGTTAATGTAATTGGTTTATTTATATATGTATAGAAATATAGATTAGGTAGGCTTAATATATTCGTGTCTGTGAAACCATGGAAATACACATACAAAATTTCACCCCAATCGGTCAAGCCGTTTAGTAGTTGACATACCGACAGCAGCGCCACCTACCGGGTCCGATAGTATTTTTAAAATAATCCAGGAAACCATCGAAACACCCATATAAAATTTCAACCCAATCGGTTCAGCCGTTTAGAAGTTATGTGAAAAAGATAATTACGGAAGGATAATTCATACTACCCATTGTCCTATTACCCGTTTACCCGTAGCAATGAAGCATTTTCCCGCGGTAAAAAGTAGCCTATGTTCATCAGGGATAATGACGGCTTCTAATGGTATAATTTTTCAAATCGCTCCAGTAGTTTCGAAGCCTATTCCATACAAACAAACAATCAAATCTTTCCTCTTTATAATATTAGTATAGATTTCAAATAACTTGCTTGAAAAGTGGAGGGATTGGTGCATAGTGCGAGTGTTTAGGGTGGGGAAGATCACGTGGACCTAATTTGGTTTACAAGCAATAATAATAAGATTTAGCCGACGGGTTGCGCTTCATAGGGCAGGCTTCGTATTTCTATCTACATGGTTTAAAGGAACCTAACACGAAGGAGGTGGCGGGGTCTAGTTCACTCGTTTTGCTCGCTCACTTGAGCATCCATCATCCCCTTCGAACCTAACCTGTCCCAAATTGGGCTAAAAAACCACCCCGGTGTTCCCTCTCTCGCGCCGGCCGTACGCCGGGGGTCGCGGGAACGAACGATACTTCCGCAACCCCCGGCTGGTGCTGGCCCGCGCCTGCGGGCCTCCTCGTGTCAGGGGGGGGGGGGGGGAGTGAGGTGTTAAACTCCCCCCGCGACGTCTAAGAGGGGCGTCTCAAATTGGGCTGCCCCAAGTCCCGAGCTCGCTTCACTCGCTCTTGCATACTAAGTTCTCACGGCGTTTTACTACTCGTATGTCGAGATAGCTGAATGTACAGAATATTTAAAATATACAACGTGTAACGTTAAATGCGCAAAACCTGAAAAAAGTTTGATCAGAATAACGAGCAGAATTAATTGAACCACTTTTTAATATAGGTCACATTTTTCAAAAAAATCTTTAAAAACGTTGCCGTGTCTATTTATTTATAGGTCAAGCAAGCCCATATCAGCGCGGCGCAGCGGCCCGGTGACGACTCCTCCCTCGATAAAGCGTCGTCGCAGACGCAAGAAACGATCAGAATGGCCAGTAAAACTAAAACAGCATATAAAACCGTTACAATTTTTTTATGACTTATTTTCTCATTTCTCACTTATTTTCTCACTGAAATAGGTCCATTGAATTAAAAATCATTTGGGGTGTCTGAGGTTTTGCGCAATTAACGTTACACGTTGTATATTAGCATGGCAACATTAGGTACATAATCGGAACGCGTAATAAGCGTTTCACAACCCTGCCAAATCCTTTGCTATGCACTCGTACTTAGTTTGCTTTGGAAATGACGAGCATAATGTATACAGAGAATGTCTGTGTTGAAATACATTTTGCTATTTAGTGTAAAGAGCACAAAGCGGTCCAGCACAGACTATGGACGTCTGTGGTTCTATACAGTCTGGCATTACGCGGCCGGGTATATTTAGTAGTACGTAATCACGCAACGCTAGGTCCTAAATATACCATATTATGCTGCTCCAACTCGGGTATATTTAGTAGTTAGAAATTTCGAAAGTCTCATGCAAACTATACCTGACGAAAACCCTATAGGGAGTTTCCACAAGGTACAGACGCCAGCACATCAAGGTACTATAATCTGTCAAGTTTCTGATTTTCATCTTTATCGCTAAAGCATTAGGTTCAAAGTTTATTTGGAAAATTTGACAGTTTCGAGTAGCTTGATGTGCTGGCGTCTGTACATTTAGTAAAGACACACCCTACGGTGTGTCTAAAAGGCTAGGCAGATCATTGGGTCTACACCCAATGATCTGCCTAGCCTTTTCCAACTATGTTGGGATCGGCTTCCAGTCTAACTGGATGCAGCTGAATACCAGTATTTTACATGGAGCGACTGCCTATCTGACCTCCACAACCCAGTTACGGGGTAATACGATACCCCTAGGTAAGACTGGTTGTCAGACTTTCGGGCTTCTGACTACCCGTAACGAATGTCAAAGATCTACGACTGACGGCCGGGACCAACGGTTTGACGTACTTTCCGAGGCACGGAGAGTATAAAAATGGTCACCCATCCACGGAACAACCGCGGGAACCGTAGCTTAACCTGATCAATCGACCTGAGCGGCTTTTATTATTTAGCGACGGGCCTCTCACTGTCACCCCTCACCGTAGACCTAAGTATTTGAATATTAATTTCAACTTGATAACTCCACGCGTTTCTGAGAAAAAAGAGTCCTGATAGACAGACAGACGGAAACAGGTGGACCATGAAGTGATTCTGTAAAGGTTCCATTTTTTCATTTGTACCTCAAAACCGGAACCCTAAAAAACTCCAACACTGAGCTGGTGGGCGGGCAAACATACCTAAAGCGAACTTTTGGTTACGTCAGAGCCGTACCTACATATACCTATAGACAAATATGCGCTTCGTAATATTTTGCTCGTCCGCACGAGTAAGGACACGTGTCCTGTTTTAAAACAGCATTATGATCTACGTAAAGCAAATATAAACAAGCAAGCTGTATTAGTTCCATGTTTATAGTCCTTTGTGCACGTGTGTCCTAGTAACGTTGGTTTACTTTCTGTTTGGCGTTTTTTCTGTTCTTTTTAATGTTTTATTTCGTATTTGTGTTTTAAGCGAAGTTTTGAACACTGACTGTGTAGAGTTACCTCCTCAGGACATCTTAGCGTAAAGATCGATAATCACGTTGCCTGGTTAGGGTTCCGCAGTCAAACTATAAGGGTTCCTCCCTTATAGTTTCGCCATGTCCATCCGTGTCTCTGTTTGTCCACGGCTTAGCTCAAAGACCGTTAGTACTAGAAAGCTGTAATCACGCCAACTTACATTTTTAGTTAGAATTTATGGGAGAACATGATTTTTAACTACAATGTTCATCCCAACTACGGAACGCTACTGTGTGCGTGGTCTAACACGCACTTGGCGGGTATTAAAACCTGCACTTAAAAAAAACCGTGTAACTGAATTGTGCTCGGGATGAATTTAAAAACAATGTTATCATTTTCTCTATACGTAATGTTTCGTCTGAACGGATACTGGAGTATTTTAATGTAAACACTTATAAAAAGCAAATTGATATCGTTTTTAAGTTACTGGGAACCTCATTTTATTAAAATTCCTTCTTCGTTCAGTCTATCTCTCTGTGGAATGCACTCCCCCAGGAAATCAGGATGGCAACCAACCGATTATCCTTTAAAGTTAAGGTTCGCGAGCACATTCGCAAGAAGCTGGCAGTATCATCACAACGCTAATATTTTCTCATTGTTTGTCTTATTTCTTATTAGTATATTCTTCTTCTTAGTCTTTACCTATGAAATTGCCGTTTTGTATGAAAAAATTTAAACGAATTTTTTTCATGTATTTGTTATTTGTATTAATCGAAGTAATCACCCATGCAATCAATGCATCTTTGCCAACGCAGTGGCAGTTTATTGATGCCCTTCTTAAAGAAATCGGCTGGACGGGAGGCAACAAATTCTTAAAAGGCCTTTTGTACTGCCTCTCGGGTATTTAATTTTTTTCCCGCCAAAAAGTTATCCAAATTCTGGAAAAAGTAGTAATCTGTAGGCGCAAGGGCTGGTGAGTAGGGCGGATGACGGAGAGCTTCCAACCCCAGTTCTTGCAACTTGGAGACCGTCTGCTGTGCAGTTTGAGTTCGCGCGTTGTCGTGCAGGAGCAACGGAGACGAGCGATTGATCAATGCTGGTTGGAGATGTGCCAGCTTCTCCATTATTGTGTTCAGTTCTTCACAGTACACATCTGCAGCAATGCTCACCCCGTTTGGCAAGAAGCTGTGATGAATCACACCGGCGCTAGACCACCAAACAGTGACCATCACTTTTCTAGGGGTAAGTTTTCGTTTAGGGTATTGTTTAGGTGCTGAACCAGGATCCAACCAACTTGCTAAGCGCTTGCGGTTGTCAAACAGAATCCATTTTTCATCGCAGGTAACAATGCGGTTCAAAATTTCTTCATTTGTGTGTCTGTTGAGCAGTGCAAGGCACGTCTCGACGCGTACTTCGCGTACGTCTCGCGCTGGCGATCATTGAGTTCGTGGGGCACCCATTTGTCAAGCGTTTTACCTTGCCAATTTGACGTAAATGGACCAATATTGTTTTGACGCTAACGTCGAAAGCTGCTGCTAATTCAGCCGTAGATTGTGTATCATCAGCTTCCACAGTCGCCTTTAATTCGACACTGTCGACCAAAGTCTTCGGACGACCGCGAGGTTCATTTTTCAGGTCGAAATTTCCAGAACGGAAGCGAGCAAACTAATAACAGGTGGTGCGTTGGTTTGTAGTGTTAGCTCCGTAAACGTCGTTAATGTTGCGTGCCGCTTGTGCCGCGTTGCTGCCACGACGGTACTCATATTCCATAATTACTCGAATTTTTAACGTATCCATGATGACAAAAAAGATTGAAATTCGATGAAAATGTAACACTAATCAATAAACAAATGTCTACTTTTGGAAACAAAATTCCATGTTTTTAAAATAAAATTAATTTGAAATTAGAATTCTTAGCCAAACAAAAATTATTTTGATTTGAAATGGCCAGTACTGCTGAACGGCAATTTCATAGGTAAAGACCTAATATTATTAAAATATTTATTCCTCAATTTTCATGATTGCACCTACTTCTGTTTGTATCTGCACCACCCAAAAGTTGACTGGTAGAAAATTCCAATGGCATTAACTCCGCCTCTGTACAGTTAAGTGCTTGAAGTATTAAATAAATAAATAATTGTAAGATCTGCAATATTAAAAAAAAAAAAAAAAAAAAACTATGTTAAATAGAATCCGCATGATGCGAGCAATAACTAAGAAATGAAGTGAATAACTATAATAAATACCTACATTTGCTTTGCATGTAGCGGATTCTTGCTACATTCACCAGGTCGACGGTCCGCCTTTGGGGGGGTGGTCTACCCACCCTTGGTCGCCACTTCAGAGCTTACGGCCCCATTACCATCCATCTAGGGCTCTAGGCGATGCCGATAGCTTGGCGTGGCAATGCTTGGAGCTAAACTATGTGTAGTAGTGTGTCTAGCAGTATCTTGGGCTGGACGATGGTGATGATATATACCTACTTATACTTGCCAAATTGTAACCAAAATGGAAGCAGTCACTGGCTCCTGAAATACAGGTACTCTAACCTAGCTCTGGAGCCAGGGTCTCAATTTTTTCTGTAACCTGTTTTTATGGCAATAAAGAAATTTATTTATTTATTTATTATTTATACTTATTTTATTAAAAAGCACAATTTTCCAGATACAAATGTATTCACTAATAATTTTAGAAATTTGCGATGCAAATATTATCTGTTCGACAAGTGAAATTGGGTAACAGTGGACTTCACCGCTTGCCCGTATCTACCACATCGAACTCGGTGACTTGGGCATCCACAAGCTGCTTACTGCGAAGTTTTATTATGGCACGACTTGGTACATTCGGATCCTCCATCTCGAACTCGATCAGCCCTGTAATGATACATTCGTCATTAAAATGTTGTATTATAATTATAATACGCCATAGTCGTATTAACTCGGTTACGTCTGCAGGACGCCTTGTAGTTCTAAACAAACAGTGGGAGATTAAGACCAAGAATTATTTCAGACCGATATTATCAACTAGTCATCAGTAAAGGAGATGTGGGTGGGCAAACGCCTAAGCTATTATCATACGCCAACAACGAAAGTGAAGGACAACTTTTTGATTTACAACAATGATAATTCACATTCAAATAAAACAAATTTTCACAAACCGCGCCGAACGTTATCAAAACGTCTTTGTTTTCACAAGCTAAGCGAAAATCACGAACATTGTCGATTACTTATATGTTTAATTGCAAGTTGGCCATCGATCTCTGTAAAATATGAATTGAGTTATTAAATTCAAAAGTTAGCTGTTGTTTTATAAGATATAAAATATGACTGTTAAAACACAGCACTTTTACAAGTAGAAACCCTGAGAACGATTCAATTTGTCAAACATTTAAGAGTCATGTTTGAGATGGATTGTAACACTACGGTGTGAAAATGCCCGGGAGATAAATTGAGAACATTAGCGATAAGTGGCCGAGGAAGACTATGGCGGTTCGGCCCCTGGTCTTCTTATATCGGCACATGACAGGCTCGTGATGCAGCATATTCGTTAAATTAATAAGATTAATGTACCATGACGAGCGAAAAAATATAAATTTATAAATTATATGCAACAACTCACGCATAATTCAGAGTAACCTCGAGATATGAAACTACCGAGATTTACTTAATTATCACTGAAATTTTATGTTTGGTTTAAACCAAAACATTCCAAGAAATCGTAGGTATAGTTTGTAAAGTCTCTCATATTTGCACGATGCGACTCTTTGAGGGCAATGTAAATTCTGCTGTACTTGTTAATAATTATACAGAGTGGCTCTTTCCTACGATGAAAACCGTCACAGCTCCTCTTAGTTGAAAAGTTACGATTTCAATTCCATATTAGCTTTCGCGTACTCTAATGTAAGGGCATTCATTAAATTGCAACGTTTTAATAAAGAGCTACTAATAAGTTAGTCCAATCTGGAAAGAGAGAGGTGGAAAGAGAGTACGGAGGCCTTTTCCCAGCAGTGGGAAATCAATGGCTAGTAAAATAATAAATAATAAAAAGTTATTAGTATTAATAACAAACAGCATCCATTAATAGATATTTATTTTTATGAAAATATAGACAGATTATATTGGAAAAATAAAATTTGTGGTCGATGGAATTTTCATTTTAGCACCTCTATCCACTATTGTTTGATACGTTACATCGTTTCCCACTATTATGAGAAAAATAATGTTGAGGGCGGGTTTTTAAAATCACAGTGACGTAAAGCATCATGTCACAAAGTACTTTAGCCTTTATATAGATTATGCTTAGACAATAACATGTCATAAAGTAACAATACCTGAGCCTGCAAAACTCACAAGCTTTTAGTCTTTAGAAAGGGAATATAACACATAAATAGCTGTCACACCTTCAACGGTCACCTGAAGGTTAAGGTGACGCAACAGCACATTTAATTTGTAGGAGCCGGCTCGATATGTGTGCATTATCGAGGATACAACAAAAGGAGGGTATGTCATTACAGCCATGATAAAATAACGCCTTTGTTTGTGGTAAAAGGACACGCGTCAAGATCAGTTATCAAACTTTATAGGTATAATATTATATTACTAATAATAACTTGGTATTCGCAACACATAAAAATAGCTTAGCGGACTGTTTTCAATCGGTTAATATTGTTACTTTCCCCTACGAACTGCAACACCCCTGCCCCCTAAAATAATAGTTTTGCATAATTAATCATTACGATTTAATATTTACCTAAAAAGTATTTGTTATTTTTAACCGAAGGAAATTCTTTCATACAAACCATGAATCTTTTATACAAACTATATTCGCTCTTTTCTTATATAAGTGCTATTTTTTGAAACATCGTTCATCAATCAAATATTGCGTTCACAGGTTCTTTGAGAAATATCTACCGACAAAATTAATATCATCCATGCGTCCCGAGTACGATGCACAATATTCATTTTATCGGTAGATATTTCTCAAAGAACCTGAAGTCTCTCTGAGAACTCGGGAATTGGTGCAGTTAATTCACGTCTCGAGTACGGATATAATACCGTCAATTACCGAGTACAGAATTGACACCAATATAATATTAGGTCTTTACCTATGAAATTGCCGTTCTGCAGTACTGGCCATTTCAAATCAAAATAATTTTTGTTTGGCTAAGAATTCTTATTTCAAATTAATTTTATTTTAAAAACATGGAATTTTGTTTCCAAAAGTAGTCATTTGTTTATTGATTAGTGTTACATTTTCATCGAATTTCAATCTTTTTTGTCATCATGGATACGTTAAAAATTCGAGTAATTATGGAATATGAGTACGGTCGTGGCAGCAACGCGGCACAAGCGGCACGCAACATCAACGACGTTTACGGAGCTAACACTACAAACCAACGCACCACCTGTTATTGGTTTGCTCGCTTCCGTTCTGGAAATTTCGACCTGAAAAATGAACCTCGCGGTCGTCCGAAGACTTTGATCGACAGTGACGAATTAAAGGCGATTGTGGAAGCTGATGATACACAATCTACGGCTGAATTAGCAGCAGCTTTCGACGTTAGCGTCAAAACAATATTGGTCCATTTGCGTCAAATTGGCAAGGTAAAAAAGCTTGACAAATGGGTGCCCCACGAACTCAATGATCGCCAGCGCGAAGTACGCGTCGAGACGTCCCTTGCACTGCTCAACAGATACACAAATGAAGGAATTTTGAACCGCATTGTTACCTGCGATGAAAAATGGATTCTGTTTGATAGCCGCAAGCGCTCAGCAAGTTGGTTGGATCCTAGTTCAGCACCTAAACAATGCCCTAAACTAAAACTTAAACCTTTTGGTGGTCTAGCGCCGGTGTGATTCATCACAGCTTCTTACCAAACGGGGTGAGCATTACTGCAGATGTGTACTGTGAAGAACTGAACACAATGATGGAGAAGCTGGCACATCTCCAACCAGCATTGGTCAATCCCTCGTCTCCGCTGCTCCTGCACGACAACGCGCGACCTCATACTGAACAGCAGACGGTCTCCAAGTTGCAAGAACTGGGGTTGGAAGCTCTCCGTCATCCGCCCTACTCACCAGACCTTGCGCTTACAGATTACTACTTTTTCCAGAATTTGGATAACTTTTTGGCGGGAAAAAAATTCAATACCCGAGAGGCAGTACAAAATGCCTTTGAAGAATTTGTTGCCTCCCGTCCAGCTGATTTCTTTAAGAAGGGCATCAATAAACTGCCACTGCGTTGGCAAAGATGCATTGATTGCATGGGTGATTACTTCGATTAATACAAATAAAAAATACATGAAAAAAATTCGTTTAAATTTTTTCATACAAAACGGCAATTTCATAGGTAAAGACCTATTAAATACCTAACCACTTGTGCCCGCGACTTTGCCCGCGTTATATTTTTTGCTCCCCCCCCCCCCGTCGCATCACATCGCCTGCCCGCGCTATTACTTCTGCTCGTGACTTCGCCCATCACATCGCCTGCCCGCGCTATTCCTTCGTTTTCGGTCAGCGTTCTTTCTGACCTTTTTTATTTTTGCTCGCCTTCTAGGGACCCCAGCGTGATGTTATTTGTAACTGATTTACCTGTGTCATGTCTATATGTATTGTGTGTGCCTGCATAGACAATATAGTATTGTTGTTACCATTGACTAGCTGGTTTTAATTCACTCCTTCGTCACGGGAAGAATGACGAAGAAGAAGAGACGAAGGAGTGAATTACACAGTCTTATGCGTGCCTAATTGCATTTTAAAGTGGTGGTATAGCTTTAATTTTGTATTATATCTATGCTCATTGTGCGCTTTTATAATTTCTAATGTGACAATATTATCGTGGACGTTCACGTCAACGTCACGGCATCACCTTTAACACAGGGAAGTAAAACGTATGGAATTATATGAAATACGTTTTTAAATTTCCGTAGATGACAACGTTACATCGTGCACGCTTTTCCATAAATTTTATGAATATGAACGTAGACGTACTCGATAAAATACTAAAAGCGCTCAATAGATAATACGAATCAATTTGTCTAATGGCATGAAATGCGAACTGGGAACACTGTTTACAGAGACAAAAACTCTTCCGTCGGGACTGCGGACTGGATCGTTTGTGTTGCGGTGTTTGCACGGGGGCTTCAAGAGCTTGAAGAATATTATGAAAGTTTGTCATAATATAGACTAACAAACAGTAAAGCTCATGCAGAACATTTATAGCATGTAATATTTGAAATTAGGTGGTTATTCATGACATATTCAAACAATTTCTACGCAAATTTAGTTCAATGCTCTCAGAATTATTTTATACAGTTTAATTTTGCAAACTCTGTTTCACTCTTATAAGCTTGTTAACAAAATTTCCTTTTAGAGACCTGCTGGTTTCTGATGATTCAAATTGAGTAAGGAGCACCCTAATTGCGCAACAGACTATTACTCTCAATTTGAATCGTTTTGAAGCATATTTCTAATCCATTGTTCCATATGTTCGAAAAATGTCTCTGCTAAACAACGTAAAGAACGCAATGAATGTTGTTGAATTGTCAAAACGAAACCCATTGCTACTGACAGTGTGTTACGCAATTACTCTGCTGATTTTAATTAACTGGAGTGTTCAATTTACTCTCACAGCTTATTAAGGATTATAAACTATATACGCATTCGGGCTTGCTGCTGCATGCGAAGTGAGTTCTGATCTGTTAATTCTTTTACGAGTAATAATATGATTGAAAAGCAGTTGCTTTTATTTTCATACAAGATTATATTTCAATAATATATAAGCTAACAGACTTAAAATATTAATAATAATATGTACAAGTACATGTCTATAAAAAAGAGGGGCTTTTGGCTAAGTAATAACAGCCGCACGGGTTGATCGATCAGGTTAAGCTACGCTTGCCGCAGGTGGTCCGTGGATGGGTGACCATCTTTGCATACCAAGACCCTTCCGTGCCTTGGAAAGCAGGTTAATCCGTTTGTCCCGCTATCTTTCGTGGATCTTTGACAGTCATTACGGGTCGTCAGAAACTTGAAATTCCGAGTCCGGCTGTGGAGATCAGATAGGCAGTCGCTCCATGTAAAATACTGGTACTCAGCTGCATCCGGTTAGAATGGAAGCCAACCCCAACATTATTGGGAAAAGGCTAGGCAGATGATGACATGTAAATAATAAAAAAGAGGGAAAAGAATCATAGGGAGTAAAAAAGTTCGTCCGCATCGCTGTCATCAGGAAAAGTGCCAAAAAGGCTGACAGCATTGCCGCGTTGTATAGCGATGCTGATTTTTTGGCCAAAAAATAGTTCATCCCTATAGTCACGTGAACGGTCGATCAACTGCTTGGAGATGTCTCGAAAAACCAAGTGCGTAATCGGACTCCATGGTCAACCCCAAACGGCTCGAACATATAACTCCCAATAAGATTGGAATATTTTCGCCGTTTAAGGTTTTCCACACTTGCAGCAGCCATGCCAGCTCAGCCCGCCGTGCTACGAAGATGGGTCCAAGGACCTGCCTAACTTCCCCAAGGCATTATAATCAATCCGTCCTGTCTCTTGAAAGTCTTTTTTTATATATATTAATTATAATTATAATCAATCCGTCCTGTCTCTTGTCTCTTGAAAGTAAGTGTATTAAAGCGGACCTTTTCGGGGCAAGCGTATTCATGTTTGTTTTGTTCAGGTTATCTATATGCCTGCAATCTAAAATCGCAATGGTGCCTGGTGTGAAAAACAAACACTAATACCGAACGTGTTGGAAGACCAATAAGGTACAACAAGGTACATTTTTCGTAAATGTACAAAACCTGAAGTGCTGTGCCCAGCAGAAAGGCACAGTTTTATTAAATCGGTTTTTCTGTTTAGATTACAGAAACGGTTTTTTTTAGAAAAGCAAATTTGTTCAAAATACATCGTTACAAGCTGAAATCAAATTAGTTTGAAAAATGCCTGGAAGTTCGCAATAAAAAAGGATCGTGAATCAAAATTGACGTCAATAGAAAGCTCATTAGGCAGGCGTCAATTCAACCGGCCCACTTCCACTATAGCTGGTAACGTTCTTACATATAGACAGCTATATCAGCTATAAGAGGGTTCATTTTACTACCCATTACTGAATCAGAGCACCCAAAATAATGACCCAGTATTTTTTGCAGCATATTAATGTTATAGTTTTGTATTGTTTTAGGTAATACTGTCAATATGTCTAGAGACAGTGTTATTAAATATTATATTTTCTAAACTAATATTATAAAGAGGAAAGATTTGATTGTTTGTTTGTATTGAAAAGGCTCCGAAACTACTGGACCGATTTGAAAAATTGTTTTATCATTAGAAGCCGACAGTATTCCTGATGAACATTGGCTACTTTTAACCGCGGGAAAATGCTTCATTCCTACGGGAAAACGGGTAATAGGACAACAGGCAGTATGAATTATCCTTCCGTCCTTATCTTTTTCACATATCTTCTAAACGGCTGAACCGATTGGGTTGAAATTTTATATGGGTATTTCGATGGCTTCCTGAATTATTTTAAAAATACAATCGGACCCGGTAGGTGGCGCTGCTGTCGGTATGTCAACTACTAAACGGCTTGACCGATTGTGTTGAAATTTTATATGGGTATTGCCATGGTTTCACAGACACGAATGTATTAAGCCTACCTAATCTATCTTTCTATACATTATTATAAATAAACCAATTACATTAACGACATTATTTAAGCAAAATATTTTTGAACGGCGGGAATTCCGAATTCTACGCAAACGAAGTTGCGGGCGGATACTAGTAATGTTAAATTTTTGTATTGTTTTAAGTAATACTGTCAATATGTCTAGAGACAACGTTATTAAATATTATATTATAATTAAAGGTGGTGTACCTACATAATAAAGACAATTCTATGTATATATATATATATGTCAGAGACGGCACGCGTGTCTCGTTACCATCAGCCATATTTTAATTAGTATTGGGCGTAATATGGGTAGTGTTGGTTGTTGCGCAATAGAAAAACGGTTCACAGTTCAAATCACATTATAATTTTACGAACAGTTTAATCAAACTAGCGAATCACACACTGTAAAATAATTATGTACAGTAACAAAGTAATTGCGAACAAATCGTAAGATCGATTACTGTTCGTATAGCGACAGAGCCACCCAAATATTATGTATCTAGAATCATCATCTGCCTAGCCTTTTCCCAACTATGTTGGGGTCGGCTTCCAGTCTAACCGGATGCAGCTGAATACCAGTATTTTACATGGAGCAACTGCCTATCTGACCTCCACAACCCAGTTACTGGGTAATACGATACCCCTAGGTAAAACTGGTTGTCAGACTTTCGGGCTTCTGACTATCCGCAACGACTGTCAAAGATCTACGAATGACAGCCGGGACCAGCGGCTTAACATGCTTTTCGAGGCACGGAGGGGTCTCGATATGTAAAGATGATCACCCATCCACAGACCAACAGCGGCAACCATAGATTAACCTGACCAATCGACCTGCGCGGCTATTATTATTTAGCCACGGGCCCCTCGTTTATTACGTATCTAGAATACAGGTATGTAATTCCAGCAGCAAGGCTGAACTTTACTAAACCAACAGGTTTGTCGGGAGCTAGTGCTCTGTAAGGAGTCGAGTCCGAAGAACGACTTCCGGCACAAACGAGTGCGCTCAAATTATAAAGGGTTTGTCCCCACCACGCACTAGCCCCGCAACAACTCTGTCCAATGGCGGACGGAAATACGTCACGTGTTTACTATTCACTAAATCATTCTTATTCTAAACAGGATTTACATTGTAAATTAAATAAAAAATCAAACAATAGTTATCATAATCTAATAATAGTAATTTAACAGCAATAACTTGATTATATTACATCTTATTTATATTTAAATTCTGTACCTACTAACATAGTTTATAAGCTCCTGTTGTTACTAACCATTATGGATCATGTTATCTGACAATTAAATAAATAATAATAATTAACAAAATAATACATCAATAATATTATGAATCAACTAACGGTAACTTTTCTCGAAATAAGTTGTCAAATCTAATTCGAAAAGGATTTAGTAAATACTACTTTTATTTTAATACACAATTATTGATAGTAATATCACATAATTAAAAATAGTAAAACAAGAATAGCAATACTCCGACTGTATTGACAACTGTCTCCGACATATATATATATATATATATGTATATATATATATATATATCTAAAAGGCTATATATATACATATCTCAGTAAACAGAACCGAACCACAAGCACAAAGAAATGACAATCATATAACGAACTTTGTGCATTTAGATTTATGTACATACGTACGTTCTGTTTTATCTACAAGTCTGTGCGAAAGAGTACCTACTGGGGCGTACCTAGCTTTTAGGTAATCTTTTGATTAGCCGTTAATTATGACGACTGCACTACTGAGCTACTGCAGGCAAAACTTAAAATGTAAATTTAAATTTGCACCGGCAAAATCTGATTTTCGATTAGCTAGTTTATCCTACACTAAACTAATCCCTTCAAAGCGCAGTCGGATTTACGATTCATCTTCGGATAAAAATTGTAGGTAGAATAACTACAATTTTTTTTTAAATTAATAGCAATATTTTTTAACATAATAAAAATCTGACTGCTGCGCGCGGAGAGGACTAGAACTCAGTAAACCACCCTAGCTGAGTTACATATTTCATTAGGTGAGAATGAAACACTCGTCCTGCGAGAACCGAATGTTATTTGTTGAGGGTCACTTGTTTCTCCAGATCAAAATGATTTTATTCTTACTCATATGTATGCTAATGGCCACAAACAAATGATGCGTTAGTTTATGTAGAAGCAACCTCCCTCAAAATTGTACTGCATTCATGAACGCTCAATGTCTCCATAGAGTTTTCATAGCGTGTTCGTAGTGTGTAGTAGCGAGTTCGTAGCGTGTCGTAGCAAGATTCGTAGCATGTCGTAGCGGGTTCGTAGCGACAGCGTAGCGTATGCGTGTCTGATTTTGTTAGTGTGCTTACTTGTCTACTCATTTAATAACATTAAATGCATAAAACCGCGCAGCTTTAAATTATACAATTTTGATAAAATAATGTACCTTAAAAGCCAACCAATGTTTAATGATTACCATTCAACAGAACGCATGTTATTGTTTCAAAGTAAACAATCAAAATCATTCGAATAAAATCCACCGCGATGGTATTCATAAAGCTTCAATCTATTGAGTGAAACCTAATGAAATGCAAAGCATTTCAACCATCGAGTGCAAACAATGGGAATAATGGACGCATTTGTTATGCATAGTAAAAGATAGTCATTTTTACTTTGGGAGGAAAAGTTTAAGTTCTTCAACAATTAGTTTCATATGATGATATGGAGTGCATTATTGGACGCACTGACCCTTATTAAGTCACTACATAGGTCCAATAATACTCCTCTTGGGAAATATACGTCTTGGCATATGTATTAATTCCCAGAAGCCTGAATGCATGACACCACAAGCCTGGTTGACCGTTATAACCTAACTATTAGCAAACGTACTACCGGCGCCACTTAAAGAGGTCATAAATTATTTAAAAGTCACGACGATAGCTGCAATTCTCCATGCCTTTATATTTTCTATTAAAACTGCGACTGGAAAAAAGTAATATCGCCCCTAGGAATCTCATTTGATAAATCCTACCTCGATGAAATCGGATGACACGCTTAAAGAGTATTATTGAAATGAAATTAAAATTTATTGAATGGAATACGAATATGGTTAACACGATAGAACTTCTTTCTTATACGAGTATATATGTTTGTCATAGTGTTCATTAAAGCTTTGTCATTAAGATAATGGTAGGATCTATTAAAATGATAAAGATTATTCTTTGTAAATCTGTTTGTTACCCAGTTGCATATTGCGACATTTCAATGTATGATAACAGTCTCCATAGGAACTGCGTTAAATTTTCGCAACTCTTATTTTATTAAATGTCAAATATGATATAAAAACTCAGGTAAGAGAAACACCTAAAAGAGTTCAAGATATTCCTAAGAATCCTTCCTTAGCGTGCAAGAGAATTTTCTTTAGAATGTAACAAGTGTGTAGGATTCCGTTTTCATGACTTAGTGCAACATACCGTTGCATCTGTATGTTGGTATGTTCGCATACCGATACTTGACATTTTTCACAATAATTTCTAGCAGCATGTTCGTAAATTGTTCCCAGTATTAATGATGTTGCTTGCAAACCTCATTAGCCCCGTGAAATTTAGTTAAACACGATAATTTAGATTTAATTTAATGAATAGAGACAATTGAGCATTGTGCCTGCTAGGAGGACATCCGACGCGCTCTGCCACGCTGCTAACCTGATTACCAGGTTACTAACTTGGTAATTAAAACTGGTATGAGCGAATATTTATAAGAGAATGAAGTAAATGATAGCATATTGGTTTAGAGGGGAAAATTGAAGAAGAAAACGTATTGCACCGACCTCAAGTAACATGAGAAAGAGCAGTAAGATGATGATGAGCGAATCTATCAATCTGGCTTTATATAAGAAGAAACTGACTGACTATCAACGCACAACCGAAGCTACTGGAACTAGGAACGTGAAATTCTACACACGGCTTCCTTTTATAATGTTAAGATACAATAAGAAAGAAGGGGTTTTGGGAAATTTCACACCGTTATAGGGTGAAAAAATAAAACCCACCTTGGGTTTTATTTGTACGAAAATTCGACCTATAAGGCGGTGAAAGGAGGGATTTTGTTTGTAGGAGTTTATTAACTTAAGACTGGGCACGAATACTAATCTAAGTAAATTCTAAATTTCCTATTTTTTGTCTTACTATACTAACCCCTAAAGCGGTTTAGGGGGTGTTCAAATTTGTATGGAAGAATTTTAAAGCGTGGTCCGATTAACTCAAAACTTAGCATTAATACTTTTGACAGATAAGAAAAAATAAAAAGTTTTGGGTTTTTAGAAAATCGACCCCACAGGGTTGTGGAATTCATATGAAAAATCCACGGAGTAAAAGAAAGAAGTCTTTCCTCCGTGGAAAAATCCTTTAGTTAATGAACTTGATACATAGCATTATTTGCCTAAGCAGTAAATAAACATTGACAGTTTTAGTTTTTCAAAACAGCCCCTGTCGTGGTGAAAAAAGGCGGACACAGCTTATTTGAAACTTAAAAATTGGCCTTTTCGAAAACTACCTTTCAAAGAAAAGTACGAAATCCACGCGAACAAAGTCGCAGGCAAAGTGCTAGTATTCTCATAAAGCTTATGTACGCTATGAAAGAAGAATACCAATGTATAGATATTGTTACAGTATCGTATAAGTCGATCAATATGTGAGATATACATACCTACTAGTTACTATTACCCCAGAGGGAATAACTTACGTAGTTTTAATTATTAGTACATAAGATTACATCCTTGAATTGCATTGCGTGCTATTGGAGAGACCTATGCCACCAGTGAATGATGAAAAATAGGTTAATTAGACTTCACAGTCTGTCAATTATTATAAGCTTTTAAACTAGCTTTATATCTACTAAAACATACCTCCTTCAAGAACGACGTCTTCTTGGTAGCTTTCCCTCATAGTTCTCGTCAGGATTTGGTGGTAGAACTGATTCGCGCAAGCCCTGACCTCTGGAGTTACATCCATCCTAGCTGTGGCCCCGATTAGCACATTCAGCTTCTGCTTGGCATTTGCTATTAGCTTGTCGACTGTAAACATTTCAAATTCTTAGAATAGGTATGTACCATTTGATTACATAATCAACACTTTTTGAATGCCTCATGGCTCGTACAGACAGGCGCGACGCGACGGCGCGACGCGATTCTGTGATATATATCCGTAGAACAATTTCTATGGCAACGCGCGCGACCATTCACACAGGGGCGACCTGTCGCGCCGCAACGTGGCTGCGCCGCGATTCCAATAGGAACATTTTGTATGGCGACGCGGCGATATCGCGGTAGCGGCCGCGATTCGCGTCGCTCTAGTGTGAAAGGTGTTGCGGCGCGATAATATCGCAGAATCGCCCCGCGCCACGTCGCGCGACAAGTTGCGTCAGTCTGCACGAGCCTTCATTCGGGTATTCTATTAGGTATATATTGGGTATTCAATTAGAAATTACTCTGTAGCAGCATAGAGTTCGGAGTTGTGGTTGGTGTATGGCAATAAGCTAGCCCTCTATTACACAGTACTTTAATATGAATCAAATTAAATTAGCTAGCGAAACTCTGCGGACGTCATATCATCATCTTCCTAGCATTTTCCCAACTATGTTGGGGTCGGCTTCCAGTCTAGCCGGATTCAGCTGAATACCAGTATTTAACATGAAGCGAATGCCTATCTGACCTCCAGAACCCAGTTTCTGGGTAATACGATACCCCTTGGTAAGACTGGTTGTCAGACTTTTGGGCTTCTGACTACCCGTAACGACTGTCAAAGTTCTACGAATGACTGCCGGGACCAACGGTTTAACGTGTTTTCCGAGGCACGGAGAGGTCTCGGTATGTAAAGATGGTCACCCATCGACAGACCAAACCTGATCGATCGACCTATGCTACTCTTATTATTTAGCCACGGGCCCATAGTTGAACCCAAAAAAAAACATCAAATCTTTTCGTTTTTAATGTGTTTTTATATCGATAACCATCACAAATTCAGAGTTTAGCTAGCTAATTTAATTTGACCATGTATAGATGAAATGTGGGTGGACAATATGAAACATCACTGTGTAAACCTTGGAGAAATACAAGATGTTTATTACTTTTAGAACAGACAGGTAACTGCAGTCCTGAGTGCCTACGTATGTAGATACGAAGCAAGATGTCGGATATTAGTGTCGTTCTGACAAATTGCAAGCAGGAAATGTTATGCGGTCGTCGGCGACGTGCCTTAGCTGAGAACAAGAGACGCAGCCGATAAGAGCGAGTTTAAAATAAAACGGAGCGCTTTATCTTTAACCAAGTGATAGAGTAGCTTATCTTCTAATTAAATTAACCTTCTACCGCATAATATGGGCCCATTATTATCCGCCAAATATATTTTTTCTTTGTCATTAATCGTGTCTACCTATTATTCATCAATATAAACTATAAAAGAAAGTGTATAATGTGCGTGCCGCTAAAACTCAGAAATGAGTCCCGGTACGATCAAGGGAGTTAATATGGTGTGGTAAACCTCTATTTCCTGTCCATGAAGAAGGTTCCCGTTTTTACCAGAAGGGCATGCTTTTGAAGATATGAGGGCTGGGATTTTCACTCTCTAGAAATTTCTAGAACAGTCCAGGACATTCGGGAGTATTCGAGAGCATTCCACAACGTTCCAAAACATTCTGGAATGTTGTGGAATGTTTCTGAGCGAAGCCGGGTACTCCATCTAGTTATAAATAAAAAGACGCCCAAAACAGTTAAATGGTTTGGGTATAATAAAAGAACGCGTTAAATTTTTCCAATTCTGCCGATTATGATTGAATTAACACAGCTTAAAATTTTTATAATTTATGTAGAGGGTTTCATTCAATGTACGTTTTTGCTTAAATAGAAGTTGAAGCAAAGACTCACAATCAGCGTCTGGTTCGGGAACTTCCTGCAGAATATCTTCTAAGGCGTACTGGACCGCAGACGGCACAGCTACGGGCCGCCTCGGCACATTAGCAGCACCTGCAAGTTATTAATGAGCCTAAAGTTTCATAGTATCAATGGGATCATTCAAAACCTCAAAATCATTGAGAACATGCAAAACCCGCGGAAGCGCGGTCACATGGTCGTGAGCGTTACCACTGCAATGCCCCTATGATTCGTTTTTGACGTAGGTTTTCTAGTGGAGTGTTGGAGTGTTCAGCTACCGTAGTTTTTTACTCTATGGACAACCATTGGATCATGACCTCTTGCTGAGTTCCTTTATATATAGATGCGTACCTAACGCCATTTTTTGTGTTTGCTTTTGTAATAAGCAAATCAGTCGTAGTCACTCGTGGTCGATAAAATATCGAATACGACCCAGCGATTTATTTTAGAGGTTGTTTAGGTCCTATCTTTGCTGAGATCTCTAATTATTGTTTGTCATCGTGTTCGACAATAGATTCGTCTTTATTTTAAATTCAATGAATAATATAGTTAATACTACAAAAAAAGCAATTCTTATGTTTAGTAATAAGTAGCTTTTGAAAACGATGTATCAAACAACAAGTAATGAGTAGGTAAATAAATCCATTTAATCGTACAGTAATACGAGTACTAAGCTAAGAATGCGCTTCGACAATTGTCGTTACACCCCGGCCATCGAGAGAATGCGTCCCTGTCACCTGTCAGTGCGAAAGTTAATTTTTAGCTAAAAAAAATCATCAATCAATTCGCAAAACACGTAATCTTTTGTATGAAACTGACAGGTTTCAAGAACGCATTCTCTCGTCTGCCGCACTGTAATTGGTTTTTATAAGTTTAATTGGTAAAATTAGTACCTACTTGCCATTAATTTTAACTTAATAACCAGCCTTCAAATTTTATTAGAAAACTATGTTGACTCCGTAACTTTCCGTGTTGCAGCACGCAAAATGAGCCCACAAGAAAAATTACAGACAACAACTACATAATATGTATGTATATATTCCGGATGTACAACGAACTAAAGCGCTTGCACATACATGCGGTTGTCTATGTCCTTGTCGAATTAATGCTTTTTCTACTTTCTTACGTCTTCTTCTAAAAATCTAACCTTGACGAGGAATAGTAACTACAAACACTCGGCTTACATCTTCGTTCGTGAAAATGAAAAATAAAATTGCGGAGTAAAAAAGCGACATATAAAAAAAACATTATTTTTAATTCGACTTTGTAAAATGTCAGTAATTACATCTGCTGCGTGAATGTGGAAGTACTCGTTAGCAAAGTTCTTTTTACAGACAAAGGTTCGTGTTTCGGATTTCCGATCATGCAGACTCGGTGTCTTCACCTTAAGAACCTTTTTAAGTAGTAGAGTACCCACTTATCGTTCTACTAAAAAAACACTAATTTTAATCTACATAAATACAAATCAATTGCTATACATTAGGCAATTGATTTGATAGACCATCACTTGAGAACGTCTCGACCTATTTGGCTGATTTTTTCTGTTGTATTTTTTTTTGCGTTGTCGTAATTGTCAAAACAAGGTTTTCATAAAACATTATTCCAGAAAATCCACCGTGAAAGTTCAAAAATTCAAGCGCACGAGACGCCGAGCACGAACAGCTAGTATTAAATATCTTTCATAATACGATTTATTAAATTCCCACAAAGATTCCGGGAAATCAGCTTCAAAGCCTAATACGATTAAAGAAAACCAGGGGAGTGCGTGTCGAAGCACGCACAATGAAGGGTTCCGTAGTAGGAATGAATTTATCCCAAGAACAAACTGAACTTCCTAGTTGAAAAAATGTTCTCATATACATCGATATACGTCACGGTCAATTCTCCAGCGGTCAATTCTAAGTCTGTGGGTCAAATAAACGTAATAACTAAAAATGAATGATTTTCGGACTCTTTCCTTTACTTGTAGGTACTGTGAGAACTTGCTTCTTGCCAAATTTCATTATTCTAGGTCAACGGAAAATACTCTATAGGTTCTGATTTATTTGCGAGTGCAAAAATATGTCCCATAAATGGCCTTATTTTTTTATTGTGTTGACATAGAAAGTTAATTTTTTTAGAACTCCAAGGGACTGCAGATCTACGTCGTATTTGATAATAATTTGAACTTGATATCTCCACGCGTTCCTGAGAAAAAAGGGTCTTGACGGACTGACAGACAGACGAACGGACTATGAAGTGATCCTATAAGGGTTCCTGTTTTTCGTTTTGAGGGATTGAACCCTAAAAAACAACCATACTCCTGCTACGACTTTCAACCAACTTTTTGAGAGCAAGGAGCTTTGGGCGATAATTAAAAAGAGATTTTCTTATTCCATTGCTAATCTGTTATTCTCGTTCGTGCTGCCACGAGAATGGTAGAGCGCACAAGCTAACTTATTAAGGGGGAGGCGCCATGGTAGCACCAAATCTTCTGACGTTTTTTGCAATTCGCAGATTGTATGTAGAACAGAATATGATTCGCGAGCGTAACAAGTACGTATTTACAGAATTATAATCATTATAATCAACAATAAGTCTTCGCCTTAAGTCTTAGTTCATATACTCCTATTGAATGTCTATTTCATGAAATATAAATCTGAACTTAGAGGGTGTTAATGTATTGGTGATTTTAATTCAAATTAAAATTCAATTTTTTTTCAGACCACTAGATCCATATAGTGTTAGTATGAACTTATCCTATATTAGTAGATAATAAAAAAGAACTTAAAAATAAATATAACTTTAATTAAAAACTCTTGAAAAGCTTGTATTATTTAAAAGGAGCGCAAATAATCGAAGGACATCAAAAAATTCGTCCGTATCGCTGTCAATAGGAAAAGTGCCCAAAAGGCTGGCAGCATTGAAACGTTGTATGGCAATGCTGATTCTTTGGTTAAAAATTAAAAAAACTTAAAAATACACTGGCTACATGAACCTAAAAGGTCCGTCAACCTTGTCTGCCAGTGTAGCTAAAATACTGTTAATGATTAAAAACACAAGAAAATTTGTATTTCGCAGGCTACCTAGAGCATCCTCCTCTTAAGCGTACGAGAGAATTGTTAGTAAGAGGAGATTACAGATGCACCCAGCATTTCCTGCGCACACGACCTCGTTCTTGCACGATCGAATTCGAGCAACGGCTGTGCTCGAAACCAAGTTTACCTATAAATACCTACGTGCAATTTATTAGTTTTAGGCCGGTATTAGAACCAATGATTTGCCACTCGAAGCCGTCACTGGACACTGTTGGGTTATTTAGAAATAATAGCCAATCGTTAACACAATAAGAGATTATATTATTCTCAATTTATTCTCAAATTATATTATTCAAAATGGTTGAGCTAAATGGTGCTGATCCCTACGTCATGTTCGTGAACGGGCGCCGCCAGTAGGGACTGGTCATCTCTTAGCTGCCATGGCTTATTTTAATTTTAATCTAAGTATTTTCATTTCTGAATTGTTTTTTTTTTGTTATCTTTTTTAGTACTGACGCTTTTAACGTGCACGTCTTTCTACATCGTTCTCACATGTATAATTTTAACTTGAATGATGTAACCAAAATGTTGTAACAATTTTTATGATTTAAAAGAGTGTCCGTGGAGTTTCTTGCCCGTTCTTCTCCACAGGTACCTACTTCGCTTTGGAATGGGCAACTAGCTTCATCTTTCTGACTGACTGACCCCTTGACAATTCAAAAGTGCCTATAATTGGTTTACTTGAAATAAATGCTTTGAGTTTGAGTTTGAGTTTCTCAACAGAAAAGTAACTATCACAGACAGACTAGCAAGAAAACGTGTAGTTAAACCCGCTACTTATGTATGCGAAGTAGTAACAGTAATTCATTTTAGTTACCGCTGACATTCTCAGTATGTTTGGCTTAACATATTTTACAACATGATAATTTAAACAACAGACACAGCTTATTGCCTTTATCTAGCAGAAAAACCCTATACTATTTTTGAATCTGAGAAACACGTACCTACCATTTTAACGCCTCCACTACACGAATGGGAGACAACAGTTAGTCCAAGCTAGTGTCAAAAAGTGCACGCATGAACTCGGTGAATGTATGAATAAATTAGCGGTTCAAAATATCTTACCTGAAATCTAAACAACAATATTGAATGTTGAATATTAGAGCTGTACCGAGAAACATGTTTCATCAGAGAGGCGTGACCCACTGGCATCGACCCAAATCCGAGAGCGGCATTGAACTTGACATGGCGTTGCCTTCGAGTTCAATGTCGCAAAGATAGACGTCCCGGAAGTTTCATCTGGTAGCGCTAACTAAACTCTGTTCAATTTATGTTTATTGATTTTAGACCGACAGACGGTAATTTTAGACCTATAGCCGTGTGAAGAGTGACTTTCGGTAATTTATCCGAATATTGATTCTTTCATAGAACTTCGTTTTGTCGGCCTTGGTTTTATACACTAGGTATATAAAGATAATGCTAAAAGTATTAGGCTCTATATCATATCTTACTGTAGTAAGCTTTTTCCAGCTTCTTATGCAATGATATATGTGGTAATGATATATATAATCATATCGATGCCCCCCCCGTAAGTTGTTGTAACCCAAAAACTATAATTTTACAGGAGAGCGTTTCAAGGATACTTTTGCCAAAAAATTGCACTTTTAAATTTATTTTTTTTATAAAATTCAGTGTGTAAATATTAGTTAGTAATAAAGTATTTCTCAATAGTAGTAATATTAGTATGTGAATATATTATATATTCACATACTGAATTTTGTGGCTTACAACAACTTACTTGGTATGCATCGATATACATATATGGCATACCTCTGTTAAATCCGCGATGGTTTGTGAGGTATGTTAACGTTTTTTATAAGTCTTGAAAATGTTTTAAATAATAAAATTAAAAAAAATGTATGTATATTGTCTTGTTGTGTGGATTAATTTCACTACTGCGTTTATTACTTATTTTTTCTTATACTACTCGTCTATAAATTATTTTTTCTGAACAATACATGTTTATGGTATGTTATGTTTATGTTTATGGTCTGTGCGGAGATTTAGACTGGGAAGCTTAAGCTGAGCTGAGAGATTATATTTGGTCAAACATGTTTACTTACCAACACAGGATAAAAGCTCGTTAATTTGTTGTAAAGAGGTCCTCATTTCTATAATGAGCCTGCCTTTCTCATCCAGAGATCTTGATAGTTCTTTTTCTGCTCGGCTCTCGGCGTCAATTTGTGATTGCAGTTGTCTCTTTTCCGCCAAATATCTGTTGTACAGAGACATAAAAATAACAAATAATTTAATTAAATTATTGCGCAAAATGAACGTCACAGAGAAATTATCGAAAGAAAGAAAAATGCGTTTATGCGTTGGCATTACAGATAAAAACTCTAAAACTGTAAAAAAACATAAAACAAAGATTATGTTTTGCGATCCGTATTTGATGACCTAAAATCACAGCTTCAGTGGACAATTTGGGCCGAAACCCAAACTGGTTGTCATGCAGTAACAGATATTTATCTAGCTGAGTATTAAGCAAGCTGTCAAACACTTTTGCTACAATTGTTGCAAGTGAAATAGGCCGAATTTACGTCGGCCACATACCCGGTCTTGTTCTTAACTACAGGCACCACAACAGTTTTCACAAGATCGGCAGATAGGTATGAGTGGCTCACACATAGAGAGTAAAACAATGCCAGCACACTCGATATATGCGGGCCTGCATGCTGTAGGTGCACAATGCTGAGCCCATCGTGGCCGGGGGATTTACCTCTAGTCATAGCCTTTATGACTGCAGCTACATCTTTAGCATTAAATCTTGTCCCCACACGACCACTCGGTATCTTAGCAGTGGGCACCTCACCCCCTTGCTCTAGTGTAGATATTACACGAAAATGGCCTCCAAACATGTCAGCAATACCTTTAGAGTTACTCACCCCGCCGACGCTCACCGGGCGACCAGGTCTTGGACTGACACTGTTGGTGCATTGCGAGAAACTCCGGAAGTATCTAGCCTTATGTTTTACAGCAATGGCATCCATTTTCACCTGATCTTGATGATCCTCAAACCATTTAAGCCTGGACTTGAATACTTTTCGACTTTTATTCATATCATCATACACACACCCAGTTCTAGGCCTACCACCTAGTTCTAGGCACCTAACCCACTCCAAAAAACTCGACCGGGCCTCGAAATGAGCTCGGCGGACGTGTTCACTCCATCCTGCTATGCGTGAGCCCCTCCCACCACTCCCGGCACGAGTGCCCATATAACTGACCACTGTTGGGGTCATAGCAAAAGTGATTGACATATAGCGACTCGGACTGTACGACTGGCGTCTGTAAGGATGTGCGGTACCCACCGAGCCAAAACTTTTCAATACCCAAGCTCATGCAGTTGGTATTCCACGGCGTGGTGACAGCAGTTAAGTGTTTTCGCGAATTCACGAATGGTAGCATCCGGATTCGACTGCAGTTCGCGGCGTAAATCAACATCATTCACTGCGAGTGATCGTCCTGAGCGTGGCTGACTTTCAAGGCTACTGTCTCCTGATTTAAAACGGTCAAACTATCGGGACACCATAGCATGGCTTGCACTTCCAGCGCCCAATGCAGTATTGATATTGTCAACCGCAGCCCGCGTACTGTGGCCTAACAAGTACTCGTATAAGTATAGTGTTCGAACTTGTCGCTCGTTCATTTTTCTTCAAACTGACTAAACCGATCGCGAGGGCTGCTTTGTATACCCCAACATCACAAGTGCCTAGGATATTCTACAACATTCTAGAATATTATCGAAAACAATTAACTTGAAAAAGGAAATGTTTCGAAAACAATTAACTTGAAAGAGTTTTGTTTGTAGAGTGTCTCATTACTTTTCTGCAACATTGAGAACATTCCACAGGAAAGTCAATACAGCTCAGTCTCCAAAGACATTCTTTAACGTAGACTACCACTTGCTCCTCATCCTTTTCGCCCCATATAATATCCTTGTTTGTATTTACGTCATATGTATGATATGACGTATATATGTATGTGTACGTATGACGAATATATGATATGATGTATATATGTGACTTAGATATTATTACATTTTAATTACATTGAACAATAAGGGGAAAGTGATCAGACTAAGTAGTGTCATATCTATACAGCGTGTAACGGAAGGGGGGTATCAACCCTGAAGGAGGTGAATGTGCTCATGAAACTCAACAACTTTCCCCAAAGAACGTAGGTCGAAATATGACAAAAAAATTTGGCCCTGCCTTACAAAACTGACTACCAGCTGATTGATTTACTATGGGAGGGCCAAATTTTTTTTTCATATTTCGACCTATGTTCTTTGGGGAAAGTTGTTGAGTTTCATGAGCACATTCACCTCCTTCAGGGTTGATACCCCCTTTCCGTTACACGCTGTATAAAACAAAGTCGGGTTAGTTACACCACTTATAACTCAAGAACAGCTAGACCGATTTTTATAATCTTTGATTTGTTGGATTTGTATCCACCCCGAATAGCAGAATAACTATTAAAAATGGAAAAATTCATTAAAAAAAAAAACATACTTAATTTTGATTCTGAGGCGGTACGAAGTTCACCGGGTCAGCTAGTTTTATATACACATCACTTAGAAAGGTGTAAGTACCAGATCGTACGTCTAACATATCTATAATGCATGATGTTTGATCCTTACAAAAATCTGAAAGTTCATTAAAAATTCAGTTCAGATGGGTCAGCGTTAAAATCTCCTAAGATAAAAACAGATTCCACACCATATTCGTTTATGATTGCACTCACCGTAATAAGACAGTCCGTAAATTCGGGTAGGTTAGCATGGAATTTTGGTCGCACAAACTCGCGCATTATTACACTGTAGCACTGACACTTGTGGGAATACCTCATACTTCCACAGCAATGCTACACCACCGTGAAGCCTTCCACGTAATAATCCCGCTGATGTGTCCACTGCTGACTTACCTGTGTATCCGAAATAGGGTATATTGTCCAGCAACACCCATGTTTTTTGTAACGCGATTAAATCGCAGGAATTGCATAGTTCCCGTACAGCATCCAGCAGCTTTTAACATTTTTATAGTTAAAACTGGCAAAACCATAAGAACAGTCATTCATTATTTTGGTTCATTAGTGCCGTTCACAGAAGTTATTCCGTTCGCTAGTTGGTGCTTAAACTTCACAAAGCGCCTGAATACAATACCTTCAGGCCATAGTTTTTCATCCATATAAACAGATAACTTAGCTTCAGATACGAAAAAATTATAAGCACAGTGACTGTTATCCTTTTTACAATTATTTATCTTCTGCAAAGACACAGACTCTTGTGTTTTAGTGCGAATATTATATGATGTCATCAGCCGCCGTTTCTTTGTTGACATTCGTAATGAACATAGGAATTTTTATTTCCGCTGCTTTAAAATTGAACTCAATATATCTCGCAGTACGACGAGTTATCGCCTCAAACTCTTCCACGACGGATTTCTCACGACGGTTCCAGCAAATGTGACTCACAACCGGTTTTGCATGCTTTTTCTTCGTCTACCCCAATTACTACTCTGTGTTGCAGCTCGGTTTTCATATTTTTGGTGCTCTGAAAGTTCCGCACCTGGGAGATCAGATTCGTCCACTATCCAATACCCAAGCACCACGTCTCATGTTTACATTACACACAGAAGTAGGGAGGAAGGAATCTTTTCTTAATTGTAGAATCTCCATTTTCACCTCTTTTAATTGATAGACCGTAGCATACAATGACTTTAATCTCGGTCTGTACTATCAGCAGATCCTTTAACAACTTGGTACAGTCCAGATGATCGAAGGTCAATGGAATGGAATTTTTCTAGCTGACGGGCCACAAACACGGGGGTCGTATCTGGATCCACTGATTCGAACACATTCACGATATCAGCTAGACACCCACAATGGAACACAATGGGCAATGAATTTTTGGAAATAATTAATTTATTTAATAATATATTTTTATATTTTTGACATTTTATTTTTTTTCTCATTTTCTTACATTTCGAGAATATATTTGGTTCAGTACACTGTACCACATTACGTAAACTTAAGGACAAAAAAAAACATTCCTAAAAAAAAACTAATTCGGTTGATCAACTGCAAATACACACTGTGGCGTGGATTTTCCGCGTAAAGGTGCGGTGGTGGCGTTTCAAAGACCTACAGGCCCGGGATAACCTTTCTTTATTTTCTAAGTTTCTAGAAAAAATTAACGTAGCTTTTTTTTTTCCAAGGTAAGGTTGCAATCATTGGACCAGCGCTTTGATCGGACCACTTCAATATCTCGTGAACGGTTCCATTTAAAAATCGTTTCTTACATCGGCTCGCTAGCTTTACGACCCCGCTAGCCCGGCCCCCGTACCGCCAGTGTCGCCGAAGGCTTGTTTGAGGAGAGATTCGTGTCGTTGTGTTGTCCGCGCTGAAGAATCGGATTAAAAATGGTGGTTTACGTATTTGCCTCTCGGTCAAGGCAAGAGGCACATAGAACAATAATTGAAGCGCATACAAAATTTGAGCGCAGCCATAGCTTTGTAGTCCAATAAAACTAGAGATACAGTTTTATTTATGTACTTTAAAACATTGAGGTATTATGTACTACGTAGTACATATTACCTCAATGTTTAAAAATTAATTTGGTGACTTTTCCGACACCTTTTAGAAGTTATAAGTCTAAAAACTGTAAGAAGTCCGCCGATTTCGAGGTTTTCGAGCACCACACAGCCCAGGTTTATCGAAGCTGCAAACTTGGTTTTACACTATTGGTATCTATCCTAACAACATCCCAAAAAATCAGTACAGTGCTGTTTTTTGCTAACTATCGCGATTTTAAAAAGTGATTTACCATTTAAAAAACGGTGAGGATTTTATTGTTATGTTATGTTAGTTATTAGTTAACTGATTGACTTTTTTTTAAACAAATTAGGAAAAAAAATAACAGTTTAATATCGGGATCCCAGTATTGGAAATTTTCTATGCGGTATTAATACCGGTATTGAAACCTTCCGGTATTCGAAACCCCTCTCCACAGTTACCGTGGAATATGCTTGTATGTACTCAACTATATTAGTCACAATGTTGGTATTGTGACTCTCTAATGTATGAGATCAATAACTTAACGGTTCACGGTATATTTGCGGTGTGTGTTGTGTTACATAATCGTAGGATTCACGACCTGTGACGCGGCGATGTTATAAATAAGTTGAAAATCAACACATTGTTCACAAGCACTACCCGTAAACATCTGTTTGTTTTTAAAGGGTATTAGTGACGTACATGTAAACATGTTGTGTTCCTGTCACATCATTTAAAGTATATAATGCTCAACTTTAGACGTGAACACGAGTCTAGACGCAGGAATATACCGCGGCTCATTCAGCAACTGTGTGTGTGTATAAAACAGCGTAAAAAGTAATATACGAGGGGCGTTTGACAAATTCGATTCAATACACTTTCTCCATCGGCCTGGTAACACTTCTATACCAGCTTTAAAAAATCTTCATTTAAGCCCTCAAAAATGCATCGACACCAGCTTTGACCTCTTAATTTGTGGAAAATTTTTGGCCTCCTAAATGGATTTTAAGCTTTGGAAATGTATAAAAGTCTGATGGAGCTAGATCAGGTGAATACGGGGCGTGGGGTGACAATTCAAAGCCGCACTGATGGGTTTCTGCCATGCTTTGAACTGATGTGTCAGCAAAACAGGTCTGTTTACGTTTTTACGTTAGGCTACGAACTTTTCAAACGCCCTTCATAACATTGAATTTAGCATTCCGAAAACAGCATATTTTAAAGCACAAATTTATATAAAGTTTCAGAGGGATTCGCCAGAGACAGACAATGAGGGAAACAAAGAAGCCATGCACAAGCACGTGCACATCCACGTATTGTCACTTCTTTGTTATTCAGTGGTATGGAAACAATTAATTAAATTTTGCGAAAAAAAATTCAGTTTTTATTGAACAATTACTTTGTTTTCGAATATTGAATAAAATTCCAGATGAGTTAGTCTGATATGTATGTGGGTGTCACCAAGTCACAACTGACAAAGGATCGCGTTTTCATTCATAGAAGCTGTGAAATTAAATCCTTTCACATGTCATCGGTCAGCATTTTCAGGCCTTCACATTATATCCAAGGAAAACGCTTTTGATATTTCAAGGTGAATTTTATTCCATTTATCCATATTCCATTTTATTCACTTTGTCGTGAATTCTGAAATGTGAATAGTTTGCATACAAAAATCGTTCGGAAAATCGTGAGGATTTTTGTTGTAGATATGTAAAGTAGAGAAAGAAATACCAAATATTCATAATTTATTGCTAGTCAGGTAAAATGTTGCCTGACGTTCTGCAACTTTATTGAATTATTGTTGGCCATTGACCACGGCATTCATATGCAAGCTTATCTACCCGTATTGACTACAGCCGACATTTCATTAACATTTTCATACGACTCATATAGGTTTTATTGTTGTTTGGAAGGTAGGCTAAATAAGAGGTATAATTAAAACTGGATTTATAGCAATTTCAGACATCGTTTCAGCTGGATGCTCAACTTGTATTTTCTTAAACATGTTCTTTTTTGTCATCATCATCTGCCTAGCCTTTTCCCAACTATGTTGGGGTCAGCTTCCAGTCTAACCGGATGCAGCTGAATACCAGTATTTTACATGGAGCGACTGCCTATCTGACGTCCACAACCCAGTTACTGGGTAATACGATACTCCTTGATAAGACTGGTGTCAGACTTTCGGGTTTCTGACTAACCGTAACGACTGTCAAAGATCCACGAATGACAGCCGGGACCAACGGCTTAACGTGCTTTCCGAGGCACGGAGGGGTCTCGGTATGTGAAGATGGACGCATCCACAGACCAACCGCGGCAAGCGTAGCTTAACCTGTTCGATCGACCTGTGCGGCTGTTATTATTTAGCCCCTCTTTTTTGTCATATCTTCAATATTTAATTATCCTTTATAATCACATCAAAATGTTCACTAGAACTAGACAAGAAAATCGCGAAGTTACCGTATCAGAAACTATGTAATTTGCTCAAGGTCAGACACAGATCATCATGTCGAAAGAAGTTGTTGAATTAGATATTGCTGTACGAGGGGCGTTCATCAAATAATGAGAATTTATTGAATATTCTCAAAATCAACAGCTCTTTGAAAGTTTTATCTTAAGATATATTAGCTAGTCTTACAGGCGGCATTACGGACTTACAATTTATAAGCAATACGTTCAGCAGAAAACAAACATACAGAATGAAGTGAACCGCTAGCACCATCTAAGCATTGCTAAGTGTACAGGTAAGTTTTATTAAATGTTTTTATATTTATCTGAGTTGAGCTGCACGATTTTCGACAAATGCGTGCACTGACTGGACAGGTCCGCTCAATCTGTGTGGTTCTTTACTCAAAAGACCATTTCAGACACCAATCTACATGGTCTTCACATTATCTGACCAAGATTATGTTTGGACTTTAAAAGAGACTGTGACCTCTGAGTTTGTTTCGGCCTTTCTTCTCAGAGTAGTCAGATAGGAAACGCCGACCTCATCTAGTTTAAAAAAATATGATTGACATGTAAAAGTGTTTGTACAAACCTACTTACAGAAAATAAATCATTTATCATTTATCGACAAAGTCACCTTTTAGGGTAATACATCTTAAATATCTTTTTCTAAACTTAAAATTCCCTTCCTGAAGAACTTTTCCTGATGAGCACCTAAAAACGCCTGTACTGGAGCGACTACTGCTTCATTTTCTTTAAATATCTGTCCTCTCAGATACTTCTTCAACCTCGGAAATAGATAGAAATCACTAACGGCAAGGTTTGGTGAATATAGAGGATGCCCAAGTATTTCAAAGCCATCGTCTTGAATTGCAGTCCTCGCAACGGTGGACTTGTTTGCGGGGGCGTCATCTTGATGGAACAAGACAATCTTTGCAAGTTTGCATCGTCGTTTCTCGCGGATTTAGTTGCGCAATTTTTTTTATTTGTTATGCATATTAAGTGCCTGTGAAAGTATCTCCAAGACCGAGATATTCAATCATTACTAGCCCTTGACCATCCCAGCAAAAGAGAACCCATGACCTTACCAGCAGAAGGAATCACCTTGAATTTCTTAGGAGTTGGAGATGATATTCTTTTCCATGTCATCGACTGTAATTTTGTTTCGAGACCGTAATGTTGAAGCCACGTTACATCCATTGTTATAAATCGAAAGCTATCAGGATTTTATTGCAACAGTTCCAAAGAGCCTGCGGAAATATTCAGTCTCGTTGGTTTTTGCGCATTGGTAAAAAATTCTGGGTACCCCACGCGCGGATACTTTTTTCATCCCCAAGCGTTCATGTAAGATGCCATGCATACAACCTGTTGAAATCTTTGTTTTTTCAGCAGTAAAACGTGCAGTGGCACGACGATCTGCTAAAACATTTTTTTCGACTTTTTTAACCACTTCTACGGTCACGGCTGTCGTAGGGCGTCCCAAGCGAGGGTTCTAAATCAACAAAACTGCAATTAAAATCTTTAAATGCAGTTTTGTTTCTTATTAAAAATAAAGGAATGATTCCTTTGAGTAAAATTTGCTATCTTCAATATTTAGAGTACTTTCCCTCCAGGTACGCTTCGAAAATTCCACCCTGTATAACAGATATTCCAGTTATACCACGCAGTATTTACTTTTAATACTTTCAAGGAGTTTGTATCCCATTCCCTTTTTTAATCGAACGCCCCTCGTACTGATGTAGCTGGATAGCAGCTGCGATATCTTAAACGATGTAATTTGCACTAGGGCTCGACCATGAAATCGAATACCGTTGCATGTGAGAATGCTGGAACACACAACATATAATATTGATTATTGCGAGCAGTTTAGGTAGGTACATATTGACATAGCCATATCTCCCCAGCTTTTATTTGTAGTATATTTTTGTTTACTTATCTTATTATACTTGTCGTTGTTTACTCTACTATGATTGATTTGAAACTATACACGATCTAAAGGACATCGACACCGCAAGCTGTTGTTATGAATTCAGTGCATGATTCTAGAACTACCAGCGCAGAAATTTTACGAAAAAAAAAAACGCTTTTCCTTATATTTTGACTCAACAGTAGATTTTTTTGAGAACCATGTGCTGAATTCATGGTAAAAGTGTGCGCATCAACGTCCCAAACACCGTGTATTCACTATTATTGGACTAAGTTGATCACTTACATATACAAGTTGGCGCAAAAGTCATCACTCTATCGAAAGATGCTAAAATTTTTGCAAATTTCAACCAATGTCAATTCTATTTTAACACACACAGATACAAAATACACGTCGACAAGACATGTATCGCTATGCTCCTAAAGAACGCGATAGTACCTAAATAATAAAATAAATAATACAAAATAAATAATAACCGCCTTATCTCTACGTTGACGTCGTGGTGGGGCTTTCGGGCTCCAAACTCTGCCTGTGCTGGTAAAGTTTACATTGCAGGAACAGGTCTAGGGTGAGGAGTCAGACCAAGAGAGATACAGAAACCTGCAGGGTAGCATGTGGCAAGCTGTTCTGAAAACCGTGGACTACCACTCCACTCCTCAAGCCAAGCAACCGTTTGGTGATTTCTTTAAAAAGGAGACTAGCGTAGTTATTATATTTACGCTACTTGAGGTTTTCCGCTGCAGTAGCGGCAGCTCGGCACGCCAACTTACATTAGACACTAGCATCTTGTATACTTTGCAACATTCTCAGCGACGGTTATTTAACGTTGTCATTGTCATTGTGATTGCTTCAAAACCTATATTTTTGCGGACCAAACGTACCGTCACAGATTGTCTTAAAGAAATCAAGACGAACTTGTCTTGATTTATAATGAAATAAAACCCACAACAATTCGGCATTAACTCCTTGACGCAGATTGCACAGAAAGCAAATAAGGCTTTCTTGTTTACGCAGTGAAATCCACCTTGTACTGGAATAGGATCAAAGTGATTATTAACAACAACGCAGCGCAGTGTTAGTTAACTACAATCGTGACAGAAGTTTTCGTATTGTATAATAAAGTAATGAATAGCCTGTGTCCTAACAGAAAGCGATTGGCGTGCGTGATAGTCGCGATCGTTGTTCCTACTACTACGAAACCGAACAACAATAGCAATCCTAGCATGAGCTGGCCAAACGCCTAGCACAGCGATACCCTTAAATACATATAGGTAAATGTGAGCACGTGATTCCCATGTCACCTGTTGGTCAAATGTGTATACACAGACTGTAATTTCAGCAAAATCGGCCGAACGACTTGTCTACTATGCGTAATGTAGATAAGTCGTAAGCAAGGGGTAAGCAGAGGGAAGGAGATGACGGGGCTCGTTCACTCGCTCTGCTCGCTCATTTGAGCAACCCCCTTCTTTCGCTTCGAACCTAACCTGTCCGAGTCGGGGTGCCCCAAGTCCTAAGCTTACTTCTTTCGCTCTTGCATCCTAAGTTCTCATTGCCTTTTTACGAAGTCCATCCACGAACTAAGACTATCCATAACTTGTACATAATAAATAAATATCAATTTTTAGGACATTCAAAACTCTGCACTTCGATAGTTAGGCCTTTCGATGTCACTTTTGTAGATAATTAGACTTTAGATACATTGAATGTAGGTTATCTAAGCATTTGACAATCTAAACTTACGTTATTTTAATTTTCGGTTTTATGGTCTTTCGATATTTAAGTTTTTGATATTTTGAAGACTGAAATTTTAACCGTAGGTATTTTAATTTTCGACGTTCAAATATTGACCTTCGGTTTCAGCTGCGCCCACGATTGCACGTGAAACCCATTTTCATTTGTGAAACATACCTACAGATATCTAGCGGTTGATTTTTTGAAAGCATTACCATAATGCAAGCAAGACCATAATGAATATGAGTCGCAACTAACATGCACGATAGGAAACTACTATAACATATGGTGACCGTTTTATTGCTTACACCACGAGTAAGCAAATGTGAATAATTAATACAGCCTACAAATATTTCAGGGAAGCGTGAATAATGACTACCCGCCGCCGCCGCCATAATGGTTTCCGCTATAGAGCGGGATAGCACTAAAAAATATCTTCAAACCATGACTAAGAACATTCAAAGAGTAAGTTCCTGAAGTAGGTCTAGTGCCATAGAGCAGAAGGAGTTCTTTACATAAGAGTTCACTCCTAGGCAAAGATCTCCCTCCACTCCTTCCACTTTTCGCGAGAATATTAAAGAAACTGTGAAATCAATCAAGTTATTCCGAAATATACAGTTACCGTAATTTCCCCTACATATTATCATGGCTGCAACTTTTTACCAAAGTTAAAAAATAAAAGTCTGTAGTAGAGCGAAGTACCGGTTAGCACTTCAACATTTTCACAGAGTGGCCGATCCATCATTACACGATGGCTGCATACACGCGTTGCCAATTATTGAACTATCTGTATCACATTCACGTAGATATGTTACGTAGGCTATTTGGAATACACGTGGCACTGCATCCAGTGAATATTCGTGAAAGTCATTGAAGGTTGAATCCCTTCAACCTTCAATGACTTTCACGAATATTAAAAAAAAAAAAAATAGAGATTTTTAGTACCTTCAGTTGTACAAAAACACTTATTTAAACACTATGCTGCGTTACAACTAAGAGAAAGATTGTTTTAATTGAACTCTGGCACCCAGAGTAAGATTTAACTTGTGTTTAGGGTGCCAGCGTCCTCGCCTATAATTCAAACATATGTCGGTAGTTGTAGCATGAGCACAGTATATTATAATTAATATTCACGGATATTCACTGGATGCAGTGTCACGTGTACTCCAAATAGCGTACCTACGTAACATATTCCCAAAATGGAAGCGCGAGGGATTACACGCGCTTCCATTTTTGAACGCTTGAATTTCCTTTACATTCAATTTAAAACTAATTTCCAGTACCCCTAACATACATGAAAAATCCAATGACAATGACTGCCTGCCCGTTCGTGCGCTTTGAAAACTCGAGCACCGTTTCACGGATTTCCGTGATGTTTGTTTTCATTCCTGGATATTGAATACTAGCATCCGCCCGCAACTTTGTTTGCGTAGAATTCGGAATTTCCGCCGTTTAAATCCTATTACCCGTTTTCCCGTAGGGATGAAGCATTTTCCCGCGGTAAAAAGTAGCCTATGTTCATCAGGGATAATGTCGGCATCTAATGATTAAAAAAAAATTCAAATCGGTCCAGTACTTTCGGAGCCTATTCAATACAAACAAACAATCAAATCTTTCCTCTTTATCATATTAGTGTAGATGTGCTCTGGCTAGGTTCTAGTTTTTATAGTGCGGGACCAGCTAGGTCTCAATAGTTGTATTTTTTTTGTTTTAACTCTTTGGCTGAGCCTACAGAAGGCAGCGACTTGCGATGCGACTGGAAGAGCGAAACGAGATAAACATGGTATGGCTACATTATAAGCGAAAATCCGGCGATGACGTGGCTACAGTACACATGCTGCACAACGAATTAGCAAGAGGGATTCATGCGGCGACTCCGTGTCTAATGTAGCCGCTGTCATAACAAAGACTCAATTTGAATCGGTCGTTTTCTTAGAATACGATCAAATCACCCATCGTGGTTTACTATACGCATAATGTAGCCACACGCATATTATAGTAACATTATTGAACTAGTCGTTCAAGTGAAAAATTTTCGAATAAATTCGCTTCAATTTCACTGATATGTTGATGTAGCCGATGCCTTGATTACAGTAATGTTGTTCCTATCGCATAAAGAAATCAAAGATCACCAGTATTCATTGATGTAGGGTGTAGCCATATACGTGAGCATTCATTTATTTGTTTTAATCGCTCATGTGTCGCAGGTCGCGTCGCGGCCTAATGTAGCCTCAGCCTTTTTGTTATTTATTTCAGATAACCCCGTGTAATAGGGAGCAAGCCTATTGTCATCAACCGGGCACAAATATAGGCTCCGAGCTACTACTGAGAAATTTCTGATGGAAAAACCCAATAACACTGCCCAACTTGGGAATCGAATTCAGGAACTCATACTCGGCAGTAGCGTTTGCGACCACTGGACCAACGAAGAGGTGGCTATACTCTTGCAGACTGATGAACTTCCCGAATTTCAAGGTCACGCGACCAAATAAAAATATACATTGAAAGTTTTTTAGTCTCAAAATTGCAATTTTGAGGCTAAAAAACTTTACTAAAAATAAGAAAATAAATCATAGTTTAAAAAAGCTTAACTATAAAGTAGAAAATAATTAATACGATTTTTAAAAAAAAGCCTATGAGACAGCTGATTTTTTTTTTTCGTAATCTTAGAGTTGGTCCCATAGTGAAGTTGTTAATATTCATGGGTAGAAGACACTGTAAAAATTAGGAGACGGTAAAAAAATCATGCAGTATGTCATATATACTCGTAGTAGGTTGCCAAAACATACATAACGTAAGGCTTATAGTAAGAAATTAAGTAAATGGTCTTTAATGTTGTGTCCTGCAATAGTTCAATGGAACAGCCAAGACATATATTTTGATCAAAATATAAGGTTTGTAACCTTTGTCGTCAAAATATATGTCTTCTTTGAGTTAAGCCTTGTAGAGTTAGGGGCTTCGTTCTACATTCGATGTGATAACTTTTTAACAGTGAAAACGTTGTGTAAGTCTTGGCAACCTGATTTACATGAAATGATTTTGGTTGGGTTTCGTTTATTTTTGTAGGGTGCTCTATTTATTTTTATTTGAGTGGTGATATTGTACTAATATTACAGATGCATATTGTTAAAATCATAAGCCTTAAAAAAGGTTAAATAAAACGGCAAAAAAGGTATTTCTTGCACGCCAGCAGTTAGCGAGCTATTTATTTATATTTATATATACTTTATTGTACACCACAAAAATAAAAAACATAAAAAATACGTCAAACACGACAAAATATACAATGGGCGGCCTTATCGCTTTCTGCGATCTCTTACAGGCAACCTTGGAATGGACAGCGATTTTCCTGAACATAAAATGGGGCTGTCATTGATGCAAATATTTTGTATACAATACACTTAAATAGATACACTTACACATATATATAAATATCCAAAATAGTAGATATATAAATACATACTTACTAAATATACAACGTGTAACGTTAAATGCGCAAAACCTGAAAATAGTTTGATCAGAATAACGAGCAGAATTAATTGAACCACTTTTTAATATAGGTCACATTTTTAAAAAAATCTTCATTAAAAAAGTTGCCGTATCTATTTATTAATAGGTCAAGCAAGCCAATGTCAGCACGGCGCAGCGGCCCGGTAACGACTCCTCCCTCGGTAAAGCGTCGTCGCAGACGCAAGAAACGATCAGAATGGCCAGTAAAACTAAAACAGCATATAAATCCTTTACAATTTTTTTAATGACTTATTTTCTCTGTGAGATAGGTCAATTGAATTAAAAATCAGTTGGGGTGTCTGAGGTTTTGCGCATTTAACGTTACATATATATACGCACGTTGTATAAGCAACGAAAATAAAAGAAGACTGTACATGACTGTGGACAACAGTTAGTTAGTTAGTTAGCTTCATAGCCAACGACGTCTTCGTTGTTTATGTACATGCTAAGCTAACTTTTATAACAAATAGAAGTGGGTATATCTATTATCCGTAAGAAATACAGACTTGCACCTGTCTTTAAGGGGATCGGAGGCTGAAAGGTACAGATTTCTATTCTAATCCAAGCCCGCAAACGGTTCGAACAACGGGTTCGAACCTTTGTGACATATCCGACCCGCCGCCATTTTGATGTTTTTCAAAGCTTCCGCGCACGAAGAATTTGAAGGATCGGGTACACTTATACCAACAAAAAATGTCAAGTAATATGGTACCGTGTATATGGTAAAGTGTCACGTTCCCGATATATTTGGAGGTAAAGATCGCCATAAGAGAGCTAAGAAAATCATTAAACCTACTACATAAAATTTACATATATATATATTATGTGTTTTGTTTTAGTTTTCATCAGTTATTTAACATTACTAGATGGTATAGAAGTAGGTATACTTTGACAAGCAAAATAGCATGTTAGTATCTTAAATTACCTAAATATTTTTTTTTAGGGTTCCGTACCCAATGGGTAAAAAGGAACCCTATTACTCCCGCTCCGCTGTCCGTCGGTCCGTCCGTCCGTCCGTCCGTCCGTCTGTCACCAGGCTGTATCTCACGAACCGTGTTATAGTTAGACAGTTGAAATTTTCACAGATGATGTATTTCTGTTGCCAATGTAATAACAAATACTAAAAAACAGAATAAAAGAAATAAAAGAATAAAATTAATATTTAAGGGCGCTCCCATAAAACAGACATGATTTTTTTTGCCGTTTTTATAGATAATGGTACGGAACCCTTCGTGCGCGAATCCGACTCGTGCTTGGCGGGCTTTTTTAATTTAAATACCTAACGAATTGTAGCGGCTTATTCGTGCAAATATTTATACCGTGTTCTAATAAATAGTCAAATCAACCTGGAATCTCTTATTTGAATACAATGGAATAAACACGTAATTACTGCATTATTAATGATTTTTCATAGTTCACACTTGGCGATGTTTATCTCTAAATATATAGGAAACGTGATACTTTAGGATACCATAATATACCATACTCGTATTACTCGACATTTTTTATTTGTAAAGTGTCCGCTACCTATATACAGTATGAAAACCACATAAATATGCAATAAATTATACCAGAAACTTGTTATCGCCTTTTCAGACGATATAAAAAAAAAAAACGAAATCGGTTGCGAAACAAAATCAGATATTCCCTACATTCAAGTTCGCATAACTCGATACAGTATACTATTCAGCACTGTACACTACTTTCATCGTGCGTGGAAACACTGAAAAAAAATCTGAATGGCGGCGGGTAGATATACCAGATTCCATAGAAAAATGTTGAAAGGGGTTCGCCCTTTCAACTTTCAAGGACTTTGGAAGGGACCCTTGAGGTTTTATTTTATATACAGGCCTGCACCCCCTTAATACGTGTGTGGGAGGGTGAAAGTTAATAGACAAACTGAAGTTAAACCTGAGTCTAAGTTGTCTATTTTGCAACAAGAACTTTACATTTTTCGGAATAAAGTTCAAAATACAGTAACTGGATCGAAGGTTTAGGCTAGGTCTAAATTAGAAATCGTTTTGCAATAAAGCGTTTTGTGTTGTATAAGTCTGCTAACAACATTTTAGCCTGAGAATTTGAGCTTTCTAGCGTTATCTAGGCCGAAGCTATGAGTGAGGGTACGAAAATACGACGAAACGTTTTAGTAGGTAGTGCCTGGAGTGGCCCTGCTTTTTGTTTCTAGCTCGTCTTGACGGAGGTACTACCGCGCCTCCAGATCCCCAGAGCAAACTTGAAATTGTAGTTGAAAAAAATGTTCTCCCATACATTCCAACTGTTGTATGTTTGTACGCACAATATTTAAAGATTTGCCATGTTATTTTAAGACTATAGACTTCTTATCTATAATACGTTTTCCTGTAATCTGTAAGCAAAGAACTAATATCAGTATTTTTTTTTTTCAAAATTTTTGATTTAGTAGTTTCGGAGGTAAAGGGGCATAGTAAATTTTCATATATTTTCTTACATAACTTTAAAACTGTATATTTTTAAAATATACAAAAAATAGCCATTTTTTTTGATATTTCACACAGTACCGTTTGCAAAACTTTTGTTTTTAATTCTCTAGTTTGCCCCTCAAAAGTGACCCCCATATTCAAAATTAATTTATTTACGTTACACATTCGTGTTTGGGACACAGATATATTATGTGTACCAAATTTCAACTTAATCAGTCCATTAGATTCGGAGTAAATTGACTACAGACTTTTAATTTAATATACAGGGTAGAAAAAATCTTTGGGCCCTGGGGGCGAACTATTAGGTCATCTCACTTCCAGTGTCATATTTTTTATTACCAATATTTATGTATTGCGCAATGGTATGCAATAGTTATTACATGTGTTGTCTTGTACAATCATGTTAGTTTAATTTGGTGTGTTGTATTGTCAAGACGTGCATTGATTTAAAATGGAAGATTTAAAAAAATCTATTAATGTAGTGGAGCAACGTATATTTCTAAAGTTTTGTGCTTTACTCAACTACTCTGGAGGAGTTGCGCACGACTTACTGGTAAAGTGTGTTGGTCGTAACGCCTTAAATAAAAGAACCGTACAGCGATGGCTTGAAATGTACAAACAAGGAAGAACCACAGCTGAAGATGAGCCGCGAGCACCTCGATCATTATCATCGACTAGATTAGAAGCAAGGGACACAATCAAGGAAGCACTTCGTCAGTCACGTAGGGTCAGTGTCAGTGATCTCTCCACTCAACTTAACATTCCTCATTCCACTATACATAGAGTACTCACGGAGGATTTATGTCTGGTCAATAAAAGTGCAGTGTGGGTGCCCCACACTCTGAACACGGTTCAGAAGGAGTTTCGTTATGAAACTGCGCGTAGCCATTTATCGTGGTATCGCCGTAAGAAAAATATACTTAATAGATTCATATGCCTTGATGAAACTTGGGTCGAATTTTATACTCCTCGTCAAAGACATCAGTCACGATGTTGGGTGGAACCGGGCACTTCAGCTGAACATTTACCACGTGCAGAGCTACATGAACGAAAAATACTACTAATAGTAGCTATGGATGTCAGAGGCATTGCTTTTTGGAGGACTTATGATGAAAATACAACTATGACTGGAGAGCGATATAAGTCATTTTTAGAAGAAAATATTCCTATTTGGGCAGACGAACATCATATAACGAGTCCTATAATTTTACATGATAACGCCAGACCGCACAAATCAAAAATAGTTCAGAATTTAATTAAAGATAAAGGATGGATTGAAATTATTCAGCCGCCATATTCCCCGGATATGAATCCTTGTGATTTCAATTGTTTTGGCCATGTGAAGAGGAAATTGTCGGGTACTCGATACAATAGCAAAAAGGAGTTAGATATTAAACTAAAGAGCATTATTGATGAATTAAATGAAAGTGGTACTTTAAATGGTGTTCAAGATTTGCCAGCAGTCTGGGAGCGAGTGATTAATAGTGGTGGAGATTATTGATTAGTGTCACAAGGTTATATAGTATAGTAGTCAGTTTTTGTAAATTAATAATAATAAAAAAAAAGACACTGGAAGTGGGATGACCTAATACCTTAAATCCTTTAGTTAGCTCATTTTACTGAAAGGAAACATACCTTTATTAAAAAAAAAAAAAAAACTGCATTCAAAGATCTTCTTAAATTCGCTTGTCTCACCGGGGAATCGAATCAACTAAAAATTTAAAAAATAGACCCTCGTTATTTTATCATACGATTTGGTAGGAATATTGGATACAGGATAAAATGTATCCAATAAACATTTGGCCTTACACTCATCTGTTGTACGAGATACCCATGAAATTGAATATTTATTAGAAGTTATTAATTAACAATACCTACTACTGTTCACTTGTAACAAGTAAATGACACGTTATAATTTTCTTATCTCTCTAACATCCAATTACTTCGTATGAAGTACAAGCTAGCTAATGCTTTGTATCTCGAAGTACCTTGTTGAAGACTTCGAAAAGAAAATCGCTAAATGGCAATAATAAATCTATGCACAGCACAATTCCTTCTTACACTAGGCGTGCTGACGAAAAGTTTTTTTTTTGCATCGCAGTGTCAACACGTTTGAAATTCGAACGATAACTTTCAAAATTTTAAAAATAGATAAAAATATTGAAAGAATTCGTTCGAATTTCAAATTTTGTTTTATTTGTTCAATGTTTCATGTTGATGTGTTCTTCGTGTTGCTGATAAAATAAAATTAATATTAGTTTTTACTTTTTTTTTATTTTAAAGACCAAATGTTTATTAGACAAGTTTTATCCTGAACAATAATCCTACCGATTTGTATAATAAAGTAGCGAGGGTTTATTTTTTTTAATCTTTAGTTGGTTCGATTCCCGGGTGAGACAAGGGAATTTTAGAAGATCTTTGAATGCAGTTTTATAATAATAAAGGAATGTTTCCTTTCAGTAAAATGAACGAACTAAAGGATTTAAGGTATTTCCCCTCCAGGGCCCATAGATTCTTTCCACCCTGTATTTGATAACTTAATCCAGTCCTTTAAGAAATTAAATTTAAAGATTTTTTTTTTTACAAAAATATTGTAACGGAACGCACAGGAGGAAAAATTATAGAACCTTTATAGAAACATATCTATTGTTTTCGCTAGATATATAGCCTTTATTGATGATTGTGACACGACAATCAAGGACAGATATGATTATACTTGCTATCATCAGTAGCGATCTGTCTTTCACTGAAAATAGGTTATTGGGTTCGACCGTTAGTTGACAATTTTAAGTAAAATTCCAGTGGATTAATGGACTGAACACGGATACTGCTTGATCAATGGTGTCGCTGACAAAAGGGCAATCAGTCCCAAATAGCTTAGTAGAGCATTGATATTCTCATTAAGACTTACTCCATGTTGTGTTTTTGCACAACGGAGGCAAGTTTTATAATTTAAACGTCATTGCCAAGGCTTGTAAACAAAGGCGGGAAACAATTTTCCTTTTCATTTACAAAATTAAATTCTTAATGTGAGCTCTTAAGTTTTGCAAGATGGAAGTTATTGTGCGCGTTCCGCCTTCGGTTCGTGAAACTATTAAAGCCAATGTGAAGAAAGATTATTATGAATTTCCGTTCATTCACTTTTTCCAAGAATGCTTTAGATGGAGAATTATTTATTTATTTCGTTTCTATTAGGACTTAGTTCATTATTTCACTATTTAAGCCAAGGTCAAGTGCATCTTGAGTAGCCTATATAATACACCGATAAACGTTGACGTATGGGCTCGAAATTATTATTTCAGAGCTTTATTAATGTCGATAAACAATGCTTTGAAATAATTATATCGTTTTACCCGAAACCTCGTTTAAATCATGAATTTGAAAGTGACGACTCACTGAATACAAATAGGCAATGAAATAAAACTGAAAAGCGTATTCCTATAAGTTGTACCTACCTACCACAAAATCAATAGCAAAACAATAAATAGTTATTAAAGTTTGTTTATTCAATTGATACTATAGAAATTGCCTTACTTCCAAGTCTAACTTCCGGAACACTTTCTCTATGACCACCAGAAAAGCTTTGTTTGTGCACAACAATTACTTTCCTTCCTTTGAACATTCAATTGATTTAGCCGCAATACTTTATGCAATTGAAATTGGTCTTATTATTTAAAACGGTTTCATTGTGGCAATTACCTTTTATTGTCACATTAAGTCACTCGGTTCTAAGTATTCCATGTCGACTACGATTGTTCTAGTTTCCTTCTGAGTACCGATGGGCGATCGTTACTGATTCCAATAATAGAATGGTTTGATACTACTAATATTAACATTCGCCGCTAGTTCATTCATTCACTTTGCCATACAATATTGGGCTGTTTTCTTGTACAATAAATTCTGCTTTTAATTGACATTCGTAATAATAAATAAATAGTTACTGATTTGCGAACCGCTAGTTCATTCATTCAGTTTGCCATACAAAATTGAGCTTTTTTCTAGGACTATAAAGATTACTTTTAGTTGATTTTAAAACTAATTTCCGAGTACCTACTTCCGACAGTGTCGAAAATGATGTCGCTGCCATGACGATTGTTTAGGTTTCCTTCTCGCTTACACTTGTTTCGTTTATCTTTTTATTCCCTCGTACAAGTTAGTTAAGTTAGGTTTTACAATCAAGCAATAAAAACTACGACTATTCGAATACAAACTAGTAATGTTCGTTAAGTTCGGTGGTTTGACGATTCAATTTGCCTCACGAAATTCTTAGTACCTACATAGATGAGATGAGGATGATGATGAGGTTACGGATATTCGAATATTTATAAAATAGTAGTAATGAAATTTGAATCGAAAGGAATGAGACGACGCAATAGATTCTTATTTACTTCTCGCTTTTTTTTTCGAATTCGAATGAGTTCTAAGGTTATTCGAATAATTTGAATCACTTCTACAATCGAATTACTCGAATAATGTCATTCACAATAGCCCATCTTTACTTCTGAGCATTTCCCACACTCGCTATTTCAATTAATTATAAATGGCGGCGGGCGAGTAGTAGGCACTATCGGTATGTAACTTAAAGTTAACTACCAAAATAGCTCTCGGGAAACACAAGACTCCGGTAAGGAGTTTCACTCCGCAACGGTATACCTACACTCCAATAGATGCCACGAGGGCGTAATTCTGATACAAACTACAACTGCTACACAATTAGAGCCTCAAATAGATTGTTAGATCTCCTATACCTGTCCACTTCAAACTACACTCATGTGCAAATTTATCATAGATATTTGTGACAATTTTTTTTTCTTTCATAAATACTTAGAAAAGGCTATAATAACGTGTGGTATGATAAAAATAGCCCTACAGTCCGTATTTTGGCCATGACGGTCTCAACGGAGACTAGCCTTTGGCACAGGAGATATTATAGTTCACAAGTGTGTGCGCAGACACAGGTGCACTCACTCAAAGTGGGGTATAAATCAGTACTTAGTGTTCGTCCCCTCCCTCTAGCTCTTCGAACCCTGTATACCCGATCGTCCCACTGGCCGAATTGAATAAATAACCGAATTTAAAAATAATATTAAAAATTTTCCCGTTCATGCCACTGATGATATCAGTGGGACGAACGGTAATTAAGTAATTTTATTTTGAATTCCCATTGGTCCCACTAAATAATTTGAGTGTAGTTTTTCTGTTTTTTCAATGGCAAAAAACACTTATTTATCTTAACTAATATAATATGTATTATAAACGCGAAAGTGAGTTTGTTTGTGTATCTGTTATGCTTTCACGCTAAACCAACTGAAAGAATTTAGATGAAATTTGGCACATGGGTAAACCATGACCGTGGTTAGGACACAAGATACTTAGCAGTACGTCGCATGCATACAAGACGGTGTTCTGTGCACAATATCTGAGCAGGAACCTAACAAAAGTTACTAGGCTTGCATGAATTCACGATAGTATTTCAGTCATTAGTATTATCTTACTTATGGGATTTGGATGAAATTCGACACACAGATCGTTTATAACCATGTACCTCAAGTTTCGAACGTTCAATGAAGGAAATGTCGAAGTGTAAACAGACACAAATCGAAATAAGTGGTCAGACACATTTTTTTTTTTCTTAAACTAATATGCTCCATTAATTTATCTATTTCTTCATTTGACATTCAGGATTTTTCTCAATTTTTGTGTGTTTTTTCTGTTTCCACTTCGACATTTCGTTCATTGAACGTTCGAAACTTGAGTTACATTATTATAACCTGGATTTGATTTGAAATTAATATTATTTATTAAATTCCCGATCGTCCCACCAGTGTGGGACGAACGGAAATACACGCCTCGAACTGCTTTCAATCTCCTTGGCATACTCCTACTCAAGTTATAAATAAAATCTAGAGAGATTGCTTTCCATTCTTCCTGTAATGCGTTTTTAAGATCTTACAAATTAGCGGGAGTAGGATTTATTTCCTACATTTGTCCAAGTTTATCCCATACATGCTCTGTGAGGCTTAAGTATGGGGGCGAGAATTATATATACCTAATGAATAAAAACGAGTCTATCTCCTATAAAAGGGGCAAATTAAACTACAACTTCTTGGAAAATCTGACCGACAGATCTTGCCGTGAGTGACGTATTCTAAATTACGCGGAGTTCCGTACATCGGCACCCATATAAATACCTCCCCACACCATAACTGACCCTCCACCATATGCCTCTTTTCCAATGGTGTTGACTGTGCATACCTCTCTCCCGGGCGTATCCACACTTTAATACTTCCATAATCTTCAGGCAAAATCTGGACTCATCTATGAATAGAACTTTACTCCAAGATTCTTCATTCCCATTTTCGTGACTGCGAGCAAAATTGACTCATAGAAAATTTACTTGTAATACTCGATGGCATGTGACCTCTGGCAGGCAAATTTACTACGGCCGATTTCAGTCTTCTCCTCCTCACAGTTTTTGTGCTTACCCCTCGAACTTTTTGGAATTTCGTTCTTACCTACGAAGAAGTTAAGGTCCGGTTTCTAATCACGCTGGTAACGATGAACCGGTCATTTTGGCCACAGTTTACCGTTTACGTCCCTGTCCATTTTTTCCGTGGGGAAATCTTCATGGATACCCTCCGTCTGGGTTGAACGGAGGGTTATATCGGACTCCTACCGAAAACCTGTCGTTTGATTTCTTTAATCTTTCACAGTGATTATTTCAAGCATTTAAGCAACATCCATATTTTTTTGAACATGTATACCATACCATGTACGCATGTTCAAAAAAATATGGATGTCACGTGATCAACTTTGCACGTTAACATCTCGGAAACGTGACACTGCGGGGTTTGGTCTTGGTATTTTTTCTGTTTTCATTGATGTCAGCTATCGATTTTTTTTGTTTCATTCGAGTCCACCATTTTTAAAAAAGAAAAAGAAAATGGCGCGACAATAGGTATGCCACAGGTCTTCACAGCCCTTTCTTTTTTAATAGCATTTATTCATGTTTGTGACCGGTAGTCCAGTACGCACGACAATAATTACAACACGAGTAAAACTAACACCCCCAAACACCCCTAAACCTATAAATTTGTCCATGAGTGTAGAAACAGAAATAATAAAAGTATATCGAAGTATACGTTTCACATACTAACTACTAATTTGTATTGAGTAGTTTTGCTCATGTAGGGCGTACAAGCCTTACCGCCGTATTAGTAGAGCAGTAACTTGGAAATGCTCTAAATATTCATCACTGAGTCCGCTTGCACACGTACCGGCTGCCGGGTACCCGGCGAAATATAAGTTTTCCCGGCAAAGCTACCATCCGGGCCCTCCGGCTGCAGAATAACCGACACCCGGTATCCGGCAGCGAAATGGAAGGGCAAGTATGAATGTTTTACCCGTCTTGTTATCGGCAGCGCAAGACATTCCGACATTCCGACTTCTTATCGGCAGCCGCAAAGTGTGAAAGGGCAACAAGCCTTTCGTGACCAGGAGCACGAGTAACTGACAGCATATAGGTTCAAGGCACTTCAAGAGTAATTGAAATGGCCACATAGTCTACCGACAAATGCATTTAACTGAGGATTATTGATTGCTTTCATGCTACTGACGGGTCATTACTGGCCTAAGTATTCAAAGGCATTCATTACAAACTGACAGGTTTCAGTGCATGACTATTAAACTACACCTACCCTTTCAGTTCGTGGGACGCTGTTGAACTTTAAACAACTAAATAAAAGAGTTTGGATGAGTTTTGCTATTAATTTATTTATTTTTTTGCCTTTGAAGTTAGTCGTACGTCATGTGAAACTGTGACTTCACGGTAGACTGTATACAAAGAAACAGTTTTTTTTTTTTAAAGTATCGGCTTAGTGGAGATTAAACTCAGAATCTTCATACAGAAATTACCTACATCCCCGAAGATGTGGGGCGAAGACTCCGTCAACAGACGTGATAAGGGCGGTGAATGCAGCATGTCGCGTTTCACAAGAATTTGAATATTTCCTTAATTTCCTTCTTCGGCGAATTTTAGTACAGAGGCGACAGGGCGTGCAATATAAGAAGGGGCGTCAGTGTCTATGCCACGGATATAAAATAACACCTCCCTCTGAGCATCTCAAACGCCACGGCAAGAATGATCTCCACGTAGTCCGCAGTCTCCATCGGAAATGATGGGTTCTTTGACTACTTTTTCCTATGCGTGCTGACAGAAGTCGCAGAATAAATCTCTAATTTCATTATGACGACGTGTTATAAGACCACCGTTTTACAACATAGAGCACAATCAACGTTGAATTCATCGCAGCCACAGCCATCACATGATGTTGGCATTGAGACTGGTAATGTGTGGTAACGTAATGCAAGTGTGTCTCTGAACTCTGATGGGATAGATCGTATTGGTCTTTCTTAGTTGGTATGATAGATAGCCAGTTGGAGGATTTTGTTTTCATTTTTGTCGAAATTGATCGTTCAATCGCTCTTTTCTAGATAGTGGAGAGTTTGAACAAGACGGTATCCAAGAGTTCGTCATCGAGGATGTCTTTCTCTTTGCGGTTTTCTTTCTGTGCATCTTTATGGGATTTATGATGTTGAGTGAGTTCCATGTGTGTATTTTCTATCAAAGCACTTGAGAGGACTAAATAACTTTTTTTTGAATATACATAGTTTATAGTGTTTTTGGCAAAAGAACCTGTGGTCCACGTTTTAGTTAGTGGTCCAGCCACCTATAGATATCAGCAGTACCATCGCGCGGCCGCGTTACCATCCCAGAGGTACAGAGATCGCGGGCGCGTTACCATCCCAGAGGTACAGAGATCGGGGGCGCGTTACCATCCCAGAGGTACAGAGACATCGCGGGTGCGTTACCATCCCAGAGGTACAGAGATCGCGGGCGCGTTACCATCCCAGAGGTATAGAGACATCGCAGGTGCGTTACCATCCCAGAGGTAATGAGAAATCGCGAGTGCGTTACCATCCCAGAGGTACAGAGACATCGCGGGCGCGTTACCATCCCAAAGGTACAGAGATCGCGGGCGCGTACCATCCCAGAGGTACAAAGACATTGCGGGTGCGTTACCATTCCAGAGGTAATGAGAAATCGCGAGCGCGTTACCATCCCAGAGGTACAGAGACATCGCGGGCGCGTTACCATCCCAGAGGTACAGAGACATCGCGGGCGCGTTACCATCCCAGAGGTACAGAGACATCGCGGGCGCGTTACCACCCCAGAAGTACAGAGACATCGCGGGCGCGTTACCATCCCAGAGGTACAGAGACATCGCGGGCGCGTTACCATCCCAGAGGTACACAGACATCGCGGGCGCGTTACCATCCCAGAAGTACAGAGACATCGCGGGCGCGTTACCATCCCAGAGGTAGAGTTAAAATGTCTTATGCGCCTGTAATTATACCGACACTGATACCCTTAAATGCAAACAGCTTTGTTGAGCAAACCAATTTGAATAAAGAAATATAGAAACCCACCAAAAACATAACATGTAAAGTAGGTTGCCAAGGCCCACATAACACTTTCACTGTTAAAAAGTTATCAGATTTAACACTAGAAAGACTGAAACTTAGTTATATACCTATATTGCCCAAATGCAGTCAAAATGACTGCTTTTGGCCAATATTGATAAAACATGCATATATATATAGGAAATGAAGCAGGGTGGAGGTAACTACAATTATTAATAAACGCATTTATATGTTGTACAAAAAGTCACAAAATTCTAAGAAATTATGTCATTATATACCTAATTGTTTTTCTAATTGAAATTAAAAAGTAGTCAAAATAACTTCCTTGGGCAATCTAGTGTAAATGCAGAGCCAAGCCTCTAAAAGTTCTAACTCTTCAAACCTTACATCTTGATCAAGATGTATGGCTGTAGTAAAATGTTATGCGACAACCTCACAGCTAGATGGCAGTTTCATCGACACATCAAAGGGTTTTAGCGTTTAAATAACCTTAGCACTTAAAGAGTAACTTTAATGTGAATATTAACAAAGTTCAACGCGTAAGTTTTAATGCAACATATTACTGTGAACGCACATGACGCTAACTTTAACGGAGGAGCAATAGCATTAAGGGGTTATATTGTACGAGTATTACACATACATTTGAAATTCATAACCCTCACAAAAGCATAGTCGGGTTAAATAGGTATTTCTTGCACGCCAGCAGTTACTTTTTAATAGCCAACAAAAGAAGAGTTTCTTCTTCCAGTTTATGTACATACTAATCTAGCTTTCGTAACAAATGGAAGTAGGTATATCTATTATCCGTAAGAAATACAAACTTGCACCTCTTTTTAAAGAGATTGGAGGGTATATTCACAAATTTCTTTAGATTGTTATTGTTTGTGTGCAAATCCTAGACTCCGTACCAAATTTCAGCTTTCTAGAACTTCGGGAAATGCCCTAGAGGTTTTTATGAGTGATTTAGTATGAGTGACGAGATCTACGTATTTAAGGAATTAATAAAATCCAAAATATGAAAGCTACACAATTAAAACTTACGTGTGTTTTATGTCTGCTAACTTCATCTTATTCTCAGTACATAATCTAGTACTAGTAGCTGGATGGATTATAAATAACAAGACGATTATAATATAAGTCGTATTTTCTGCTGAACAAGTTTTTTTACTAAGAACGGATATTCCTACGCCAAATAATTTTGAGTTTTTGACAGTTCTTCCTTACAAAATCTGTCAGACGTCAATTATATTCCTCAAATAAAAATGATCTGTTCAATCGACAGATAATTTTTAGGCAACTGTTTGCTATTTAACAAAAATCAGAGCTACATATTAATTTTGTTTTTAAAAGTATTTGGACGACTGCGAGAGTATAATTTACACCAACTCTTTTAAAAAAGTGTGCTGCTAACACGTGGCGCGTTGACATTCATCTGTTTCAAAGAGTTTCCGAGACACAACATAATTGCATTTCGCGTGTAGCTTTTTTATATCTACGTCATTTAAATCATATTATTCACACTTGTGTGGCTTACAGTAGTTTTTATTTTTCCATTTCAGCATGAAAAATACAAGAATACTAGTGGACACATATGAAAGTCGGAAAGGTTAGTGGCGCCACTCACTGTCTAGAGTATCAAAACGATCAAGTAATTGCATGTCAGGTATCTTTAGTCTCATGACTACTAACTACTAAGAGAAGAAAAGAACTTTACTGTTTCCACAAAATTCATAAAACTTTTCTTACCACATTTCCTACGAATTTTAATTCTTACGAAGTGTCAATCCTATGAGTATAGGAGCTAGTGTCCGAATACTTGCAACTTGTTTCATACCACGTTTTATGCACAGTGTGGATGAATCATTGAAATCGATCACCGACTATAATTATTCATAGTCACGAACCATCCATCGGCTATTAGGTCACCCTAACAACCGATCGATGGTTCGTGCACTTTTAATGAACTCCACTTGCAGGCCTAACGTAGCACACGCGACAATGACTCACGCTCGCGTCGAAAATATTTGTCAATTTCTTACACTTTTCTCATTTTCTGCCAGCGCTGCCATATACCTAAAATTCTCGACTCGCTCATTCAGACTTGATATTTTCTCAACAATCCCTAAAGGTGTACGGTTTACTTTGCTTTGAAAATCATATAGCACCACGTCTACAATCGGTACTGCCCGCGCCGAGCGCATATGGACAAAAATGCGTTGTGTGCCAGTGACGTCCCGCCAAAAATATGTAAGATGGATGACACTTTTTACTCTATAAGGTGTTAAAAAATTAACCTTACAAACTTTAAGAGGTGCTTTAGACCATCAAACTGAACAACTTTCACTATGGGACCAAATCCGAAATCGCGAAAAAAAAAATCTGCTGTTCCCTACATTTATGTTCGTACGAGTCGTCAAAATGTAGGGAACAGTTGAAAGTTGTTCAGTTTGATGGTCTAAAGCACCTCTTAAAGTTTGTAAGGTTAATTTTTTAACACCTTATATTAGTAGAAAGATATGAAGAATCATATAATCTGATCCATCGACAATATTCAAAGAAGAAGGGTCACGGCCCATAGGAAATTTACCCAGGCCCGACACAAAAGGAACGTATCTCTGTTATTATGTTATATTAAATATAACAGAAATAAATTAACATTATTCTGAATATCACTGGCTAACACATACTGTCATTTGATTTTGGTTAGGCAAAATATTTTAATTTTTTTTTTAATGAACAGCAATTATATCTATTTCAAATGACACCAATTTAGATAAAAACACAAAAAAATAGACAGTCATCAAGCTCTTAGCATGGAGCTAAAAGCTTGATGACTGTCTATTTTTTGTGTTTGTTAGAGCTAAAATTTTCCTAGTGGAACACTATACAATGCCGCCTATGAGGATTGGACAGCCCGTACTTTCCTAATATTTTACTAAATTTATAAAATTTTGTATTTTTGAGTAGCGTTTCTGACCTTGCTTTCGCATTGCAGCATTAGCCACGCTCAGAGGCGGACGTTGCGACACGTTTAAAATATTATTATTTTTGTAAAGCGCGGCGCAAGCCGTCGCTCGTAATTTTGTTGCCATGAGTGATAAGCTTGTGTCAAATGAACTGCTGGCGTTCCTGCAGCAGAAACTGGACGTGATGGACGAGGTGTCCGCCATCCAGATTTGTGTGTCGAACTTCAGCGAGGACGACATTGCTGCTGCAAAGCTGCTGCTGTTCCGGTCACTCAATAAAATTGGCCAGATGGTGTCTCGTCGGCGCGACGGGACAAAGAAGAGTGTGCAAGACATCATCACGCTTCTAAAGGCTACCGATCCTGACGACGTGCCGACGTTTGTGGCGAGGGATCTGAACAAGCTACCCCCAGTCACATTCGACCACGTCGACGTTACGAGCCTGTTGAAAGACATTATGTCTTTGAAGGCTAGTTTGGCTGATGTGCAGAGGAAGTTGGAGACATCTGAGGGCACCGTTGCAGACCTGCGCACAGAACTCGGTGAGTTGCGTAACTCTGTGGCGTTAATTGGGTCACCGGCGCGTGTAAACAATGTAAATACGCGCCGAGGTGTCGGATGCCCAGACACATCGGTCACGAGTTTCGCGTCGGCAGTTTTGTCGCCGGCGCCGATTGCTGAGTCTGCGTTTTGCGGCGCAAGCGTACCTCGCAGCCCCGCTCCCGTTCCTGCTGCTCCTCCCCGCAGCGCAGCCCGACAAACACGACCATCTGACCCGTTGGTCACTGTGAGCACTCCCACTGCTCCCCCCGCAAAGCCCGTGACCATGAAGGAGACGAACCGGGCTGATGATGACGGCTTTGTGACGGTGCAAAGGAGGAAGCGCCGACAGAGTAGCTGTAAGAACCGCTGCGGCAAGGCTCCTGCGGAGCCCAACGAAAAACTGCGTGCTGCGAAGCCGAATACCCCGGTGTATATTTCCCGTCTCCACTACACCACCGACGCGGAAGACATCGTGAAGTACGTACACCAAAGGCTGAAGTACGCGCCGAGAGTGCAGCTGCTGGAGTCGCATCGCAACGTGAATTTTAAGGCGTTTGTGTTGCGCATACCAACCTGCTACCTGCATCAGGTGATGGACGAAAGCTTTTGGCCACAGGATGTGGTATTCCGACGCTTTCGCGGGCAAGTGCCACCGGAACGCACAAAGACTTAGTGCTACCAAGTGATACTAACATAGTTTTTAAGTTTTATTTACTAACACAATTGTTATATTATGTATACTTAAGTTAAGGTATTTATCTATGGGTCTTTGTTACCTGAAAATAAATGGTTTTATTATATTATTATATTATTATTTACATTTTTTGCCATATTTTCGATGTTATTGGCTCGATTTAGATTCTGTTTATTTAATCCGATAAAATAACGCACACGTCATTAGTGTTGTGTATTACTTGGGGTGGGCTAGACATCAGGATCACTTTGACTACTGGGTATGGATTATGTTATAACAAACATTGACATTGAATAAAACCTTGATTTCGAAATATTGGATAAGGATTGCTCTATATATGGGTCAAGCCAATAGCATGCTGCTACCTAATGTGGTTGGTTCTGTTAGTGATTCATAAAATTTCCAGAATCATATGTGATCACTTTTAAAAGGCATATACAAGTGGAAGCACAATTAATATGTGACATCGAAAGTACACACAAAACTATCTGACAAACCAAAATATAAATATAGATAAATATCTGCCTACTCAGTTAAATTCATAAGAATATGATACCTCGTTGTGATCAATAATATCTGATTTCAGATATTTTACCGAGGTGTCCATCTGTAGTAATCTACACTAATAATAAAGCTGAAGAGTTTCTTTGTTTGTTTGAACGCGCTAATCTCAAAATCGTAAACGTGAGAGTGATAGCGCGGGCAGGTGATGCGATGCAGTGGGGTGGATCAGGGGAACAACAAATTTCACGCGGACGAAGTCGCGGGCCGAAGCTAGTAATAATAAATTTATGCTTGTGACTGTCGACATGGGACCCGTTTTAAAAATCGGGCCCTGCGTTAATATTTTTGGAAGTGGCAGCAAGCAGGTCTTCAGGAACTGCAGTAAATGCGGCGGGCACGTTTGAAACCCATCCACGCATCTCCACTTAGCTCGGCTTTACTAGTGCTTGACTGTCTGTGATTCATTTTGCTGCGTGTAATCAATACCTAAATCTGTTTCATCGCCCAAATAGATCATTTCAAAATGACAAGGCATAAACGACAAAGAGTTAAGAATTTAAAAGAATCGGTGAAATTGTAATCTCTAAAAGAACCCAGTTCTCATTACAACGATGTTAACTGTGTACATTATCAAAAGGAAACAGGCATACGTTTTAGGATCAGGAAAGCATACACTCGCAACGCAGACCATGCGTGTAAAATTAATAACAAAAAGCTGCTTCCGTATGGTAAAACCGACGTTATCCAATTGAAAATAGAGTATAAATTTGCCCGTACCAGACAATCTACGAAATGCTATATACTATCTTGAATGTCATCGCGCACAACTTTGAACGTAAATAAAATACATTTTCTTTTATGAGACAAAAAAAAATCAGTACCTTTAAATTGTTTTTAAACTTGAAGCATACCACATTCTATACTTAACAATGTTTTATGAATTTCTTCTGTTTTTTTTTTTCGGATTGTTTGTACCTACCGCGAATGCAAAAACTCTTTGTCTAAGCGGCTTAAGTCAAAGACCTATGACGAAGTGGAAAATATGGTGCAATCGATGAAACAATAATATACACATAATATGTTACGCTTTGATATGTAGCTGCTAATGGAAGTTAATGTCCGATCCCAAGACTAAGTTAGTCGTAGGATTAGCTAGCAAAAAAAAATCTGCATTTTACCTCAAATTACCGTAAATAATTTAATCTCCACCATGTTATACTGTATAGGTACCACCCTCCACACCCACCCTCTCACTTCCTCACTTACACCCACACCCACTACTCACATGCACATTCACCTCCACACCAACACATGCTCTCACATAACACATGCATCCCTAGCGCGTTTTGGTTTTTAGTTTAGTTTATATTTTTATTTGTATAACTTTAACATTATCTTGAAAAGGCTCAAAATAACTTAACTTTAATAACAATTATACAACCAGCAAGGTAATTGCCTAACACACTATTAGTAGCAATGGGTTTCATTTTGACAGTTCAACAACATTCATTGCGTTATTTACGTTGTTGAGCAGACGCATTTTTTCATCATATGGAGCAATGGATTAGCAATATGCTTGAAAATTATTCAAATTGAGAGGAATAGTGCACAAGCAAACTATTGCTTAAAAGGATTCTCCCCACTGTAATAGAATAAGTTATTTAAGATGATGCAATAAACATTTTTTTCGACGTTAAAATATAAAGTATTTGGAATTTATTATCGGTCCTATGTTTGATGATTCTAGACTGCAGGCGCTACAGTTTTTCAGTCATTAAACTAATTTTAAACTTGTCTTCACGCAGCTGTTGTCCAGCCGTGAGATACTGTAACCATCTCACCGTGAAAGCTTGGGTGAAGTGAGCGTGGACTGAGCTGTCATTCGCTAGGGATTAACACTATTAAGTGCTCACTTCACTTATGATTTCACGGTGAGATTTTTACAGACGACGGCTGTTGTAAAGTAACGAGTGACGATTTTACAATTTATTTTGTTGTGTGCATGTATTTTGTCTTCTTTGAAGCTTTGTAATGAAGAGGGTTAAAATATACTGTTCAAAATACCCAGACTGTAATACGGATTTCCAGCCAAGTTTTCGCTTGATTGAAATACGCCCCTAGTACACTTGATAAAAGGCTAGCGCTAGGCTTTGAAGCCTGAATAGATGAAGGACTGTAGGAAGGCCTTCTATAACACTAATATTATAAATGCGAAGGTCTGTGAGTATGTTTGTTACTTCTTCACGCAAAAAACACTGAAAGGATTTTGATGAAACTTTACAGTAATGTACATAGCTTATACATCAAAATAATATATGCGATATTTTTTTATCCTAGTATTCCAACGGGATCAAAACTGATGCGAGTGAAACCGCGCGGCGCTGCTAGTAAATAATAATCCTAACTGATATTATAAATGCGACAGTAAGTTTTAACAGTAAGTTGTTTGTTACCTTTTCACGCCTAATCCACTGAACCGATCATCCTGAAATTTTGCATATACTTTGTCAGGTGTATAGAAAAGAAAGGGTTAAATACGGTAGTAAGTTTGTTTGTTTGTTACCTTTTCACGCCTAATCCACTAAAACGATCATCCTGTAATTTTACATATACTTTGATACTTTGCCAGGTGTATAGAAAAGAAATGGTACATTTCATCCTGAAAGACAATACTGTTCCCGAGGAAAATAACAATAACTTTCGACTGTCACAATTGCTTTAGGACGCTAGATAGCGCTACGTATCTTTCGAATCATGATTGAAATGTGACCCGACTTTCTGAGCATTATTCTAACAAAAAGTACTAGGCGTGCATGAATTCACGATAGTATTTTAATGATTTGGATGGAATTTGGCACACAGATAGTTTATTATAACCCGGATTAACACATAGGTTACTTTTATCCCGGTAATACGTTTCCGTGGGATAATTTTCGACCTCCACGCAGGCGAAGCCACGGGCGAAAGCTAGTAACTTATACATAAATGTCAATTAACTTTGTCGAAAAAGTCAAAAAGGTGAACAAAACATGTCTGGAATGAAGTCAATATACATTTATGTAATGTAATTTTTTTTCCACAAGTCATTTATTCACATCTTGGGAGATGTGAACAACAATGACGGCTCGAAATCGTCTACGATTTAGTGATGCGGTAGTATGAATTTTATGTTTAAAATTTTAATGATAAAATTTCCGCTCCTAGAGTAGATTATCCTGGCCACTTGGCCTTGGGTTTAGATATGTTTTATACACGACATGTTTTACAAGACGTGTTGAGGACAAGTATTACAACTTATAAGTATCGGTGAAATCGCGGGATAAGAGTTGTCATCACTATCTCAAAAGTTGAGCCAGCTTGAGACAACAGCCGTGCGATTCTGTAACCATCTCACCGTGAAAACTTGGGTGAAGTGAGCGTGGAGTGAGCTGTCATTAGGGATTAACACTATTGACACTGCTCACTTCAAGCTCACTTCACTTATGATTTCAAGGCGAGATTTTTACAGAATCGACCGGCAGGTACCTATAGCGCGTTCAGTGCAATAAGTTTATGTTTTTCAATCAATAAAGCGCTGAACAAGTGGGTCAAGAGCAAGATCGAAGATGCAAACAACTACGAAATAATTATGGTCAAAAATAAAGGCCACTTAGGAATTTTACGGCAATTCAAATTGTATGGTTAATTTATAAGTTCGTGCCAGTTTGTGGTGATCGCTATTGCATTTTTTGTTCTATGGTAGATACGGTAGGCCGTGGGTCGGTGGTAATAAACCCAGTATAAACGAACTGACGTTTACCATGCCGAAAAATTTATATATTTTTGTATCCGCCATTTTGGATTTCTATTTTGACCTCACTATCGGCTTCAGTACCCTTGAAAGCCATACAACTATCTCTCTCTCTCTCTCTATCTCTGACTCCCTCTATTATATGTAATAAAAAAGTCGCATGGAGGGGACATAACGCTTTTTAGTTACGTGACAATTTCTCCCAGTTTACTCCTACTTCATGCTCCGTTAAAGAACTTCGTTCCAAAAACGCACAGTATCGCTAGAACTTAGGAACTAACAAAAATTGATATTACATTACAACCACCCAATATAATATGGGCTTTATATTTGTTCACCGACTGCATAACTAGTCTTGTCATCGCCTGCACTTTCAAATAGTTCTACAGTGTAGTTAAAAGTCATGGCGTAGCTCATAGCTTAAAGTTTTTCGTATATCTATCTCAATGGCTTTATTCGTAAAACACACTTTCTATGAAAATATAAAATTTCGCCCAGAAGTAGGTATTGTTGTAGAACATAGGTACGTATTGCCAACGAATTTTCTCATTGTACATATTTATTTTCTTGTTCCCATGCCGTTGTACCTTTTTGTATCAACTTGATTGCGGACCTTTTTCAGGACATAAAGAAGTACATAATATATACATATTATAAACGTAAGCCTCCGCAAACATATACTCGTATGGTTATTGTGAAAGTCAATCTGTATTCTTTAATATTTCGTCGCTTGATCTTTGAACAAAGCAAAGCAGCGGAGTATGTCATTCAGATTGCTTTGTGACTCTGTGTTTGCAAACTGTGAAATGAAAAAATGAGGTATTCTTTAATCTGTTTGAATTACCTACAGAAGTTTAAAATGAAGATGACTTTGACGAAGATGGATGTTCGAAAAAATTTCCAATGTAAATATGTCCGAAGAAAATATAAATAATGTATAAGATCGGATTTGGATTAGGTACTTTAAAGCAAACGACGTCGTGACTGATCAGGTCTTGTGCTGTCTAAAAGCACTTTCAATGTCAGAGATAGAACAGGATAATAAAAAAAATGAGAAACAATTTTTTTTCAGCACGGACAATTGGAAATGACAAATGGCAAAATAACAAAAACCAAATAATGTACTTTCGTTGAGAATAAAATTTAAATTCAGAAATGCGAATGCGCGATGATGAAATCTAATACGAATGGAGCATGTACAGCTGTTACAACCATGGAGGTACTTGCCGGTTTTGTATAACCATATTACTATGATTACAAAATTATAAGTAGAAAGCCGTGCGTGCGCGCGATTGCATTTTCCATCCACAAAGCTGGCTAGCTTACATACAAACTTTCATCTCCTACACTCCGCGACAAAACTATAGGACACCATGCTTTTTTCGTATTTCACTTGATTGGAGTTACTTTAGAATAATTTTTACATACTTCTGTTTATTTTGTTAAAAAGTTTTACGTACGATTATTAGTAGACGTTTCTAGTAATCAGTATACACAAAGCTAGGGAGGGGGGGGGGGGGGTGGACGCTGCGACAAAACTATAGGACACCAACAGACAATCGCAGGCCCTGGCTGGAGGCCTTAATTTATTGAGGAATCTACAGGAAAGCCCGGCTAAGCAGTCGACAACCTCATAGGTTGAACTGCGAGATGCCATTCAAAAACAAACAGACAATCGCAGTATTTATTTGCTGCGTGGGAGAAGTGGACGCGCTTTCGCATTAATTTCATCGTTCATTTGTAATCGATTATTCTTGTTGGAAGTTTTTTTTTTTTGTAGTTTAAAATGCCACGTGGAATAGCTAGCTATAAGGGAAATTGATATTATTGAAAATTTAAAAGCACAAGGCTATAATTTCACGCAAATTGCTAAAATGATAAAGAGAAGTAGATATATATGCGATAAATAATTTCCTGAATGATCGTGAAAATTATCAAATGAATCACCCAGGTGGCCGTCCTAGAGCAATAAATAATAGAGATAGAAGAGCGATATCAAGAGTTGCATCGAATTCTTCGTCAACATCCAAACAAATTGCAAAAGAAGCAGAAGTTCATACTAATATTCGAATGTCCAACGTCTTTTAAAAAGTGCCACCCACCTTAATATAAAAAAAAAATATTAAGAAACCGTCCTTGACTGAGCAACATAAAAAGTTTCTATTCTTTGCATTATCTTTGCAAAAGAGCATATTTTTTGGAGGAAAAAATGGCGGAAAGTATTTTTTTCTGGCAAAAAAAATTATATTTAGACGGACCTGATAGTTTCCAATACTATTTCCACGATTTGAGAAAAAATCCACCGCTACTGAGTTGACGTCAAATGGGTGGTGGCAGTTTGAAGGTTTGGCCTGCAATTAAATAAATAAATGAAAAACTGAAATTATTTTTTTAGAAGGGAACTTGAACAGCTCTAAATATATAAAACTGTTAGAAGAGCAACTGGGAAGATGGTAATGAAATTGCAGGATAAGGGTATATATTTCAGCATGATAATTTCTCAATACATTCAGCAAAAATTGTAAAAAGACTTTTGAAGAGAAAAGATTGAAACTCGTAACGTTCTAATAAGGTAACCAGACCTTAATATAAATGAAAATTGTTGGTAAGTGGAACTTTCCCGTGCTGTATATGCCAATGCAAAGCAATATGATAATATTAAGAAAGTGGAGAACTATTAAAAAAAAAAACATTGGAAATCTCAATGAATCACTACCCGACAGGATGATAAAAGTCGTAATGAACAGAGGAGGGTCTACGCATTATTAATAATAAATATCTTTCAATCTTAGTTTGTTCTTTATTTTTAACAATTAAATTGTCCTATAGTTATGTCGCAACAAATTATGAATTTATTTAATATCTACTTGCTTTAAATTCTGAAATAAAATAAAACAATCTTTTTGGAATAACCTTATCTGGTTTAATGTATAGTATTAATAATATTCGTAGACTTTCTTTTTACATCGACCGATATTTTATTAACAGACAGTATGATTTGTTTAACGTCCTATAGTTTTATCGCGGGGTGTATATAACCAAACCCTTTAGGGGTTGTTGTCTGTCAGTGAATTAATAAATGAATTTAAGATTTTTATTGAGTAAGAATATTACCAACTGTATGCAATTTCAAAAACTTTTCAAAACTTATGAGTGACAGATGACTGCTGGCGATGCACTAATAAAAGCGCGGCACTACAAAACTTAGAAGCTTTACCTGTGTGGGGGGTTACTCTGTGTTGCAGCGTTCGTGCTAATTCGGGAAGACGAAGAATACCGAAGCGCGGGCCTTCTCTGGTTTCACTGTACTTGGATATTGACCGTTACGGACTGTTTTTTTATTACCAAGCGCTTTATAATTAAATTGAACAACTCAGTTTCAAGTTTTTGCTACAAATATAAAAACAATTATTGAATTGCATTGTTCACTAATTGGCAAAGCTTCACTAATTGGATGTTTTCTCTCTCGCTTTACAAAAACAACAACATTTACTGCTTGGAATATTCCTGTCAAATAACGTAAAAGCAAAAGTCACTAAAAACTTCGCGCCGCTATACAGGGTACATTTTTGAGACAAGGCAGTAAGGGCAGTACGTGAACCGTTGCAGCTACAGGAAAACTTTGTCACAAGACTGTACTTAACTTTAAAAAATGAGCTCTGAGATAGAATTTTTGAAAATTCATTTTTGCGATGAGAATTGCCACTGTTTGCACGGCTTGTTACCAATAAAATATCAGTTTCGACAAAAAAGAAAACAAAATCGTCTAATTGGCTATCTATCATACCAACTAAGAAAGACCAATACGATCTATCCCATCAGAGTTCAGAGACGCACTTGCATTATGTTACTACAGATTACCAGTCTCAATGTCAAAGTCATGTGATCGTTGTGGCTGCGATGAATTCAACGTTGATTATGTTCTATGTTGTAAAAAGGGTCGTCTTATAACACGTCGTCATATTGAAATTAGAGATTTATTCTGCGACTTATGTCAACACGCATGGGGAAACGTATAGGTATAGTCAAAGAACCCATCATCTCCGTGTCATAGACACTGACGCCCCTTCTTATATTGCACGCCCTGTCGCCACTGTAATAAAATTCGCCGAAGGAGAAAAAATAAGGAAATATTCAAATGCTTGTGAAATGCGACATGCTACGTTCACCCTCCTTGTTGCATCTGTTGACGGAGCCTTTGCCCCAAAAATGTCTACCTTCGTAAATCATCTTGGAGCTGCACTCTCTGACTACTGGAATAGATCTTTTAGTGTAGTGATGGGTTGGCTAAGATCAAGAATCATCATCTCAATTAAACGTGCCACTAGCATGTGCATTCGTGATACAAGGCATAAATTTTAACCAATAGCCAAGTTATTCGGCTTCTATGATGGAGCAGCGCTACCTAGACAAGACTGACATTGATGCGGCCAACAAACTGAGAAGAAACCGATTACAATAAATCGCTATAGATAAATAATAATAATAATTATTATTTATTTATTTAATTTGACAACATTGGTCCAATAGTTAGTACACCAATAACTTATCAACTAAGTATATTAACTAAATTTAATTTAATTAATATTACTAACCAATATTAATTTAATTTAATTGAACAATTTCTATTCATCCATGCTGCAAGACAGAAACGAGTCTCCCAACGAACTTAGTTTAGCTGGTACTGGAACAAACCCGTTAACTCAGGTGGTAACCCTGCTCCCTCAGGTTTATCCCAAAGGACATCATATGACACAAGGTCAAATGCCTTTGAGAGATCAAGGAAGCAGGCATACACCGGAGTACTTATCTCCTTATAGTATTGGACCGTCTGCTTTAGACAGAGGATAGCACTCTCAGTGGAAAGTCCAGGCCGAAACACAAACTGTACGTCATGTAAGATTATCCATTTGATTATCTCATTACCGATTGCACGACTCGTTACATCACAGTTTGGATAAAAACATTATGAATCTTTTCAATACCTAATTAGAATTCAAAAGACAGAAAATGTCCATTTTGTGACAATCACAGAAGGACTCAAAGAAAAAACGGTATTAACTTTTCACTCTATCCTACAAACTGCTATACATCAAAGAATAATAATTTAACTTGATAAATCGGTCACGGTCATACAACTTGTAACTCCGCTCTGCTATACACCTTAGCACAGCGCAGTTACAAGTTTTATACGAGTATCTAATCTTGATAAAGTGCAAACGGCTACCTGCAAATGTGGCGTAGCCACGCTCATTATGAAACTTTCGTTACTGCTTGCAAAAGCTGTGCATACAAACTGCAATACCTACTCGACCCAAACGTATGGGATGGCTCATCTTTTTCGCGATTGCGATATTGGTCCCATGGAGAAATGTTTGTACCTTCTAATATGACTACATCTTTCTGATAATTGTTGTAGATGGTGATATAGTCTTTTCGCGGCACCTGCGTGGGGTCTACGCGATATCTACGCATAAGAAACGCTCTCACGTTTTCGTTAGCGTAAACATATCAGCTTCAAAGAGGCATTCGGTCAAGAATCAGATCCTATATGGCAATCTAATGATGCTAACTGTGAATGATACTCAATGATTACACGACTGCGCGACAGCAAAGCTAAGGTTACGTTTTTCACACGTATCTTTTCACAAAGATACAAGTTCTTTATGCCCTGAAGCGTCCTAACGGCTGGACGGATTTTAATACACAAGGTGTCTGTAGACTCGAGGTTTTGGTTTTATAAAAATTAAAAGGGCAGATTTTATTCGTCAATAAATAAAGTAGTAAAAAAAAAGCTTTGCACCATGGCCATGGGAGGTATCAAAACAAAGGGCTTGAAGAGACGATCCTAAAAACATAACACACAAAAAGGTAGAAAGAAACCTTATAACCTGACTGGTCTCTGCAACATAAATATCAATAATGCAAAAGTTTTCTTTTACGCCGATTTCGCCTCTGGGAACTTCTGGCAATATATGAAACTCAAAGCTGAGATGGGTATAGCGCAAGTAGCCAATTGGCTAAATAACAATCTGCTAACTTTAAAAAACCAATTTCAAAAATCAATTTTATGAAACCATTTGGTTTAAGTATTAAAAAAAGTAGTCAACCGAGTTAGGATCTCCTCAATATATTTATACAGCGTGTAACGGAAGGGGGGTATCAACCCTGAAGGAGGTGATTGTGCTCATGAAACTCAAAAACTTTCCCCAAAGAACATAGGTCGTAATATGAAAAAAAAATTTGGGCCTCCCATAGTAAATCAATCAGCTGTAAGGGAGGGCCAAATTTTTTTTTCATATTTCGACCTATGTTCTTTGGGGAAAGTTGCTGAGTTTCATGAGCACATTCACCTCCTTCAGGGTTGATACCCCCCTTCCGTTACACGCTGTATACACATCGCACCTACAGTGCAAAAACGTCACTTATGCAATTTGGGAGGGTTGTAAATTTTAAACGTTTATATTATTTTATTACAAAATTGTGAGATGTTCGCTTTAACTTTAGTATGAAGTTCAAAGTTGTAGTTTAAATATTACTAGATAATTTTTTTATTCAAGAAGAACTATACAATATTATAATAGAGTTTAACGATTAATAAACTTCCACCAATTTATAACTAACCAATGCGCCATCTAGCGGAGATTTGTCGAACTATGTTCGTTTACACTATAAAAAAAAAGATTAAAAAAAGAGAAAATATTTGTGATGCTAAACATTTCTGAATACTTAACTCAATATTGTGTTTTTTTTGTTAAGATGGTACACTTTAAATGCAGAGAGACGAAATATGATCTATAGTGATTCATACAACACTGACGACTGTGCCTACGCACGCAAAAAAACAGTAGTTTTTCACGGCAAGAAAGTCGTGTGTGTACAAAGGGCTTAATGAGAAATCTCGTGCGTTCACAACCTGCTGTTATATTATTTTAGTGACAACCGTTCGTCTGGAATAATCTCTCAGAATGTCAGTGTATCAATGCTCTGTACCAATAGTTAGCATATGCAGGAACGCAGACTTTCATTAATTCTCTAAAAACAAAACTTCGCAAGCAATGAAAAATTACTAGTGAAGGCTGCGGCCGCGGGTGTCAACCTTAGGATGAGCTGCTTCTCACACAGACAACTTTACGTCGCTTGCTTCCGAGTCACTAGCCCGACTCTCTGTATATTTTGGCTGCTGAGACCAAAACTACAATCGTATATATATTCAGGGAAGTTTTATAAAAATGTGGGTGTTATTTTAGTGTATTATGGTCTTACGACTTCCACGCGAACGAAGTCACAGGCAGAGACTAGTTATTATTATTACCACTAAAAAGTTCAGAACAAGCTCGCTTTGGAATTAGTCTGGTATTTAGTTGCAAAAGAATAGGTTATTAAAAAATCAAATAATCCGAGTTATTTGATTTTTTAATAACCTATTTTTTTACAAAATAATTCGCAGCCACATAAATCCGCAAAAATGGCATATTATTTTCTCATTTCGAATCCTTCTGCTCATTCATGGGCAACAAACCAGATATTAAAACGTATGACATGACCACCCTTTTTATTTGCGGTCCATTCTAAAAAAAGGTTCAATATATGTGTATTTTGTTTTTTTTTTTCGACAAAAGTACGTTCATTACCTATTTCATTGTATACCCAACATCCGGTGCGTCTCTCGACAGGAAATAAATTGGTTTTCCTTTTGGTTTGACATGTCGCCGTTGCAACCGTGCAGAGCAGGGGCGGGTCGCTAGTTATATTATAATTCACTTTGTATTGCTCAGATGAAGAAACGTATGTATGTACTCACAGACTAGTCCGCTCCTGGCCGACGTTCTTCAGAGTATCCAGCATCAGCGCCGCGTGTTTCTTGTCCTCAATCAGCGCGTCGCGCTTGTCACTGTTGAGAGCTAGCGCCATCATCAGCCGCCCCGACTGGTAACGTTGTTCTTTTAACCTTCACAGATAAAAGCAATAAATGTTCCGACGCAAGATAAGCTTATTCAAATGCTTTATAATGGCACAAGAATACTAAGGTAAACGTAGGTAATCAAGATCTTCTGTCCTCCACAACATGTCGTAGCATTATATGTACAGTCACGAGCATGAATATATTACAATGGAAGAAAGCTTTTGGCCACAGGATGTGGTATTCCGCCGCTTTCGCGGACAAGTTCCACCGGAGCGCACAAAGACTTAGTGCAACTAAGTGATACTAACATAGTTTTTAAGTTTTATTTACTAACACAATTGTTATATGTACACTTATGTTAAGGTATTTATCTATGGGTTGTTACCTAAAAATAAATGTTTTTATTATTATTATTACTATGGACAGCTCGGCAATAATATCTAACTGAATGATTCATCCATTAATATCTGTCGTCAAGATGACAGCAAATATATGTGTTCATTTGTGGAAGGAAAATAAAAGTGGCAGCACAAATATGTGACATCGAAGGAACAACAAAACTGTCTGGTAAGGCAAGCTACGCAAAAATATAGGATGCTGCATTGGCTTAAAAAAAGGGCCGAATGCAATATTAACGAACATGTATAGCGTCAAAAATATATGCCTAGTCAGAAGAATATGATACTTCGTTCTACCTGTCCTAACCCAGGTTATGGTCTACCCATGTGCCAAATTTTATCCAAATCCGTTCATCAGTTTTAGCGTGAAAACGAAACAATCAATTAAATAAACAAAGACACATTTTCATTTATAATATTAGCTAGGATTATTATGGGATTCGTTGATAGATACACTTACCTCAAAAGAATTTGATCGAATGAAGACACAAGAGTAGCTTTTTGCAAACGTTTACAAATATTCATTACTTCGTCGAGTTCCCCGTGTAGGGACTGTTGACTTCCGACATCATCATCTTCATATAAGTCGTCGAGATTTGTGGCTTCCTATTAAATCATTAGTATTATTGATAACACCTCGGGAAAATATGTGAAAATATGAAATATGAAAATATGAACCGTACGCAAAATACGCGCATTGACGTGGAGTTGCGGACACCAGCCCGTGTTACCTAACACCTCGGGAACCCCCGATATATTTGCTGGAAAAGTATCCTTTGAAGACTTTACGCTCGTTATATTCACATATAAATACCAGTAATGATTTTAGAAGAATAAAGAGGTGATGGCGCAGTCGTGAAAGACATGACATTAAATACCCATTGTACGTACGTATGACAAGCTACCACACGTGACTCAAGGTCAAGCAAGATAGATACAAATCAACATGTTGTGACAATAATCCGAGAGTATGTCTAAATTTAGAACAATGCTAGCGACTATTCACAGTGTCTTCAAAGGATGATCAATGTTCATAGTAGACACTAATGCTTAATGGATACACCAGATTCCAGAATGTATTAATACCTATGTATAAGTATAAGTAACTCAAAGCTCTGATTAGTCCAAGTGCGTTTATATTATTCATTTAGAAAGCATTGGTAAAATGATATCGTAGTCGAATGCAATTGATTAGCTTTTGACCTTGAAAGTAGTTTATAGTGGATCAATTTTCATAGCACTTTGTTGAGTTCCTTGAAGTAAGCAGGCAAAAAGCGGCCAAATGCGCGACGGACACCCACGCGAAAGGCCCGTAACACCGTACAATAATATTTAACACTACATAATTTTATATTATTTGTTATTATAGCGGCCATTGTAGTAACTACACACACGGTCACACACTGGGGTTGAAGATTTTTGTATGGAGCCTGGTATACCTACTGTCGCGCCATTTTGTATTTTCCTTTTCTTTTTTTTTCAAAATGGCGTCCTCGCTTGAATCACACTAATATTATAAAGACGTGTGTGAGTGTGTGTGTATGTATGTTTGTTACTTCTTCACGCTCAAACATCTGAACGGATTTGTATGAAATTTGGTACGCAGATAGTTTATAACCGGGATTAACACATAGGATACTTTTTATCCCCATATTCTCACGGGATCGATACTTATGCGGGTGAAACCGCGGGGCGCAGCTAGTCCTATAGAAATCCATAGCTGATATCAATGCAAACGGAAAATAAACTTGCGTAACACGCACACTATGTAGACACGCATATTATACGAGTAAGTTGAATGATTAGATTATCTATACTAATATTATGATTATCTATACTAATAATAGAGCTGAAGAGTTCGTTTGTCAAACTGTTTATATTAAATAGACGCTAAACTTGGCTCAGAGTAGCATTAATGAGTACCTATTCGAGGGAAACATTAAGACCAGGCCCCGTATCTCGTCACGTTTCCGGGATATTCATTTTCAAAGTTGATCACATGGCATCCATATTTTTTGAACATGCTTACACCTTGTTGAATAGATATTTGACACCAACACCGAAGCAACAAGATGTGTGCAAATAAACGTGACACTACGGGTTTTGGTCTTGTCATGTTTTCTGTTTGCATTGATGTCGGTTATCGATTTGTATAGGTTGGTTGGTGAGGCCGCCATTTTGAACATAAATCAAAATGACGGACAGTTAGGTGTGCCACGGACCGTCAAAGCCCTTTGAAGTGTCTACCTGTGACAGACGGACGGACACCGGAGTCTTAGTAACGGGGTTCCGTTAGGTTCCTTTGGTTACAGAACCCTAAAAACATGGCATCTTAAATGACACACATCACTACATAGTATAAAACAAAGTCGCTTCCCGCTGTCTGTCCCTATGTATGCTTAAATCTTTAAAACTACGCAACGGATTTTGATGCGGTTTTTTTTTTAATAGATAGAGTAATTCAAGAGGAAGGTTTATATGTATAATACATGCATAATATAGTAGAGAAACACTGATCATTTTAGGGGTTTCTAATGTGATGTCGTAAATAAACACATTTTTTTGCGCTTACATTGCAAACGCTGGCTGAACCCGTCGAGATAGATCAAAATAATGTACTACAGTATTGTACACCTTAAAAATGTCTACAAAAAAGCCCGTGATGGTATATGTCGATCTCTTAGCGATAACCCACAATAACCATTTTTAACCTATATTTTTTACGAGAAATAATGGCTCTAAAATTATCAGTGTTTCTCTACTATATTATTCATGTATTATATGCATACAAACCTTCCTCTTGAATCACTCTATCTATTAAAAAAAACCGCATCAAAATCTGTTGCTTATTTTTAAAGTTCTAAGCATACATAGAGACAGACAGACAGCGGGAAGCGACTTTGTTTTATACTATGTAGTGATAGTGATCAGCATTGCACCCGTGCGAAGCCGGGGCGGGTCGCTAGTAATAAATATGCAGAGAATGCGTCGCAGTTATCGTGCAACTGTCTTTTAAATATAGTCATGTTGTAACGACTCAACAAAAAAGTGCCATGAAAATGCATCCACTGTAAACTCTATTCGAGGTTTTGGCATTTTTGGACTAATTGCACTCGACTAAGGGGATTCAAGGGATTAGGATAACCGCTAAGACACGAGTTGAAGAAAAGAAAATAAGGTACGACATCTAATTTCTAAACAACTCCGGAAGGAGATGTAATTCAGTGAACATCGTTAAATGCAGCATGTGAACCGGTTAATTTACGTAAACAGCGTTTGTTCTGTTTACCTCTTTCCTTATAAGATTGGGGAACGAGTCTGTCAAGTAAGCGACTTCACGTCGAGCCAACTTGAGCGTCCTTTCCCTCTCTTTCATGTTTGCTTTGATTTCACTCTCCAGTTTATTGTATTCGAATTTCCTATCGTCGAGGTATTCCATGGCGAGCTGACCCATCTCGGTGGCACCCATGAGGCATTTACCTTGCGCTCGACAGTCCAGTTTTAATGCATCCAACACGACGGTGAAGTATGATGAATCCTATAAAAGACTTTAGAATCAAATTTTGTAAGATCATAAGAGTAAATGTGATAAAAAGACATTACCTAATCAGAGAAAGAAAAAGGAAATACAAATCGCGCGGATAGAGTACTGACCTGAAAAACAATTCACGTTCTTAAAAAATGATCAAATTCAAAACTTGTCAAAAATGTAGGAAAATTAAGACGTAAAAAACTAAGACGTTAAACTGAGTCGGAGGTTGTGGGTTGTTCGGCATCCTTGGCACAGGCAACTGAAGGAACACGGGTGGGTTTTAGTCAGTAAAAGTCACACCCTCCCGTTCCGCTCAGAGTGGGAGAAGTTATTTGATAATCTCCCACCCAAAAAAAAGGGCGATTCTCGTAATATTAAGAACGTTCACAGTCTGATCTCAGTCTCAATCTGTCAAAAATACCTCTAAATTCTCTACATGTTTGACAAGTTTTTGAAATTGATGGTCGCTGAGATGAGATTGCTTTTGTAGGTTATTAACTACGGGAATTGGCCTTCAGACTGTGAGCATTCTCAAACTTACGGGAATCGCCCCTGCGTTGTTTCTGTCTACATTTTCACAAGGAAAAAACGATATGCATTATCAGTTATAACGATTTTAAAAGTAAATATTTCTATAGAATGAAAGAACATCTACCTATCCAAAAACACACGGTAAAGTCGCGTTAGAAATAGTTAATTAGTGAGAATTACCTATCTAATTAAGGAAATAAATAAGAGCATAGGGCGCAGGTGGACCCGGTTGATTACATACTTTTTTTTATCCATTTCATATTTGTGTATTAGTAAATATTTTGTGTATTTTATGGCTCAGCTTCATGAAACCTTTCTAGCAATAAACGCTTACGTTTCATTTCAACAAAATTCTCAATTTGTATGTTATAGATATTTACTAATTATAAAATAATTGAAAATGATTCGCGTAGGAGAAAACCGTTTACACCGTTATATCCTACGTGAATTAATAATTATTATTAATATCTCCGATATGTGTTCCTACTCTGGGGGAAATCGACGAACGTAAATGATGAGTTCTCCTACTGCAGAAATCTGCGGGATCAGTCCATTAACATCCTGAAGTCCTCTATTTAAAAAAAAAAGTTTTAACACTAAAAGGTCTTCTCATTTTGCAAGCTGGTGTATTTGTCAAAGAGCACTCAAAATGGTTTTATGGCATGCAACTTGCATTCAAAATAATATACCCGTCGAGACCTAACACGGCTAAGAATTCCTACACGTCAAATCACATTGTGCGGTGTGCCTTAAAAATAGCTTTATCACAGCAAAGGAATTAAAATATTCCAAAAGAAATAAGAAAAAAGAAAGAAATAAGGGAACTCCCTTTTAAACACATTCAATCCAAACTACATAAATGGGTGATTGGTTTTGTAGTAAGTATTAAAGAATTTATTGATAAAAAGTAATAGATAAATATGGTTACTGATTTTCATTATATTACCTACCTATTTTTTGTACGTACCTACCTATTATTGTTAAGATTTCACTAGAGTTATTACTTATTAGACATGTTAGAATAATAATTTTAGCAAATTAATACGGCCTTTTAATTTTTTACATGCAACGTGTTTAAATATGTGTCGTATGTCAGTCCTTGGCGAAACCTGTAAGATCATAAGTCTATTTATAAGACCTTAATGTACCATGTTTTAAAGCAAACAAATACATATTATTCTATTCTATTCATCGAATTAAATCCTTAATTTAATTATTCTCTTACTTTCATGTTATGAAATACATAATGCTTGCTAAAATTAATTACTTACTAATCCGACATATGGCAAATAATTTAATTGAATGGTCTGTGTCTCGTTATCTCCATTATTTTGCATACCTACTATTGTACAGAAGCAGATTTTTTTAATTTTAACAGAACAGACAGCTGTGCTGCTGGGGAGTTTGTTGCGCCACTTCTTCTCCCCAGCGAAAGCACTAGGAAGTGGAGCAGGGATGGCGTTTTGGGGGACTGTTTTATGTAATTTTGACGTTCTAAAAGTGCTGATTTTGAGCCTAATTTGAATAAATGACTTTTGTTTTTGATTTTGATTGATCAGTGCTAATGCTTTAAGGTACATTTTTTTTTTGTCATTATTGCGGTCACATGCCAGCACAATTTTCTAGTAGTTTCATTACAAAATTGATAGGTATCCGTCCATACAACTAGACATGGGCAGTTAATGGTATTGCCGGGTATCTGGCATGAATAACGCCGGCTACCTGGCAGTGCCAACATGCTGTTACGCGTGCGTGATCAATTAGGAAGAAAAGTGCTCCTAGCTAATAAAATGACGGTACAAAAAGTTCAGTCGCATCGGAATTCAATTTTTTTTTAAGCTCGGCTAGAGTTGGAAGAGATACAAATCGCTATATGCGGGCTTCTAAAAAAGGACACTTTCCGATATTACGAATAGTTGCAACTAAATAGGTATTGCCTGCAAGTTCTATTTAAAAACGCCTGTTTTCTGAAGCAGGATTGATTTATGAGTACAAAAGTAGTCGATGCGAATCGTGCTGAAAAACTGGAGTTCTTACACCGTCATTTGCCAATTTTAAATTACAAATATTAAATAAAATAGTACGTGGGTGGATCAAATATAAACAGGACTTAACACATTCATTGCCAACTACACGGCGCCGTGGAGATGTATATGGCCGAGTACACGGCACCGTGGTGGAGTGGGGAGCTAGACACACGGCGCCGTGGTTTGCGATAGTTTTTTTTCTATGCATCAGTACCGCTCTGGCCGTTGCGACGAATGTACGTAACACTCATGGCCACGCGCGTAATGAAACGATCTTTTAAAATCAAATGTTGGATTACGGTTCGCACTATTATTTTGTAAATTATAGTCGTATGAAAAATACACTTTTTTATAGTAAAATGACTGACAAGCCAGGTCCCTCTAAACGTTCTGGTAGCGTATCAACTTCGGGTTCTCGGGTTAAACGAAGCCGTACTTATAGTGCTGACAGTAGTCTCGATGACTTTGAGTGCTCAAGTGTGGAAGCTGAATTCTCTCAATGTGATGATGAAGAGGACGACGAAGAGGAGAGTAGCGACGATAGTTGCGATAGTATTTTTGATTCTAGGCGTCGTATCAAACACAGACGTATAGACAGATTTGAGTCATCGAGTCGCCAGAAGATTTCAAAACCCGAGAAGACATTTAACCGTCCAATGTCTCCAGAGCGGCACATGGCAACCTCACCATCTATTATTCAAGATTATAGTGATCTTCCTGATATACCGGCTAATTTATTAAATAACTATTTCTATTACACCATCAGTATAGACTATGCTAATGTCCGATAAAATCAGCTGTTGCCTACATTTTGACGACTCGTACGAGCATAAATGTAGGGAACAGCTGATTTTTTTTTTCCGATTTCAGGTTTGGTCCCATAGTAAAATTTGTTCATAATGATGAGTACAATGACCTCTTAAGAGGTTGTTGATGTTTTACAAGTAACCCTGTATATCGACAGAACATGATAACGAAATGTTGGAAACCACCAACAAAAGAGGCACTGTATTCGTAAAACCATCAGCAATTATACATTACAACAATTTTATGTCTGGTGTGGATTTGCAGGACCAAATGCTTTCATTTCCCTTGTGAATGGAAAACCATGCGATGGTATAAGAAGATATTCTTCCACACACTGCAAATGAGTTTAAATAATGCGTTCCATTTATATGATAAATTTAGTGTGAACAGTAAAATGAATCTATATGATTTCCGTTTATATATTTTGGAAAAATTATTACCAAAACCACCACAAATGTTGAAAAGATGTCAACTAAACCTATTTTAACCAAAATTGAGAACGTTAAGACGCGTCAAAAAAAAGAGGGCAACAAGACAAGAACTATCACAGAAGTTGTAAGAAAAGAATGTAAAGGGTGTAGAGAAAAGAAGAAGTTACCACTTTGTATGAATGTAAGAGCTGCATTGGAAAGCCAGGCCTATGCGTAGAATATTTCTTTGAACTGCATTTATAATTTCATAACTCTTGTCTTTAAATAGTTTGTATTTTTATCTGCAATTACACTTATGATGATTATTTACTTTGTTTTATTTGTACTATCCTTTAATATAAATAATTTAATACAAAAAAACTCAATTAAAACATCACACAATATAAAAAAAGACAAATACACGGCGCCGTGTGTTTGGCCGTTCATAGCTCACGGTGCCATGAAACTGCTTTTTTTTTAATAAATAAAGTTCCGCTAAAAATATTATCAAAACTTACATATAATACTTAATTACAAATAATTAAAACACTTAAAATGTATGGCCACAGTAGTATCTACATACATTGCCAAAAACTGTAACACAGAGATGCATCTTACAATTCATTTAGCATTGAATGTGTTAAGTAAAAAAAAAATAAGCATGTATTGTTGTAAAGAAATGTGATATATTTTATTTTTCTACATAATCTCCCCTTCTATTAACGCATTTTTCCCAGCGCAGGGGAAGTTTCTTGATGCCATTATCGAAGAATGTTGTCAGTGTCCTTACCCAATTGCACACAAATGATTCCACTTCTTGGTCAGTGTGAAAACGGCGTCCTCCACTTGAAATTTTTTTGTGCCATTCGTACACTTGAGTTCTTGATGCTAGTGGCGCACAATAAACCATAGTGAGCCGGAGCAGTATCCCCCCCTCCCCTAGATGATCCCCCCTAACACATACAACAGCACCAAGCGCGTCACTTCACTCAGCGACCAGTAAAAAAAAAAGTCCGTTTTATATTTGATTCACACACATACAATCATTTGTACTTTCCTTGTTTAATAAATGATTTTTCAATTAATAATAGTCATTATTTTCCCTTCACTTAAAAATGATGGGCGCCAGCGTCCCTGAAATTGAAACTTAGTCAACACATACCTCATTTAAAAAGTCTTGGCTTACTGGTTATTCATTTCTATGGCGACGACCGTTAAAAGTATGCAGTTGCTGAGAAAAGAAGGAAATATTTTGGACAGTTCTATTACATTTCCTTCTTTTCTGTAGTAGTACAAAATATGTTTAATTATTAAAAAATAAGTGAAAATTCAAATTCAAGGTCGCTCAGCGCGCTATGGAGCGAGCTATGCTCGGAGTTTCTTTGAAGGATAAAATCAGGAATGAAATTATCCGGAAAAGAACCGGAGTAACCGACATAGCTTGCAGAGTAAGCAAACTGAAGTGGCAGTGGGCTGGCCATGTCTGTCGAAGGGCCGATGGCCGGTGGAGCAGACGAGTCCTGGAGTGGAGACCGCGTATCGGCAAGCGTAGTGTGGGACGCCCCCCAGCTAGATGGACGGACGACCTAAAGAAGGTGGCTGGGGTGGACTGGATGCGGAAGGCGGAGGACAGGGTGTTGTGGTGCAGTCTGGGAGAGGCCTATGTCCAGCAGTGGACTGCGATAGGCTGAGTTGATTGAATTGATAATTGTATTGGTTTTACTTGGTGCTTCATATTGTATCTTGTTTTCCAAGAAATAATAATTATACTCACGTTTCACAGGGTTTTAAGAAGCCTATTTTTCGGAAATCGCATTTTTACTAAAAAATCTGATTGATATAATGATTTACATGCAAGATCTCGTATCCCGTCATTCAGCTAGCCTGTTTAGTTTTCGTGGATTTTTTTTTGACAAACTTCCAATTTGTATCCTTATTATTAGAAAAAAAAAATATTACTCTTATAATAAGCATGATGACAAAAATTGTGTAAGAAGCATCGATGGCGTTTCTTATGCTGCATATTTTAGACCAAAAACGAACCTCGTGTCTGGTAAGTCATATTTACGAGTTTTTTTGGCTTTTCATATTTTAATCGAAACATCCGCCGTGTTGAGAAAAGTTATTTACCTATATTGAAACCTAAAACCATTAAATTAAATTCATAGCAATTAATATGCCTCTCTGATTTTACTGCTAGGGAATTCGTGGCAACTAGGTATTCAGAGACGGCATTCACTACATGAGAAGTCATAATGACGGTACCACTCAACAACCACACGGTGAATGAATGGACCAGTCAAGTACCTTTAGCAAGAGATAAGGGTTTGCGATGGATTTTTCTTCTTATTTTTTGCTTATCAACGTTATATTTATATGATTTTACGGTTTTTTTTTCATTTTGCAATGTAATTTTTGGAATTTGTGTTATTTCGTCTCTTTCAACACGATCAGCCTACTAAAACTAAAACTTGATTGTCCCGCACGATGTTTGAATTGTGAAAAAATTTGCAAGACTCAAACTCAAAGCATTTATTTCAAATAAACAAAAACAGGCACTTTTTAATCGTCAAAAGATCGGTCAGTCAGAAAGATGAAGATAATTGCCTTTTCCAAAGCGTAGTAGATACCTATACAGAAGAGCGGACAAGAAACTCCACGGACACTCTTTTAAATCATAAAATTGTTACAAAATATTGATTACATCATTCATGTTGGAACTATGTGAGAACGATGTAGAAAGGCGTGTAAAAGCGTCCGTTTTAAAAAACATAAAAACAATTCAGAAATTAAAATAAGCCGTAGCAGCTAAGAGATGATCAGTCTCTACTGACGGCGCCCGTTCACGAACATGACGTATGGATCAGCAACATTCAGCTCATTTTGAAGGGAACCACCAGCGAGACAATTGAGTGAGCATGACATACTCTCAGCCGCCAGGACACATTCAATGCAACGAAAGACGTACCCAGTAAATGGTAGCTTTATAGTAAGTTCATAGTGCTCACACGTGTGCTATGTAATTATACGTATACAATACTAAGAAATTGAATTTATTTGATGCAAAGATAGTTTTTCAATGTTCAGTAGCTCCGACAATGTTTCCGAATGCTAATTTATTATTTTATGCGCCCTTGTGGAGTGGGGCCGGCGTTGAGCCAAGCATTTTTGTCAGCAATGTATTATTTTTTTCCTGATTATGTTAAATATTAGTGTTTATATCGGTTCCCTCTAAGGGGTAAGAACCGCACCGCACCCAGAACGGCTCTGTAGAGCTCGTCTCCAGATTGGACACTCTCCCGCCGATTGTGATGAATTCCGAAGAAGTGTTTTACCTTGTTCCGACTTAGAAAGCTGGGTGACGGGGGGTGCTAAGGTTGGGAATTCATAGATAAGGTGATTAAGGAAAGAAAATCTACTTTTCTTTTGATTATGAAAGTTAGCAGTCAATAGCGGAATACAAAAGGGTAATTGAGACGCAACGGTTATGTTGGGGAATACATTATTTTTAAAGTTACGTTAATTTTTCTCACAATAAACTACAAACCCACCCCAAGCGACTTGTGATATCCTGCAGTGAGGTCCATAGGGTCCATAGGGGAAAGGCCATCACTAACATTTGCTTGGTTTATGTTCGTAAACAACAGACTACAATGTAGCACAATAATGATGTTTAGCACTTTAGGTCTCTGTCGCCTAATCGATAGATGTTATAATTTGAGGGTATCCATTAATTTTACTTCCTTACGTTTTCTTTATAAAATTAATCCATACCCTCAAGTTATAACTACGTTTGATGGATACGTTCACTATTTAATAAGAAATATAATATTTCTAGCGCTTCCTATTTTATCGTTTGTGTTGATAAGACGTCACTTTTCTAGGGACCCGTTTGTGTCAGTTGGAAAAATATGTTTATTATTATGATAACTGGTAAATGATCAAATGAAATTGTAAAATATACATCTTTGTAGTAAAATAAGATCAAAGATTTGTTAAATAATAGCAATAATAAATATTATTAAATGATTATTTAAGTTAACCTATTTTATTCTTCTGGATATTTTTTTTCTTTATAAATATTACTAAAACAAAATGGAAAAACACTTTATATTAAAAAAATATATAATGCATGGCAAAAAGCACAATTCTTGCCTAGGATTTGAACCTCTAACCTTATGCACGGCAAGCGTTCTTGAAACCTTCGGTCTATATAGACGTTGATTAACTCTTCGTAAATGTTAACCCTATTATTACCCGTCGTTATATGTAATAATAAAAGTATGTAGAATAAAGTATGTTTTATTTAAAAAAAAAACTATTAAAAACAGACTTTTAAAAAATCAAGACTAAATTAAACTTATTTATTCACTAAACCAATACATTAATTACACTAAAATGTTTTTTACTAAATACAAAACCAGACTTGGGCCTATCACGGGTTTTAACGCACATGTCTTTTGGGGGGTAACCTCTTAATGAAGCTGTGTGTACATGATGTTTTCTTAGATATATTGACAAGGTGCCGTCATGATCTTAATATCTTTAAACAGTTCCCTTAGAGAAACGCGCCTGCGGAAGCCATATATTGCTCTGATGGCTCTTTTCTGCAGAATAACAATGGCCTCAATATCTGCAGCCCGTCCCCATAGTAAAGTAAGGTAAGACTATAATTCTATGAAAGTAACTGTAATAGACCAGCCTCGCGGTAGGTATCTATAATACATTACAGCCGGTCGAGTCTGTAAAAATCTCACCGTGAAATCATAAGTGGAGCACTTAATAGTGTTAATCCCTAGCGACTGACAGCTCCCTCCACGCTCACTTCACCCAAGCTTTCACGGTGAGATGGTTACAGAATCGCACGGCAGATAATGACGGATTTTTCTTACAGCATATGCTGCTGAACTTAGCCGTCCTGCGAGAGACGTTAAATGAGGACCCCATTGCATCCTGAGTCGAGCGTGATCCCCAGGAAAACAGTTTTCAACGGTTCATTAAGAGCCCCTTCACGAGCAAGTGTGTTGAAAATTAAATTATTCGTTTACCTTGGTTCATCAGACACATGGCATTTTATTTTTTTCGTAATACACGTTTATTTCGCCATGTTTTGATATACACGTCTTTTTATGGTTAGAATATTACTCATATTATTCTTATACATTTAATCTGGCGAAAAACCAATGCTTAGTTTGTCACAAGTGATACATACCTTCTTTAGTATATCTAGTATTTTCTTATACATGACTTTGATGGCAAGCGCAGCGTTCTTTTTAATATTAGCACGCTGGACCCAGTTGGCTACAGCTTGTTCCTTCTTCTCTGGGGGAAGCTTTCCCCCCACTTCGAATATGACTCGATCGCGCATCTCCGCCGCATCCAACTATCGAACGTCAACAATTGTCAAAACAAAATCTGTGGTGGAAAGGCAGCCCTAAGATTATGTATAGAATCGTTACATAGAATAAGACAAAAAATGATCTGGAACAAAATTAATTAAAAAACCGTTTTTAGACCCTCATCATCGAGATCCAAAGCCATTAATATGTCTGTCGTTTCCTGCTCGCACCCAGTTTCTCATCTCATATTAATAAGGGGTAACCAGGGTAGGTAGTTAAAGACAGAAAAAGCATATCATGAAAAACAATTAGTTAATCTCATATCATAGGTACTTGAATTAGTCAATAAAACGTTATAGTGTACAGTTCAAAAATTTAAAATCATAATGTGGCATTACAGCTGAAGTGGAAATATGTATGTCAAATAAGCGTCTCTGTATCTTATAAGTCCTTCATTAAGATTTCTTTAAAGCCGAGCTGCAGAAACTTAATTCAATGGCACTCCTCAAAGGACCCGAGCTATATATAGCCCACAACTCTTGGCATGTTATTTCTGCCAGAACTTTACAGAATTTAAATTTAATTCATTCTGTAAATCTCTTTACGACACTGATTTTGGCTAACAAAATGTATTTATAGTATTTCTGATTCTACAGTAGACATAGAAGACTATCTACGAACTTGAATAGTGACAAGTACAGTTTGCTTGAATCTGAGTTGTCAAGGAACCAATCACAATAGCACCTGAGTGTTAAAATGTATGGGCACGCCACAATTGCGGCGATAAGTCCCCTCTTTGAGGAGTGACTAGAGAGGCGCCACGGCGTCCTCACCAGAACCGCAAACTGCCATATCTTATTGAATTATGTTATTTATGACTTCTTACAGACAATATGTATATAAATAAAACATTATTTTTAGTATATGGCAAAGCCGAAACGCGTGTCTAGTATTTTTATCTAAAGAATCTATGTACAAAATTTCAAAACTGTATCATGAAAAATCACGAAGTGTTATAAGGTTGTTTTACCGTACGCAAAATACGCGCATTGACGTGGAGTTGCGGACACCAGCCCGTGTTACTTAAGGTTGTTTTATTAATAATAAACACAGGCATTGAAACCACACCATTTTTTATTCTACAGCAAAAAGTCGATAATCGTTACTACATACAAATGAAATTGTCAATAACCGAATCGATAGTTGAAATACTATATTACGTTGCTGCAACCACTAGTTCCATCTGTCAAAAAGTGAATAACCTAGTAGAGAGAGAATAGAGACCTTGCAGGTCTAAAACAAGAAGGCTGGCAAAAGCAATATAATTTAATATCTTAACGAAACTAATAATCATACAATATTTGCACTTGGAGGACGTGTTTCAGCCAGTACCCCGTTTCATTAGCGTAATGATTAAATCAATACACTTATTTTAGTTAGAAGAATCAATAAATACCTGTGCCAAGCGAAATCTTTCCATCTTTTTCTTCTTAGTATATCTGATTCTGTCGAGTTGTTTCCTCTTATTGAAGTTCTCTTGATGTATACTCTCCAATACTTTCTGCAACAACATTTTAAAGTTATTGCTTCAACAGTAATGCTTTTATTTTAATAACGATAGTGCCTACGTATGGCGCAGAAGCTGAACAATCTCCTCTGAGCTATAAATTGTTTTCTCGATTCTCACGTGGAGTAAACTATTTATAAATGGCGTACAAACTCCTAGTTGTTTCGGGTGGTGAAACCAGAGCAATTAAAATATGAGAATATGTTTCATAAAATAAATTCTTAAAGCAGTAATTCCATGGACTCATTTATTTTTAGAGACGGGTACCTAAACTGTCTAAAACAGACGCTTTAATCAAGGAAGCGCATAGCATTGCGAATTGAAATTAGAAATCTGCCGTGCGATTCTGTAACCATCTCACCGTGAAAGTTGGGTGAAGTGAGCGTGGAGTGAGCTGTCATTCGCTAGGGATTAACACTATTAAGTGCTCACTTCACTTATGATTTCACGGTGAGATTTTTACAGAATCGACCGGCTGCTATTTTCTTTGTCCACAACAACAACATTACAAAACTACCCGCACACACAGTCGTTCAGGTATAAGGGTCTAGCGTAATAGTTACTTCTTCCATTTTGGTTTGTTTTGACTGTACAGCGGAAGTGTGAATGTAATTTAGGTAGTTTTAATTATTTTTGGGGAAAAAAAGTAAAAATGACAGAAATTGATTCAGTAACCGACTCTGTCGGTCGATTCTGGAAAAATCTCACCGCGATAACTAAGGTGAAGTGAGCTTAGAGTGAGCTGTGAGTCATGCTGGTGCTAGGGATTGACACTATGGACCACTCACTCCACGCACACTTCACCCAAGTTTTCACGGTGAGATGGTTACAGAATCGCACAACTAAACAAACAACTTTCATAATGTGCATTAATTCATTTACACATTGTATAGTGAAATCGCTGATACGACCTTGAATTTTACGTTGTGTGCTGGTGGGTTGGCGAGGTAGAGGCACCGCGCAGATTGACCAAAAACTGCGCTCTCGCTCGTTTTCTTTCAGTGTATATTACTTCGGCGGCTTCTACTACTCGACTAGCGGCTTGCGTTAATTTAGAATTTGACAATCAATTCAGGTTGTACTCTGCTTGTTGTTTGGCCGTTGCACTCATGGCTCAGAACTGAACATTATTGTAGGACGCTCCTATACACAATGTTGTATGTCCTTCTATTTGGCGCTAATACGTACGAATTCTGGGCATTGGACACACGCGAACATGCTACATATAACTGGCCATGGGAAAACATGGCTTTTCCAAATGCACCCCTGCTACCTGGAATGTTTTCCCTTGTTTATAATATTATAGTTAGGAGGATAAAAACCAGTCTATCGACACTTTAGACTCACAAAATGTATTAGGCTTAAATTAAAACAAAAAAAAACTCTGAACTGTAAAATTTCTAATATAATTCAATCGTGATTCGAAAGAAACGTGGCACCATCTGTTATCAAAATAATTTTATTGATATTTTCCTCGGGAACATCACTTTTTTTCGAGATGAAAGGTATCCTATGTCCGTTTCTGTACACCTGACAACGTATATGCAAAATTTCAGGATGATCGGTTCAGTGGTTTAGGCGTGAAAAGGTAACAAACAAACAATCTTACTTTCGCATTTATAATATTAGTTAGGATTTGAGACCCACACAACTAGCCCGGTCATTTGATATGTCACACGGTACAGTTTGCAAAACATTTTTTATATTTTCTTTTTCCAAACGTGTCTCCCATATTCAAAATATATTTATTTACGTTAGACTTTCAAGTTAATTGGTCCAGCAGGTTCGGAGAAAATTAGTTGTGTTAGACGGACAGACAGACAAACATACAGACACACGAGTAGACGGGTTCCGTTTTATTATTCGGACGTACGGAACCCTAAAAGCGACGCAAAATATAAAAATATTAGGTAAAGAGCCCTGTTTTAGCTTCTGAGTGAGTGAAGCAACACCATCTGTATTCGTTGTCTTAAAATGAATGAGTATGGATGCTGATTTAATTCATCCATTATTTATAATAACAAGGTTCAATATTTATTGCAAAGATACGGTGTATCATTTTTTTCTTTAGGTTAGTCAGGGGTTTTAGTACGGGGAAAACTCCACATCGGCCGGATGATGGGCGTGGGTTTATCTAATATGTTTTAGGCCATATTTGTGAGGCTTGTTACTATATTTTTATTATGATTCTATATATATATTTGCATTATTTACCTTTCTTCGCATTGAGAACCAGTCACCAAACAAGATATTTAGCGAGTCGACTATTTTCTTATCCCATACCTATTTAGAACAATACCGGCTTATAATACTAACTAGCTTCTGCACGCGGCTACGCCTGCGTGGATGTCGTTAATAATCCCACGGGAACGCGCTGCCGGGGCAGTACCCATCAAAACCCATCAAGACCAAAACTGAAATCGCGAAAAAAAAATCAGATTTTTTTTCGCTATTTCAGGTTTGGTCCCATAGTAAAAGTTGTTCATAATGATGAGTACAATGACCTCTTAAGAGGTTGTTGGTGTTTTACAAATAACCCTGTATAGATAGGTAAGTAAAGGTACTCTGCATTGTCTAAATTTTTGACGAGACGACGAACAGTTATAAAAAGTCCCATTAAAAAAAGAACACAGTCTAATTCAGAGGCAACCTTGTTATGAGGTAATTGCGTAGTACCCTCCCGGGTTTCTCCCGTAATGAGTTGGCAAATCCCCTTACCTGTAGGGGCTCAGGCGCAAAACGTCTCTTTCGCAAAATGTCCCCTGGTCGTAAATCGTCTCTTTCGCAGAATGTCTCTTTCGTAAAATGTCTCTTTCGCAGAATGTCTCTTTCGTAAAATGTCTCTTTCGCAGAATGTCTCTTTCGCAGAATGTCTCTTTCGCAAAATGTCGCGCCAGGGACTTAAGAATAAAATTTTGATATTCAAAACAAAAAATCGTTTATTAAAATTATAGCGCAATTATGATGTTAAAATGTTGGTACTTAAATTTACTTAAGAATGTATTCGAAATAAAAAAAAAATATTTTGATACAGTTAAAAATAATATTTTGGTACTTAAAGTTCAGTGATGGCAACATTTATAATAATATGTGAGGGTAGTTAGAAAAAGACTTATAAATGTATGTGTCATTCATTATTGCCGAGCTGTGTTTTTTCTGTTACTTTTTCATTTGCAATACTTAGTTAATGTTTAGTTACTATTAGTAATACCTCCTATTATATTATCTGTGGATATGTTTTTACTAACAGTATTGATTCTTTTGATCTAAATTTTGAATGTGTGTAAAATGTTTGATACCTATTGATATTGTTTTTATTTGGAATACATTCTTAAGTAAATTTAAGTAACAAAATTTTAACATCATAATTGCACTATAATTTTAATAAATGATTTTTTTGTTTTGAAAATCAAAATTTTATTCTTAAGTCCCTGGCGCGACATTTTGCGAAAGAGACATTCTGCGAAAGAGACACTGCGAAAGAGACATTCTGCGAGAGAGACATTTTACGAAAGAGACATTCTGCGAAAGAGACATTTTACGAAAGAGACATTCTGCGAAAGAGACGTTTTACGACCAGGGGACATTTTGCGAAAGAGACGTTTTGCGCATGAGCCCCTATAGGGCTACAGATTATGAGCTTTAAGCACGTGCTTATTATCTGTTTGTCCGATTGCTTACTACCGTTATAAAAAGTATGTTCTTAGTACATTATCCTAGCCTTCCTAGCCTTGTCCCAACTATGTTGGGGTCGGCTTCCAGTCTAACCGGATGCACCTGACCAGTATTTTACGTGGAGTGACTGCCTATCTGACCTCCACAACCCAGTTGCTGGATAATACGATACCCCTTGGTAAGACTAGTCGTCAAACTTTCGGGCTACTGACGACCCCTAACGACTATCAAAGATGCACAAATGACAACCGGGACCAACGACTTTCCGAGGCACGGAGGGGTCTTGGTATGTGAAGATGGTCACCCATCCGTAGTTTAACCTGATCGATTGACCCGTGCGACTGTTATTACTTAGACACAAGGCCCTCTAACAGTTTGTTCTTACACCAACAAAAAATTACGGTAGGTTAGGTATATGCATCCCTATACATACATACCTAACCTACCGTATTTTTTTCTTTGTGAAAGAACAAATTGTTAGAATATAGTACTACAATGGTAGGTACGTGCATTGTTTGCAAATATCATAGCATACATATAGATTGCCATCGACCCCCTAAGATCATAAAATATCATTCGTCATCCCTCATCATTAAATCAATACATTTTCACATAAATATGGACATATTCGTGGCATTTCTGTTTTCAGCAATACCTATATGCCAAACCAACTGTGACACTGACCACAATAAACAGATCAAAATTTATTATATTAGGTCATCCCACTTCCAGTGTCATATTTTTTTATTATTATTATTTTACAAAAACTGACTGACTATATAACCTTGTGACACTAATCAATAATCTCCACCACTATTAATCACTCGCTCCCAGACTTCTGGCAAATCTTGAACACCATTTAAAGTACCACTTTCATTTAATTCATCAATAATGCTCTTTAGTTTAATATCTAACTCCTTTTTGCTATTGTATCGAGTACCCGACAATTTCCTCTTCACATGGCCAAAACAATTGATATCACAAGGATTCATATCCGGGGAATATGGCGGCTGAATAATTTCAATCCATCCTTTATCTTCAATTAAATTCTGAACTATTTTTGATTTGTGCGGTCTGGTGTTATCATGTAAAATTATAGGACTCGTTATATGATGTTCGTCTGCCCAAATAGGAATATTTTCTTCTAAAAATGACTTATATCGCTCTCCAGTCATAGTTGTATTTTCATCATAAGTTCTCCAAAAAGTAATGCCTCTGACATCCATAGCTACTATTAGTAGTATTTTTCGTTCATGTAGCTCTGCACGTGGTAAATGTTCAGCTGAAGTGCCCGGTTCTACCCAACATCGTGACTGATGTCTTTGACGAGGAATATAAAATTCGACCCAAGTTTCATCAAGGCATATGAATCTATTAAGTATATTTTTCTTACGGCGATACCACGATAAATGGCTACGCGCAGTTTCATAACGTAACTCCTTCTGATCCGTGTTCAGAGTGTGGGGCACCCACACTGCACTTTTATTGACCAGACATAAATCCTCCGTGAGTACTCTATGTATAGTGGAATGAGGAATGTTAAGTTGAGTGGAGAGATCACTGACACTGACCCTACGTGACTGACGAAGTGCTTCCTTGATTTTGTCCCTTGCTTCTAATCTAGTCGATGATAATGATCGAGGTGCTCGCGGCTCATCTTCAGCTGTGGTTCTTCCTTGTTTGTACATTTCAAGCCATCGCTGTACGGTTCTTTTATTTAAGGCGTTACGACCAACACACTTTACCAGTAAGTCGTGCGCAACTCCTCCAGAGTAGTTGAGTAAAGCACAAAACTTTAGAAATATACGTTGCTCCACTACATTAATAGATTTTTTTAAATCTTCCATTTTAAATCAATGCACGTCTTGACAATACAACACACCAAATTAAACTAACATGATTGTACAAGACAACACATGTATTAACTATTGCATACCATTGCGCAATACATAAATATTTGAAATAAAAAATATGACACTGGAAGTGGGATGACCTAATAATTGAATGTACAAATTATATCTGCTAATTAAAATAATGAACATGTTGAACGAATCCAATTTTTTTTCATCAAAATAATGTGAATTTGTGATGATTTCATTTTTCTTTACTATTTGTGTAGGTACTTCTTATTCAACACTTAGGCTACGTACGCACTGACATGTGGCACGGACATCCTCGAGCCTGGTGAATCAAACGCACAGAAGATTGAAACAAACGCTCTAGAATTAACGCAGCCGATCTCACTGCGCGTATGGCACCTTCGCTAGTCGCCTAGAGTGTATCGAAGGATGTTGTCTCGTAAGGCTCTAGGCCCTCAGTAAGCCACCTGTCAATACATACGTAGCCTTACATTTTCTATGATTGTTATGAGTAACCTAAATCTTTCTAAGCTGTACAAAGCCATAAACATTTAAAGTAAAGGATTAAACTGCAGTTAAACTCGTACATCCACTTAGCACAAGCATATTTACCGCCGAGTTCTGAAAGCCTTTAAGTATTACCTATTTCAGATTGAATAGTGACAAGACTTGAATGGACTTTCAGAACTAGAGTCAAATAAACTGGAAGGGATGGCAAAACTATTAAAACCATTTAATAAATACAATTGTTTTTGAAGTGGCGATCGCGTAACGGAAGACGTAACGTTGGAAGGCCTCCCACAAGGTGAACTTTGTGAAGGCCGCAGGAATCCGCTGGATGCGGGAAGCATAGACCGGCGGGCTAGTTGCATAACACACTATCAGTAGGAATGGGTTTCATTTTGACAGTTCAACAATATACATTGCGTTGTTTACGTTGTTCAGCAGACACATTTTTCGAACATATGAAGTAATGGATTAGCAATATCCTTCAAAATGATTTAGATTTAGGTTAATACTGTGTTACGCAATTAGGGTGCCAGTCGAAATGGAGGTGCTTGAGGGAAGCCTATGTCCAGCAGTGGATGCCGTTCGGCTCAAATGATGATGATGATTATGAAAAAAAACTGAAGTGTCTGTTTGTAATGTCAAAATAACAGTTTTTTACACATTGTATATGAAATTATACAACGTGTAACGTTAAATGCGCAAAACCTCAGACACCCCAACTGATTTTTAATTCAATTGACCTATTTCAGAGAGAAAATAAGTCATTAAAAAAATTGTAAAGGTTTTATGTGCTGTTTTAGTTTTACTGGCCATTCTGATCGTTTCTTAAGTCTGCGGCGACGCTTTATCGAGAGAGGAGTCGCCACCGGACCGCTGCGCCGCGCTGACATTGGGTTGCTTGACCTATTAATAAATAGACACGGCAACGTTTTTAATGAAGATTTTTTGAAAAATGTGACCTATATTAAAAAGTGGTTCAATTAATTCTGCTCGTTATTCTGATCAAACTATTTTCAGGTTTTGCGCATTTAACGTTACACGTTGTATATATATATATATTTTTTTTTTAATAAAACGTTGCCCCACACTAAGAATTTCTCCTGTATTGTGGGTGCGTTTAGAAACATTTAAACTCACATACACAAACATATGTAGGTATATCAAATCTATATTATTATTTTTTTTTTGTTTTTAAATTTTATTTTCACAGGTTTCTAGAACTATCTTTCTTTTCTCACGGGTGTAAACCAAGGTGAGATTTTATGTTTGAGTAGATTAGGTGCTTTGTTCTGCACTGAAATTATTGTCTAAATGTAATTGTAGGAATTCCCGAACTATGCGATATGTGTTTAATATAGCGGCTTTTTGTACCTACTGAAAGTAATATTTGGAAAGATTGATTAGGTACATTTAAACTGATAAATAGTTGTTTCGGGATTATACCACTCGTTGATACAACTATTGGAACTGGTTACTCTATTAATTTTCCAAACTTTGGTAATTTCTTCTTGTAGTTCTGTATATTTACTGAATTTTTCGGTGATAGTTTTCTGTATATTATTGGTGTTTGGGACTACTATATCTATCTATACAGACATACATAATGTGTGTTTGTTTTTTTATCAACAAGTTCTATATCGGGCCTGTTGTCATATATTGTATGATCTGTAATTATGCTGCCGTCATTTTTTTGTAATTCTGTCTGTCTAATATACGAGACTTGTTCTAGCTAATATACGAAACGGCTGGACCGATGTTGATGAAATTTAGTACGGGGATACTTGGAACCGTGGGAAAGGATATACTTAGGCTTTTTATACGTACCACGCAGGCGAAGCCGCGGACGGAAGCCAGATATATTAATATACTTACTATAAATATTATATTATACTATAAAATAACATCACTGCTGTTTCTGGTAGGAAGAAGGGTATCTCATGAGTGCAGACTCTTAAAGGTGACTTTGCACGTAACAACGCATGTGACGCACAAAACTATCCTTCTAATTTCGTTTTACTGTCGGAATAAAAACCTATACATATATTTTCTTCATGAAACTATACGTATATAGAGCAACTTTCATGTTCTGAGTTTATAAATCTCGTATAAACTGACATCGATTCTTAGCTGCTGCCCGCGAATTTATCCGCGATCCAGGATGAAAATTACCCTATGTACCTTTCCAGCCGGTCGATTCTGTAAAAATCTCACCGTGAAATCATAAGTGAAGTGAGCACTTAATAGTGTTAATCCCTACCATTGGTGAATGACAAAGCTCACTTCCCGCTCACTTTACCTTCGTTCTCACGATGAGATTTTTACAGAATAGCACTGCAGGTTCCAGGATACCCATCTGTCAAATCAAATCAAATCAAAAGTCACTTATTCAAACTAGGCTGAGAATCAGCACTTTTCGAACGTCAAAATTACAAAACACAGTCCCCCAAAACGCCCGCCTTTCAACACTTCCTAGTGCTTTCGCTGGGGAGAAGAAGTGGCGCAACAAACTCCCCAGCAGCACAGCTGTCTGTTCAATTACAAAATACTTGATTGTATACAAAGTATTGTATACAATGTACTGTTAATTACTTTGCATACCTAGTAAGGTATGCAAAGTAATTAACATTACAAGAGACTGAACATTAAATTAAATTAAATTGTTTGCCATATGTCAGCTAGCCACGCCAATATACCAACAAATACAATAAAAACTACACGTAACAAGCAAAAAAATAATAAATCAAAATTAAAAATGTAAACAAAAAGTTATTATCTAAATTAAAAAAAAAAAACAAATTTCATCCCAATCCGTATTAGCCGTTTTAGCGTGAAAACATAACAAACAAACTCACTTTTGCATTTATAATATTAGTTAGAATATTACTTGAGAAATAACGCGTTTTACTAACATCGGCTTTACTGTTCATGTAAGTAAGCTGCAGTCTCCTGTGGTCCTGGAAGGCGTTTCGAAGAAACTGCTTGTCACCATATACAGCGATTCCAAGCTCCTCGCGCTTCGCTGAGATCTCTTTTCGAAGCTGGCGAATGTCTCGCGAGTAGCGCTTCTTCTGCTTCGCCAAGTCACCTTCATGGATCTTGCGGTCACGTTCTAAGGTCACGAATAAACCAATTAGAATAGTATGGTATAGCCAGCTTAAGAAATAATAATCTATCCAAGTTTGCCAAATAATCGACAAAGCAAAAGAGATAAAATAAGAAACAACAACAAAATAAAGTGTGCATTTACGTCTGGAAATAACGCGCTCCTTTTAAAGACAAAATATGCCTCACACGTTACAACACACATCCTTGCAAAGGACAAAGATTCTACTGCTACGCCGTACCACCCAGAACCGTTGAGTTGTAATTGTGGCTACGATTTGAACGGAACTAAGGTCCGTATTACAGAACCTCACTCATGATTCAAGCATTGCTTAAAACTAGTTTAGAGCCATTTGATTGGTTGAAACTAGTTTTAAGTAATGAGTCTTGAGTTTTGAGTGTGGTTCTGTGTGTGGACTAAGACGTTCGCTGGAGCTGAGAGGTTAAGCGGCCGAGGGGCCACTTTCCATTCAGTTGTCTAATGAAAAATCAGCGCTTAATTGGCGGGAATAAAGCTGATTTTACATTATGAAGGAGCGGTTTTGATTGGCAGTTAATTTAGTATCGCGTCACACGTAGTATCCTAGTATCGTGACACATATAGTTCACAGTATCGTAGGACGTCACACGTGGTATCGTGTCACACATAATCCAGACATTTATCTGCAAAATATTATTAGGGAAAGGCTGGAATGTTGTCAGGGCCAACCGAGCCACAGGGTTTCAGTTTAGCAACCGCCGTAAGTACATCCGGTGGTCTTAAAAAGGAAGAGGAATATTATCTCCCTCACTACTCAAATTTCATTTCCTAGAGTCCAATTCAGGTGTATCGGGCAAATGCCTCGGCCGCTTTGACACCCGAATAAGTCTCACCAGTGTACACCACGTTTGGATCAAAGCCGCCCTTTTTTCACAGGATAGAAATATGCCGCCAGAACTGTCGCGGAGTTTTGCCTATGTTATTTTCTAAGGCACTCCGCATATATAAGATCGTAGCGTGAAACTTTCCATTTATTATGTAGTTTGGTTTTAGGCTGAGTATCGTTTACTATATCTTTAGTAAACCAGACTGGACACCGCCTATTTCGAGCGATCAGTCTCTTCTTCTTTGGGATGGAAGAATCAAATAGATTATACATTATTCTGTAAAACTCACCAGCAGCAGAGGTTCGTAATTGTAGTGAAGAACGTCTTGCCTTGGAGCAGAACGGATTACATCGCTCAAAGGTGTGTACCCTTTAACGAAGTTCCAATCCCTACTAAGATCAATGTTGCTGGGGTCTAATTTTTCACTATCCCTATGCGATGTGATGCTAATCGCAGTATTTAACGGAGGGTAAGACAAGTCGATTGAAAAATATATTTCAATTTCCGCCCCCTGCACCTACAGGGCAGCGACTAATTAAAATATAAAGGTCACACGAGTAGATAAACCGAACAGAGGCAAAGAACGAGCAAAATTGTTACCTATTTTGGTAGGGTTGTCACAATAGGTTAAGACAAATTAAACAAAACATTTTTTAAATAGTTTTATTATTCAGTATGATAGAATCATCATCTGCCTAGCCTTTTTCCAACTATGTTGGGGTCGGCTTCCAGTGTAACCGGATATAGCTGAATACCATTATTTTACATGGAGCCACTGCCTATCTGACCTCCACAACCCAGTTACTGGGTAATACGATAGTATCAGATAGTAACAGACTTTTGGCCTTCTGACAACCCGTAACGATTTTCAAAGATGCACGAATGACAGCCGTGACCAATGGGTTAACGTGCTTTCCGAGGCACGGGGGGGTCTTGGTATATGAAGATGGTCACCCATCCACAGACTAACCGTGGCAATCGTAACTTAACCTCGTCAAATGATCAGTGCGGCTGTTATTACTTAGCCACAAGCCCCTCTATTCAGTATGATAGAATACTTTAGGTAACACGGGCTGGTGTCCGCAACTCCACGTCAATGCGCGTATTTTGCGTACTGATAGAATACTTTACAAAATACTTACTCTATTAATCGTCTTTTTATAACTTTTGTTTTTTAATGATTTATTGTTTCTTTCAATGGTGTGGTAAATTTGAATCTAACATTATAGTTTTTTCAAAAATAGTTTTTTTTTTTTTGTTGAATAAGTAATAATCAAATATTCATTTACTTACTGTACACCTTGGGATAGTTAAAGTATGAACAATTTTTTTTTTTTTTGGAATTATTCATACACACAGTACAATAAACCACCATTATTATTCAAACTTGCAAAGAACAAAACAAAAAACGTTCGTCGCACTGACCCTGAGATTGTCAACTGGCTGTGCTGTAAACCGGTTTTTTCGGCGATTAACACACGGCACCGCGCACCGACGCGGTTGGCGGTGAAGCGGATCTCATGTCGCATTGGCCACTAATGGGTAAGGCCACGAAAAAATGTTCATTTCAAAAATGAAACGCGGCCCGTACTAAAATTTGAAAAAAGAAATCGGTACCATAATTTCTAATACCATTTACAGTTTTATCAATATATATAGAGCATTCCTACACAACGTGGATTAATTAAAATCCAAAAATATCTTATCTATTTATGTAAATTTTCGATCAACATTTTCGGTTGATTACAGCTTCCATACAAAATCAAAATGTCCCTCGACCATGCAGCACCAAACTTTTGTTTTTTTTATTATCTAATCATGTTATTATCATATAAATGCTACATTTTTCCAATTTTATACTGTTATGGCTTTGTTATAACATAAATAAATAATCTTTGTCTGCCTATTTAAAAAAAAAAAACACGTTTAAAAACATGGGCCGAAATTGATTCCCGTGTGTGACATAACACGAAATACTTAATAGTTATTAGTTTTAAAATCACAGCAGCACTAAAAATATTTTGTTTTGCTGGCCAACTTCCCTAAGATCATAGAGAAATGTCAAACTTCTGCCAGCCATTTTAATGTGGAAGTAATTCGTGAGTTTGCTGTTCGCGGATTTTTGGTCTCCTAGTTTTTCCCAGTTATATAACGTAATTTGTCAAGGTAAATATTGAAATTTAATCTATTAATGTCAGAATTACTGTACAGAATGTTGTCTTTTGGGGAATCGACTAGTTTTCTGTTCATTTAGACTGTATTTAAAAGTTTTATTCTCACAAAAAGGTTATATTTTCACGTGTGTTTATTCCCGCATGTTGCGTGTGTTATGTTTTGTGTTACGTAACACACGAGAAGATACGTTAGGCCTAGTTCACATTGTCACTACATCCTATTTTTAACCGACTTCTAAAAAAAGAAGGAGGTTCTCAATTCGGATGTTTATATTTTTATCAATATTTTCAATGATAAACACAATGGCCTATTTTCGGTTTAGAGCTACCAATCCGTGTAACACCATAAACATAACTAGCGCATACTGTGTACATATTTTAAATATGCAACTGAGTGGCAAAATGAGTGAACCGTTTGCATGATGGTGAATGTCGCGTTTTTACATAACAACATTGTATTTGCTAAGCTTTGCCGGTGAAGGGTATATGTAATTTGCTTTTTATTTTAGGTGCCAATGACGCAAGCTGAAAGGCTGAAGTTGTACAGGGAAAGACTAAAACAAAGGGACCCGGAAAAAATTTTAGCGCAGAAAAAATCAAACGCTGAAAGAACTAAAAAGAACAGGAAAAAAATAGCAGATTTTGGCAGTTCATTCATTTCATTTCATACATTTTCCTATCAACATTTTTTTGTCCCTATGTTTGGAGTTTGTTACCGGTGACAGTACTTAAATTAACAATAGTTTTATAACTATTTTAAAGTTCTAATAAAGATTTTTAGTATTTATTTGTGTTTTTTTAGTAGTATATTTTAGAATCTTACGAGCAAAGCCGCAAATGAAAACTAGTTTTATTATTTTGTCAATTATGTGCACTAGGCTTTACCATTTTCTGGTGTGTTATATTATTTCCAGTGTGTTATTGTGTGTTACAGTTCAAGTGTGTTATTGAACAATTTTTGGTGGCCTTACCCTAATAAATCCGTTGCCGAGGCACCGCCCGACCGCGCGGTCGAGCGGTGCTCTCGCCGCCACCGCCCCTCCGCGCTGACGTCCGTGCGGTGAGGCGGTGTCTCACACACGGGGCGCGCGCCGCATAACCGCGCGGATCATCGTGGGTGCAGGACGTGTTGCAATTCAAAAATGGAATTCGATGTCGAAAAGTTTATTTCGGAGATCGAAAGTCGAAATGCTATCTGGGACATGACATGACATGGGACATGCTTTTCGTCCGGTGAAATACAAGGACGCATGTTCGTATTTACTCCAGAAATTGCTTTCCTTATAATATTTGGTAACAAATAATCAAATGAAGAAGTGGACATCCGCGTATAGTTAAAAAAATTATATTCGTGTTTTCACAAACTTTTATAGAATAACATGAAAGTCCCATTTAGAGTTCTGCTTCGTAAAAATGGATGAACCCAATTTCTTCTTATTTTTTTCTTTCTACGCCATAAAAGCCAGATTGCTGCCACCACTTCAGCGTCCATTGTTGCCAGTGTCTGTGATAAAACTGGTCAAAACCGCGTTAAATCTATCCGCGCGGACAGGCGCGTAAACCGCCTAACCGCGCGGGGTACCGCTAAGAAATCCGCTTTACCGCCACCGCCCTCCGTGGCGGTGCGCGGTGCCGTGTGTTAATCGCCTTCCAGTCTCGCCGCGTACGCGACAAGCGGCCAGCGGTCACGCACACATGCCCCGCGTGCTTGAAGTAGTGCAACCAATTCGCGCGGGCTATATGAAGCTTAGCCTCTGTACCGTTTATGTACTCATGTGGTAATGTCACCACCATCTGCCGACTTTGCAGGGAAACGACTTCAAAAATGTAAAGTTAAAAATATTTAGCTCCGCTACGTTTAAATAGGGCAGAGAAATAATTAGGAGTGTTTATGCAATTTTGTTTGTATCGCCCACATTAGTAACGGCACTAACGGCCTACTATTAGGATACCACTTTGTATTTATATTTAAATCCAACTATCGGTCAAATACGTTACCGTTGAGACACCAATACTTTTTAATTACGTAATAACCAATACCTAAACCCTGATACATCCATGGTAATAAATAACCAGCAGTTCCTGAGTACCCTGAAGGAGTATTAGATTACCTAACGCCGTTGAAATCATACATACATACAATTTTTATAGAAGGCCTTCTACTAACCCAACAAACTTACAAACCATGAGAGATTGCCTAACAGAAAACCCTGTGATTGATACTTAACCGTTTGCTCGACCCAGAAATCGTACTCAAAACTTTACGGCAGGCTTGCATCACCCCATGCATGCATACTACCACAAGCTCAATCGATTTATATCTCTGATGAGATTAATAAAAATCAAATAACTACTGGACCAACTGGACTTACCATACAACTTTATCAGCCCCCGATACTGATTGATTTTGTCCTTGATAACCCAGTTCCCATCTTGCATGCCATGCTGGCGCACTTTTGCCGCCGACAACATCTTGATTCACAATAAACTTGCTACACAAATAAAATATGTATATTATTATCAATTCATTGGATTGCGGAAGAAATATTCATGACATTCGAAAATATTATTTTTTTTATGCAGGATAGAATTGACGTTTTAATAACCGATTTAAAATGAGGTTGTACTAATGAGAGACATTGATGGACAAACATGAAAATATAGGCCGAGGTACATAAGTCCTATGTCCTAGTCCATCAATGCCTGGTTGCGGCCAAGTCTAGTTTAGATGTATAGTAATTTTCTCATATAATTTGCGAAAATTCAAACTAAGTAGGTTTAGGACTCATAACCGTACATTTGATGGCGACGCGACCAGGCTGCGACGCCATGGCGTCCCGGTGAGGTATGGCTCTAAATAAATATGAAATTCCCGTAATTAAAAACGTTCAAAATCTAGTTGCAATCTCATCTCAGTGACAATGAGTGTCAAAAACTGGATGCGAACGTTCTTAAAAATACGGGTAATGCCCATATGGAGTGCTTTCTGTCTCTCAATTCGTTAAATATACACACATATAAATACACTAAGTTCAATTTACAAATCCTACTTTCTGTTAACCAAACAAACTTACATTATTTTATGAAGTTGGGCCTTTTATTCGCTGCAACAATGGACTCAACCAGACGCCCGTGTCATCTTTCCTAAAAATAAAGTCGTAGTACTATACATCTGAATACTGAAACATTTACATAAACATTCATAAAACTCTAAATTTCTCGTATGTCCTGCCTGTTGTTTAATATTTTTTCCCGCTTTACGTTCTCGAACTAGATCAAATATACCTTTATGCATTTGTCTCAACCATCTCCTCAGGGATTGCCCCAGATTCGCCATGGATCGCATGCAATATGAGGCAATCTCTGAAAGATTTGATGTCAAGGCATCGGTATGTTAACGCGAAAAGAGGACGTCTTGCCGCCTATATCAAATAATATATTATGTTACAAAGATTCTGAGCCAACTCAAGAACTTTAACGGTACATAAAAAAAACATTTAAAAAATATATTTACTTATTAATTCTAGCTATACTTTATATTTATCACTGAATATATAAAATCACCATCGCGAATAACAAATGTAATGTCAGACAACATCTGTATCAAATTGCGGATACGGTCGAAAATTAGAGAACAATGCTAAAAATATAATAATGGACCAAAAGAAACAACAAATGGCGAATCAAATAATAACAAAAAAAAAGTTAAAGCGAATTTCGGCCGCGGGGCAGCTTGCATCTACTTAGTAAAATGCTGAAGCTACGAGTATAATAATAGCTCAACAAATATGCTCATAAGGAAGTACTTTATGAAGCCAATTAATATTAAATTCTCAGGAATTTATTTTACTTTAATTTGCTGGCAAGGCTGGCTTAGGCTGGCAACCAGTCGTTTATGAGCTCAGATATCTAAAGACGCCATTAAGAGGGATCCGCTACCTTAGGCCGCAAAATTCAAATTTTCTCACGTTTTTTTGTTTGATTGATATTTCATGTAAAAGTCATTCTATAGGATTATATGAACTTAGAGGGTTTTGGTGATTATAATTCTTTTAGTCCCTTCGCGGGCATTGGCAAAATAATTGCCAACCACTTTTTAAAAGTTGCGCCAAAATGTATGAAGTATATTGATATTGTGCAACTATAGACAGCTAACGCCATCTGCATTGGCAATTACTTTGCCAAATAAAAAGCCACGAACAGCCATTGGCAAAGATATTGCCGTAGCCCAAAAAAGGGGGGTGCTAAGCAAGGGGGGGGAGGGAATCTATTAGGTAATATTGTTTTAGAAATGTTATTTCACAATGTTTAGAATAAATAAAATCAAAATCAAAGGTGTAAATAGTATTGTTCGCGAAAGTTGTTACGGACGCGAATCATATTATGTTCAACATGCGACCTGACGGTCAGCGTCAGGTCGCATGTTGAGCAAAAATTTGTATGAAAATTGCAAAAAACGTAAGAAATTTTGAATTTCGGGGATATAACCTGGCGCTAACCTCTTTATGAAAATAATCTGATTCTATCGCCTAGCACTGTAGATAAGAAACATAAAAATTATGCGACGAGAGGCACGCGTTTACTCAGTTTGTTATATTACACCTTGTCGTACCAACACCGGACGGGCGCCTTTCCATATACTAGAACAAACATCCACTTTTTTCTCTTCCTGTCTGCTTCTTTGTGTTTCTGTAACTTAGCATACTACTCGTATACTGAGTTTAACTGTATTATAATGGTCGCCGGACCTTAATTTATCTGTGGAAACGTCGTGGATTGCTTCTATCTTGTAATCTTAGAAATCCATACATTTATTAAAATAAGTAGTAACGAAGTCAAAACTGTACATTAAAAAAATTTAGAAAAAAAAATAGGTAATTGCTAAAAAGGTATTTTGATAGAACGAGTCTGAAGCCAAAAATATAGTTTTTAGAATTTTTTTTACGTTTGTCTGGATGTATGTTCCGGATTGGCGGAAAAACGGATTTGCATGAAATAGAATAGATAACCTGAATTTTACTAACACAGAGAGGGTACATGTTCCCGTGGGATATTTTCTGATATCCCAGCGGACGAAGCCTCGGGCAAAAGCTAGTAATAATATACAGTGTATGATTGTTCGCATCCCTAACAAAATAAATGAATAAGTACAGACGCCAGCACATCAAGCTACTACAATCTGTCAAATTTCTTCAATAGATTTTTCAACTTTATTGCTTAAGTATAAGGTTCAAAGTTAATTGGGAAAATTTGACACTTCCGGTTAGCTTGATGTGCTGGCGTCTGTACTTGTCACTTAAACTGGACACTGCCCAAGAAACTACTTAAATTGAATAAAACCAATTAAAAAGCCTTTATTCTAGAGAAACTAAGTTCAAAAGCAAATCAATAATATTTGAACACTGCCTTCAGGTTTAATAAGACAACAACCTACACATTACGGCAATGCAGTATTTCTTGTTAGGCGTCCATTTTCATGTACTATAAAAGTTTAAAATCGAATGTTTCACTTACCTATTCTCACAGGTTCTGAAAACTACTTCTACAACGTGTAACGTTAAATGCGCAAAACCTGAAAATAGTTTGATCAGAATAACGAGCAGAATTAATTGAACCACTTTTTAATATAGGTTACATTTTTAAAAAAATGTTCATTAAAAACGTTGCCGCGTCTATTTATTAATAGGTCAAGCAAGCCAATGTCAGCGCGGCGCAGCGGCCCGGTGACGACTCCTCCCTCGATAAAGCGTCGTGGCAGACGCAAGAAATGATCAGAATGGCCAGTAAAACTAAAACAGCACATAAAACCTTTACAATTTTTTTAACGACTTTTTTACTCTCTGAAATAGGTCAATTGAATTAAAAATCAGATGGGGTGTCTGAGGTTTTGCGCATTTAACGTTACACGTTGTATAGCCGTGGGGAACTCCCTGTACGGTAAGGGAAGAACTTTTAATTTATTTCCGGTTTGAACATGAAAGGGTCGCGGTCATATCTAGTTATGATTCAAAACTCAAAACTTCAAACACGTGTACGTGTATAACAAGGTTGGAAACAAACTAACTTTAACACGTTGCACCCACGCATATTGTACTTTCTAACAACGAACTACATAAATCTAACTTCGTTGGTTTAGCTTGTATCTAGTAGTCCAATCACAGATGGCATCGAATTTACAAGCTTGTGCCAGCTGAGCCATGAATTGTTAGCTAACAGTAAATAGCGCTATCCCATAGCAAATACTACAATCAAAGTCCACATGCCGATATGTTATGTATATTGGCAAATTCCATGAAAGCCTAGCTTAGACCTTGGTGATAGCATAATTATATTAATAGCTGGAATCGGAAGCGAGCCTACGTACAGCCGTGTGATTCTGTAACCATATCACCGTGAAAACTAGGGTGAAGTGAGCGTGGAGTGAGCTGTCATTCGCTAGGGATTAACACTATTAAGTGCTCACTTCACTTATGATTTCACGGTGAGATTTTTACAGAATCGACCGGCTGATAGAGTTACTCCGTTATTACTCTTCCATTCAATGAAAACCTGCGAATTGTTCTGACCTCATCATCTGCCTAGCCTTTTCCCAACTATGTTGGGGTTGGCTTCCAGTCTAACCGGATGCAGCTGAATACCAGTATTTTACATGGAGTGACTGCCTATCTGACCTCCACAACCCAGTTACTGGGTAGGTAATACGATACCCCTAGGTAAGACTGGTTGTCAGACTTTCGGGCTTCTGACTACCCGTAACGACTGTCAAAGATCTACGAATGACAGCTGGGACCAACGGCTTAACGTGCTTTCCGAGGCACGGGGGGGTCTTATGTAAAGATGGTCACCGATCCACAGACCAACCGCGGCAAGCGTAGCTTAACCTGAACGATCGACCTGTGCGACTGTTATTATTTAGCCACGGGCCCCTCAATCGAAGGCCCCTCGAGCGCATTGTTCTGACCTACAGTAGGTAATAAGTTTAATACATACATGCTCCGACTCCATGAAAATGATTTCATAATTAGCATATAATGTTCACACTGCTGGGACCCAAACCTTCACTCTTCGAGAGGGAGTGGGTAGTACCTAATATACCACTCAGGCCTAGATTGCGGGTTGGTAGGTGAACATAACATTATATTGTGCTGATTATGAAATAATTTTCATGGAATCGGAGCATGTATGTATTAAACTTCTTACCTACTGTAGGTCAGAACAATTCGCAGGTTTTCTGCGAATGGAAGAGTAATAACGGAGTATTGTTCCCTGCTGGTAGGCGAACAAATTCACAAGATGCAACACTTCTATTAAAAACGAAATATCCGAGTGTCACAACGGAGTGTCGGTCGGGCCTGATACAATTTTGAATTCAGTAGTTACAAGGACGTTGTAGATAATTTTTTCCTTGTTTGGGTTATTGTTGGTTTATTATGGAATTGACATTGTTTTACGACACAAACAGTTTTCAAGAGTTTCTCCTTCGCCGTTTTGAGAGCAGTGATGGTGAATTGATTTGCACAAAGTGAAGCGCCTGTCCTGCAGGGTAATTGCGTAACACACTATCAGTAGCAATGGGTTTAATTTTGACAGTTCAACAACATTCATTGCGTTATTTACGTTGTTGAGCGGACACATTTTTTCGAACATATGGAGCAATGGATTAGCAATAAGCTTCAAAATGATTCAAATTGAGAGTAATAGTGTGTTACGCAATTAGGGTGCGGGTTCGAGCCCACGACCTACCACCACTCGTAAGGCAGGATCGTTACCACTGGGCCACTACTACTCGTTCACTTGAACATTGCATTACGTTCAAATGAAGTATATCATATACATAGTGAACTACGTCATTACTTGGACCAGACCAATCGTAAGAGCTGTATCTATTGTACAGACGCCAGCACATCAAGCTACTACAATCTGTCAAATTTCTTTAATAGATTTTTAACTTTATCGCTAAAGCATAAGGTTCAAAGTTGATTGTGAAAATCTGTAAGTTTCGGGTAGCTTGATGTGCTGGCGTCTGTACTTGTAAAGCTCTGGCTGGTTGCAGCTGCTCCAAACCAACCACGCATGATAATATGTTTTAGTGCACTTGGTTGGTGTGTGGCGTGCGCAAACACAGGCGCACTCTCGCTTGCCTCACTCATGGTCCGATGGGGCGGCATCCGACCACCACAAAGACTTCAGGCGCAGGAGGACCGAAGTCCGAACTACGTGCTCTTACGGCGTTATCAGCAGCGACTAAGAATTTCTTTACAGAAAAATGGAAAAACTTATAGGTAAACTCACGGATATCTGTGAGTAAGCTCTTTGCATCCGGTTGACTGAAATCACTTCTAAACAATAATAATAATAATCGTTTATTTATAAAATCGTTATAAACTATATGTGTGCCTTTCGGCCAACCGCAATTGGTTCAAAGCTCCTAGTCTGAATGTTTTTTTTCAGATATATTCAACAATCATCGTCATATTTCAGTCAAATTACACAAAACGTTAATGAATTATACTTATACCTATACCTTTCTCATGAATCACTCGGTACATTGGTGAAAACCGTATGGAAACCAGTTTGGTAGTTTTTGAGTTTGTCGCGTTCAGACAGATACGAGTAGACAGACGCGGCGGGGGTGCTTTGTTTTATAATAATATTATGTTGTAGTGAAAAACGGTGAAGGTATTAACATCACATTTTGATACAGTAGATATCTTAAAATTATAATAGAGCCCAGCCGGTCGATTCTGTAAAAAACTCACCGTGAAATCATAAGTGAAGTGAGCACTTAATAGTGTCAATCTCTACCATTACGGAATGCTCACTCCCCGTTTCACCCACTTCACCTAAGTTCTCACGGTGAGATTTTTACAGAATAGCACTGCTGTTCTTTATAACCCTGAACTAGGTTGAACCCTGTGCTCCAAGTTAGAAAGTTCTGCAATATTGCTCTGTGTGTATTTTAAAAGAGAATATAATTATTCCATTTTAATTCGGTGTAGGTGTGTGTTCATGCAGATGCTGACCATTGACCCGATTACGAGGCTTTGCCAAGGGTGTCAGCTGCCAATGTCAACATTTGCGGATATGCCCTGGAGGCCCCAGCTCCTTCTGTAACCTCAATTTGTAACCTTTGTGATCGCTGCTTAAATATTATAGTTATTTATTAATAAGAAAGGTTCGTGAAATATGGAAGGAGTGGAGTTTTCCCAGGAGTGGGATAGTACAGTGAAGTAAAAAATATATAAAATGTTTTATAACACATTTGCTCGTAAAAGGTCTCTTACTGCACCAATTTCAATATCGTAATGTATCTCATTACGTACTTGTGCGTAATTGTAATGTAAAGCGCACGGTTTATCAAGATGTTCCGTCTAAAACGAACGGTACTTTTTTAAATCTTAGCAAAGAGTTTTTATGTCAGAAAAGTGGTCAACATTTTATGAATAAAATTAACTTTGGGAGATAAAATATAATAAATAAACATTTAATTCTTTAATTTAATTAAGTTTGACAATTAATTACAACCATTTATCTGTAACAAAAACACAAAAGTATTAATTTACTTTATTAGTAATACAGGCTGTTTTTTGTGCCTTTGCCATAAACAAAAGACGCTGATGCGCGCGCATCGCTAATTTGCGCATCGTAATTTTTTTTTAACTGTTTTAACAAGTAATTAAAGATTTATTCGTTTAAGAAAGTCCGAGTTTTATTTATTTCCTCACAAATGTGTTATAAAACGTCGTATGACATACGTGCGGTTTGATAATTACAGCCTCTGCTTTCTTATAGCCCTCACCTACGGCTCGGGCTTGCAATATCGCCTCAGCTGTAATTTTCAACTTACCGCACTTATATCATAATGTACTATTATAGACGTATTTTTATCGGCATTCAAGGCAGTACATTCCCATAGAACGTAGGTACCGAAGATAAAGTTTAGTGCAACGTAACATACCTATTGGTTACGTTACGATTGAATATTTTTTTTGTCTCCTTTCTGCAACTGTTGCTATTGTTATACTCCTGCTAGTTCATAGAAACTACTTAATTTATATACGATTGTATAGATAATTTAGTAGAGATTAATTCTGTATTTTTCAAAAATTGATTGAATGCAGAAACGAAAAACATCAAAATTTTTGTAAAAAAATTCCCGTCAATCCAGTGTGAAACTTGAAAACGTTGTAGCTTGCGAAAAAATCAATTAATTGAATCATTTTTTTTTTTACTAGCTATTCGTTTCACCCATATGAGGAACCCCATATTGAAAATGGCTGTTTTATTCAAAGTAGTTTAATTATAATTAATAAATAGCTAACTAATATAATATTCATATCTATGGTTTTTAGGGTTCCGTACCCAAAGGCTAAACAGGAACCGTATTACTCCCGCTCCGCTATCCGTCCGTCCGTCTGTCACCAGGCTGTATCTCATGAACCGTGATAGTTAGTTGAAATTTTCACAGATGATGTATTTCTGTTGCCGCTATAACAACAAATATTAAAAAACAGAATAAAATTTATATTTAAGGGGGCTCGCATACAAAAGACATTATTTTTTTGCCGTTTTTATAGATAATGGTACGGAACCCTTCGTGCGCGAATCCGACTCGCGCTTAGCCGGTTTTTTTTTAATATGTTTATCTCTTTTACGAACGGATTTCCAGAAGTAGGCACTGCCTCATACCACTATAAACAGTTGACAATTCGCGTTCAAGGCTTTCTCAACATTTGTTGAGTGCACGAATGGAAGAACGCTAAGAGAAAACGAAGTTATAGCGAGGGCTATGGCTAAGGTACGAGCCATAGATATCCGAGTATAGGCTCTATGGGATGCGACGCGGTGGGTCGGTAGAAAACGAAGTTATAGCGAGGGCTATGGCTAAGGTACGAGCCATAGATATCCGAGTATGGGCTCTATGGGATGCGACGCGGTGGGTCGGTAGAAAACGAAGTTATAGCGAGGGCTATGGCTAAGGTACGAGCCATAGATATCCGAGTATGGGCTCTATGGGATGCGACGCGGTGGGTCAGTAGAAAACGAAGTTATAGCGAGGGCTATGGCTAAGGTACGAGCCATAGATATCCGAGTATGGACTCTATGGGATGCGACGCGGTGGGTCGCGGTAGAAATTCACGAGGACAGAAGCTAGTATCAATACAATCAATATATATAATAAACGAAAGTGTACAATGTGCATGCCGCTAAAATTCATAAATGAGTCCCGGTACGATCAAGGGAATTGTATGGTGTGGTAACCCTCTATCTCTTGTCCATGAAGAAGTTTCCCGTTTTTACCTGAAGGGCATGCTTTTGAAGATATAGGGGCTGGAATTTTCGCCCTCTACAAAATTCTAGATCAGTCCAGAACATTCTGTAATGTTCGGGAACATTCAAGAGCATTCCAGAACATTCCGAAATGCTCGGAAATATTCGGGAGTATTCGAGAGCATTCCACAACATTCCAGAACATTCTGGAATGTCATATCAACTCCCTGAGCGAAGCCGGGTACTCAGCTAGTAATTTACTAATTATAACGCATACACTTTGTAAGGACCGCCTTAACGCAGATTAATTAACATAAACCGCAAATCCTCATACAATTATGTAGCAATTTTCGAATCAACTCTCATAGACCAACGCCACAGACAACCAGCCATTCTGACGCACACTATAAAACAGAGCGATTAATCGAGCCGTGTGTGAAAACCACCGCAGCGACGGATTTTAGGGTAATCAAATTATCATTTCTACTAATTGAAACACACACACACGTTCAGTCTTTTTTAAACACTTTGTTACGTTGCTGTATGTAGTTAGTATATAAATTGCTGTAGATCATGGAGCTTCGGGGTGTGCTATAAGTGTTTTCTCGAATACGAAAAGTAAAAGCCGTGCTTGTATCAAACATTTTAATAATAAACAAGAATAAGTTAGTATAAATAAGAATAAAATCTATAACGGTTAAAACTAAGGCTCGGTTTTAAAATCAGGATCCCCGAGCATGGAGCACAGAGCCCGGTGAGTGCGATCCCCACACTGCGACCCCTGAGGACAGTTTGAGCAAGTATGGCCTGCTTCATATATGGGGAAGCCATCGATATTTCCTGCGGGTCCATAATTACAAAACGTGTACGCCAAAATTTTCGTTTCCGATCGTCTTTTTTCGTTATTTTCTACCACAATTCCACGATGTAAAGGCGACTCTTTTCTTCTGTTGGCGCTATCAGTGGTACTAAAATCTTCAAACCACACAGATTTCGCTTCAGTCATGTATTTAGTACGCCGCAGAATGTTTTGACTAGGCATGGATGTTCTTGTCGCACTTGGTATTGAAGATTTTTTCGTTTCATCACTACTTATTGTTCTGCGTTTGCGAAAGAGAACACAAGAGGGTTTTTTAGCGGTACAAAGTGCTTGTGAGCAACCAATGCGCCATGTGGACGCCCAAGCTGCTGCTGAGTACCAATGAGCGTTACAACCACCGGGCGCGCTACAGTTACTAAGTCTAAAAGACCACACATGCTCAGGTGGAAGAACTCTGGAGCCAGAGAACCACGCGCCCACAGCGTCTGCTAGCAACTGAGCTTCTGTCACTCTGCTCACGACGGCACGCACATCCATGTTCTGCAGAACGTTAAATCTGATAGTATTCCTGCATTCGTCATGTCT